>BJFM01000481.1:167436-246144 GCA_016586285.1 Arothron firmamentum | reverse complement strand
TATGTTGAGGCTCAACACCATCTGAAAATGCTGTCGGCTGAAGCTGTGTTAACCGGCTAATTAGTGCGATTACTGCACAGCTGGATTGGCCAGACATTTTAGCGAGCTTTGTCAGTGGGATCATTCACTCGATGAAGGCTTCGTACCGACAACTTCTGCTTCAGCAGAGTTTCTCTATTTTAGGAGTGTGGGGCTCTGTCTGGAGAGCAGCGAGCTGTCTGAGCTCAGGAGAGTGGCAGAACTGATGCAGCCTTCTATGAAATCTCTTCCTCTTTTGTGGAGCGGCTGGAAATGTATCTGGAT
This sequence comes from Arothron firmamentum, assembly GCA_016586285.1. NCBI lineage: Eukaryota > Metazoa > Chordata > Actinopteri > Tetraodontiformes > Tetraodontidae > Arothron > Arothron firmamentum. Next base: position 245,841 of record BJFM01000481.1, on the reverse strand, counting down.
CAACTAGTAGTTAATAAATATTTATTTGCAGAGAAAATGTGCATCTCTCCGTTTGCTCTGTAAAGGTGTGGAACATCAGTCAGTTTGTCTTTCTATGTATCTTCTTAACTACTGCAACAGGAGCCTCGAGCGTCCGATCTCCTACGTTAATCACGAGAACACGGTGCACAACAGTGTGACACAGCCGCAGAATCAGGGTTCTGAAGAGCCTGTCATACCATTCTGAACCACTAGGGGGTGAAAACTTTCCACAAAGGTCAAACTTTCTCTCAGATCTCCGGCCCTTCAGTCATCCTTATATTAACTCTTTCTTCTTTCTGTCTGCCCTCTACCTTTTGCTTGACCTCTCCTTCCTCGTCTGACCTCCCCGTACCCTCTCTGTTTTCCCGGTCTGGTCTTTTTAGGTTTTTTTCACCTCTGTCTCGCCTCGCCTTCCTCGCATCGCCGCCGTCTCTGTGCACTCATCTGACATCTCTCATCTCTCCCCTCAAACCAGCTCGTCGGAGCAGCATGGGTCCTCCAAACCCCCGCTGGCCATGTCGTCGCGCATCCTGCTGCGGCAACAGCTGATGCGGGAGCAGCTCCAGGAGCAGGAGCGGCGGGAGCAGCTGAGGCAGCAGGCCCTGCAGTACCCGCAGACAAGCGCGGCCCAGACGCCCACCGTTAGCGTCAGCATCCCGGCCAGCCTGCCACCGGTCGCTCAGGTGCCGATGGAGGTGCTGAAGGTGAGCCGGAGTGGCTGGTGTGTGTGTGTGGGGCGCAGCAGAAGTGCAGATATGAAGCAGAGGACAGATGAGTCAAAGTTCTTCCTGTCTGCGTGTCAGTTTTCCGCCTCTGGAATTAGAAGACGCGTGTGTCACTGTTGCAGTCTGAACGGTGGAGGTGGCTCACTATTTATAGCGTTTATTAACATGTGCGTGTGTGGGGGGGGGGTGTGTGGTTACTGAGGCAATTACAGTTTTACTATGACTGTGTAAAAAAACACAGAAGTGAGTGAAGTGTGCTAAAATGCGTATATGGGGATTATCTTTCCTGAGAGAATTCCTCCTGAATGCATGCTGTGCTTCCAGCCATTTGGATTTAGCCATCTTTAATCCTATTTGCTCAGCTAGATTCACATCTTTTCGTAGCTTTGATTCCTTGGCAGTCCAAGGGACAGGAGCCTGCTAAGCTTTTTCTGTACGACTAGAGGCCATTGTGCTTGAGGGTGCACTTTAACGAGGCACTCGGGTAAGTTGTATCTCTTTAATTACCACATACCAATGAGAGCTGGTTAATTTTAACCAAACTTTGTCAGAGATGTGCTGCTCTGTTGTTTTACGCTGTTGTTTGTCCTGGCTTTACTTATTTTCTGGTCACTGCTCCTTTATATCACAGATTGGTGGTAGTTAAACAACCTTGGTGGTGCTGTGATTTTATAAGATTTGACATTTTTAAAACATATTCTGATAAATATGAGGGTAAAAATTCATACATATAATTATTTATGGGCGGATAGGTTCATCATATGAGCACACAGACACACACACTCTGCGCTGTGGAGCGCGTTCCATCGTAACTGGTGGGTTTTTTTGTTTTTTATTTAACTTTTTCTGAACTTCTGCCTGGATTAAGGATGCAGAAATGATGAGTAATTATGGATAGGAACAAGTTTCTTTTTTATAGAAATGACGCCTTCTTTTCAGAATGATAACAAATGACACATCTTCAGTGGTTACGGTTGTGTAAATGTTTAACATGTGATAATTCCAAAATAGATGAAATCTGATTTAATGATATGACAATGTTATTTACAGCATTTAAGCCTGTTTAAGCAGTGTTGTACGGATGAATAAGGTGCTGATTATTAGGACTTTGTGATAGAACCGTGTCTGCTTGTAATCCTTGAATGGAAAAGAAAAGTTTTTTTGCTGTTCTCTATCCGTGCGAGCTTCGAGTAATCTTTGTTTGAATAAATCCGCCCACAACACATCAACAGCACTCGGGGATTTCATGGCCGCTGGCTCGGCCACACTTTCATCACCCTGGATGTGTGTGGCATGGGCAGCAGTGACTGACAGCTACAGGGTATCCGCTGGAACCGCTGCTCTCCCCGTGAAGCGTAAACACTGATTCTCAATAATCTGCAGGTCTTTGAGAGGTTTAGGGCCACCCCCGCCCCTCCCGCAGACCCTGTGTACAATACATTAAGATTGAGGGTTTTTTTTTTTTTTTCCTTTTTACTTTGGTGAGAGCTTACAGACATTCTTCATTGAAGTCCTCAAATAAAAAAAAAAAGAAAGAAAAAGCCGTTCCAGCTTGGCGCTGTTGAGCTGGGTTAACCTGCTCCCCTGTCTGTGGGTAGATTAGCAGAGTCCACACACAGCTCAGGGGTACCAGGCAGAGCTGCGAGACCTCAAAAAGTGCAAACATTAAGCTCAGATGAGTTTATCTAAAGACTGATTGGACCCTTAATTAACCAAGTGACCTCTGACCTTCTGGGGAATAAGTAAGGGATCAGTTTAGGGATCAAGACAAAAGCGGGCACAGCCTTACCACACACTGAACGCTAATTCAGTGAAGAATGCTTGTAATTAGCCCCACCGCTTTCATTCCATGGCATATTTAGGAGAGGAAAAAAAAAAAACCACACTGCTTTGAAATGTACGTAGGACAACTTCCTGAAAGGGTTAAAAAACGTTTTCAAGATATTTTCTTTCAGGGGATTAATGGTCCATGAAATGAACTAAGTGCCCTTCCAACCCGAATGTATCGCAGGTTTTTGGGGATTATACAATTCACATGTCTCGTGACCGCTCTATATGTCCCGAACGTATCATTTAGGTTCACTTGTGTATTGATGCGCGCGGACCTTTAGCGAAAATGTTTATTATATTAGTCAAATTACTAAGATTACATGTGTTTTCTCTCTTTTATAATTTTCAACTTAACATTTTATTTAGTTAGGGACATCATTTGTGTTTCCTAAGGGTTTGCGTCATGCCATGACAATACATCAGGGGTAGAGAAGCCCACAAGTGGTTCTTCATCCCTCCGTTAGCATCACAGTTGATGTCTGTAAGTTTCATGGAACATGCTGGCAGCTTAACTGGGAGACAAAGTGCTCCATTCTTCTGGCCTGCATAATAAACGGGGGCATTCTTCTTAATGTACCCTGGAATGGCCCAAAGCATGCAAGTAAAGAAAACAAAGCCAGTATCCTCTGTGAGTACAGCGGCACACTTGTGCTCATGTCTGCAGCGTGTACCTGAGGCTTCGGGGTCGTGTTTGCCGATGCCCTTTGGCCTGTTGACGTCTGTAAAGGAGCTGAACAAGTGACCGTGTTGTCGGTTGCGGCTGGTTGGTTGTTGGAGTTCACATTTAAAAACATGCACTAGTACATTAAAAGTGGCTGATGGTGTTGCGCCTGTTACACGCCTGTGACATGAATTGTCCCAGTGTGGGAGCTATAAAGCCTCTTATTGTAACTTAAAGTAAAGGAAACCATGTCCAGAGAATCCCCTCTGACTTTTCACAAGAAACAGCTTGTTTTTTCACATATAACACTAGAAATGGCACTTAGTTATCACAACAGCAACAACGGTGTCCTTAATTAAGGATTCTTTACATGTATAGAACCCATGGCAATATTTTTAGCAAAAAGAAAAACTTGGCGATAAAATTAAAGTGCGTGTTTTGGTGTTACAAAATCGTGTTTTCATCAGTCCAGCCAAATGTCAACAGAAGGGCCTTAAACTCTTTATCCCTCAACCAGCCGCATACCCTCGATTCAAACACGCTGATCTTAAGCCAGCGAGTGAAACAGCCAACAATCACTCCTCATTGTCTGCCTCGCTTTCTGGCTTCAGTAGTGAATATGCTTTTATTCATGCATTCTCAAACTGATAGACCTGAGTTTTGAGCAGTCCTGAAGTGTGTGTGTATGTGTGTGTGTGTGTTTATGAATTGACAAATATATACATGGACAGGGATGGAGTTACAGAGTTCAGCAACAAAGATGCTTCTGTGCATGTATATATTATTATGCTGATGATTCTCAACCTTGTGATCCAGTCCCAGTAAAGGTCAGGAGCCTACAGGAAGGCAGGAAAGCAGGCGCAAAGTAAAGCAGCACAATGTTTGTTTGCTTAAAGGGACATTAATGAGTAGATGGTAAAGATGGATGCTTTTCTATTTTTTCCTATTCCTGTTTTTCTATTTTTGCACTTTTAAAGTACTTTTCATTCTGTGTGCATATAAAACCTTCTGAAGTCTTATTCCTCTCTAGTTCCTCCAAATTATTCTGAACACGGTCACGGCTGGACTTTAGTGACGCCTGGTGGCAGAAATGTCTCAGCTCCAGGACGGTATGACTGAGAGGAGACTGGTACCTGTCCTCCCAGGTGCACCAGCACTTCAAAAGGGAAAGGTCACATGACTTTTGCCAAATGGCATAGAGGGGCACATCAAGTCCTGTTCAGTTTCAGCCTGTGTCTGAACCATTTGAAAGAGAAATAGAAGATCAAAGTCTTCTTCCCTCCAACATATGGGAATTTACAGTTTTCACACATGCACACGCAGCCATTAAGGGAGAGGTCGCGGCAGTTGGGGGTTTGCTGCCTTCTTCAAGGGATCCTAATCTCAGACGTTCAAGTTATTAAGTCAAAGGGTCGTTTTTGGTTCCTGCTTCTGCCGTCCTCATTATTTTTTCCTTCCCCTGAATGAACAGCTCATCCAGTTCCTGGTATGTCGTAAATGTTCCATCTCTGTGCGGATGATGCATCGAACACCAACGTCCTCCTTCTATATTAGAGCGACTGAACTTAAAAATCACCAACTGTGATTTGCTTCTGCACAAAAAAAAAAAGCATTTTGCAGATAAATAATCAACACGGTAAAAGCGATAAGTAACAGTTACCAATCGGTCGTGAAAAAGACATTAATAAATATGCCAATTTAAAGAGCTGAGTCTTTATGAGATGATATCAAGGTAAATTATGCTCAGAATGTTATCATTTGATATCAGCAATGATTTGAAACGGCCTCAGACCAGCACTAACGAGCACCTCCAAGGCAGACTTGGCTGTTGTTTACGAGTCCGTCACGTGCTGCTAACGCGCCGTCTTCAACCCTGCGGTGAAGATTTACAGCTGCAGGTGGTCTCAGTCTCACCTGGGGGGGGGGGGGGGGTATGTAAATCAGCCTCTCACATGGGCCCCCCCTGCTGTGAAGAGGCTTTGTTCTCTGACACTCACGGTCCAGTGCAGCCCAAAATTTACCTTCAAAAAGTTCCTTCAGATGCCTCCAAAAGTGCCTCAGTAGTGGCGGCACTTGATCGGGGGTTATTCCACATGTTGTCATGTATACGTGGAAAACCAGACGAAAGGAATTTCACAGAAAAGGCCCAGAGTTCATGAAATGCCGTCGACATTCTGAGCTCTGTTAATGAACACAAATCCGCTGGGCTTAAGCCGAACGAATAAAAAAAGAAAAAGTTTACGCCTGTTACATCCGCAACGGGCGATTGAAAAAGTCACTTTGAGACGTGCGGAGCCCCGAGCTGCAGAAGAGCCAACACATAACAGATTTATTGTTTGTGTTGTGCTGAACTGGATGCACCAGTATCCACAGGGTTAGGAGAGGGGGAAAAAAAAGAGAGTTGTGGCAAAGCGAGGGCCCCAGGCATGTGAAACAAAGGAGCTAACTGTTAACGCCACATCCTGACATCAAGTGACACACCATAAAGGGGTAAATTCAGATTTTACATAAAACAACAGAAATTTGAAAAAGCTCATTGTACTTTGCAGAGATTCCCTGACATGCATAACTAATTCCTTTGCTGGCCTTTAAAAGATGAGCTGGAAGTCTCCGTCCTCGCAGGCTCAGTCTTTCTGCTGCAACCAGGCGGCAAGCAGCTACTGAATCTATTAGATTAGGCTGGAAAAGAAGAGTTTTGTGTGTTTGGGGTTTAATTTGGACCAATCCGCTCACTGTTAAAAATGCTTGAGATGCTTGGCTATCACCCATATGAGGTATGTTTCCTTTTTGCAGAATAGGTTTTTATGGTATTGAAAAACAATCAGCCGCTACTTCATGTGTGTCTAGATTTAATAATAAACTTTGTGTTTTCATTTAAAAAAACAAAACAACAACAAACAAGCGCTAATCGGGAAGAGATAAATATAGATCATAACCGTGAGCTGGAATGTAGCAGCATTTATTTCTTTTCTCCAAAGTTTCAGCAGCTTTAGCTCTTAACTCGATAATGGTGCAGATTTAAGAGTCAGATGGACGCAGCAGAGACACGAGTGTCTGACTCTCTTTTATGAGATATAAATGTGAAGAAGATGCAGTTAAAGAAACTTGACAGTCATGAATTGAAAACCCTAAAATCTGCTATTTAAATATCACCATATTTAGCACGAAAGAGTTCTGGGTTTATTTCGAGTCTTTTGAATCTAATAAAAGTCTCCTGAGTTTATGTTATCTGATCTGTGTCTGACGGACAGGTCCAGACTCACCTGGAGAACCCCACCAAGTACCACATCGAGCGCTCGCAGCAGCAGCAGGTCAAGCGGTACCTGGGGAAACTTGGCTCGCAGGTGTTGAGCTTGCCCTGCCACAGCCAGTCCTCTGACCACGGGGGCATGCCGCCAGGGCCGGGCAACAGCGCCCCCAACAGCCCTATGGCCTTACTGTCCCTGAACGTTAACTGCGAGAAAGAGGCGAGATCACCTTAACAGACACACAAAGAGTCATTTCCTTACACATTTGATCTGACCTGTATTTCTGCGTGTAGATGGATGATGTCATTGATGACATTATTAGCCTGGAGTCCAGTTACAGCGATGACATGCTCGGCCTGATGGATCCAGGACTTCAGATGGCGAACACGGTATGCAGTTTTAGCAAGCCGAGCGCATAAATTCCGGGGTAATATTTCCCGCCTCGTCATCCTGGGGACATACTCAGAACCAGCACATGAACTCACTTTAGCTGTGAACTACTTTCAAACTGTTCTGCACATTTATTTACAACTTTAATGGCCCAAAGTCTGTCCTGTTTATACAAATCTGCTCCTGACGTCCTGATGCCTCCAGATCCCCGTTCCAGCTAATCTCATGGACATGTACGGAAACCAGGGAATGTCCCAGCAGGGTCTGCCCATCAGCAACTCCTGCCCTGCCAACCTGCCCAACATCAAAAGGGAATACTCCGGTAAGCAGTGTGTCCTTCCCCAGCAGCAGCGTTTCCTCCTCTTCCTGAAGACTCTAGACCCAGACCCAGAATGTAGCCCTGTATTCGGTGTCCAGTTCCTGTGATCCTCTCCTGACTGTAGCATCGTTGCACCTGTGTTCATTCTGCACATTTTGACACTGGAAACCGTTTTTTTTTCACGGCGTGTAGTTTCGCAATCTCCGGCCATCATGCATATGCTGGATAAGTCTGGATCCTGCGGCAAATTTGAAAGCTATCAAAGGCCTGAAGGGTTCCCTGTGGGTACGTGCGGTTCATTCACTCCCAAACGTAGAGCCGAGCTCCAGCACATTTCTGTTGCATTCTTCTGCACTTGGAGAAAAAAATGGTTTATTTTATTCGTAATCCAGCCCAATTTGTTCCAGAAGCTGAGGTCAGAGCGATGGCGAAGGAAAGGCAGAAGAAGGATAACCACAATCTGAGTAGGTTTTATTTGGGCTTTAATTGCACTGAAACACTTGACTCCATTGAACGAGTGAGCTTGATTAGAACCGTGACAGAGAAGTTCGTCTGTGACCTTCTCTCCCTGTTTTCTTTTGCAGTTGAGAGAAGACGGCGATTTAACATCAACGATCGAATCAAGGAGCTGGGAACTTTAATTCCAAAGTCCAACGACCCGTAAGTTCTCCCTTCATCCACTGACCCGACTGTGATGGAGTTAAAGCAAGACCAGTGTGTAAATATGTCAAGTAAAAGTAAGACTTCTTAACATGAGGAAAAGCGAGTCACAAGTTGCCATTTGAACTTAACACACAACCTCCAGCTCTGGGCTCTTCAGCAAAGTTCATCTGAAGCTAATGAGGCATTATCAGGCTGACAGATGTAACCCAATAAAGGCCAGAACAGAATCACCTCTTTGTCCAAACATGTCACCGCCGCTGCAGGGGGAGCGGCGCACAAGCAGCCTTAGTTTCTCACCACTGCGCCTGGACGTCCTGGCTGGGCGGTGGATCTGCACCGGGCTGAGGTTTTGTCCGGTTAACAGGCCGCAGCACGGTGGGGGGTCGGAGGGTCTCAGTATTTGGCTGTGTGCCATCTGTGATCCTGGAACTTTTTTTACGTTTAGTCCAGCCGTGATTGATTTAGGACATCAGGGACATCCGAGCTTCTCGGGGACCTGGAGGTCAAACGTATGACTGCTTGTGATCTCAGTGTCCATCTCCTCCAACCCCGACTCACCCTCGAGCCGGCAGGGGAATGTTTTTCTTGATTTTTCGGAGAAAAGACATCAATAGCTGTCACTGTAAAGACCGCCAGACGGAGAAATAACGGCCCGTTTGTGTGTCTTTTAAAGGGACATGCGCTGGAACAAAGGCACCATCCTGAAGGCCTCCGTGGACTACATCAGGAAGCTGCAGCGGGAGCAGCAGCGGGCCAAGGAGCTGGAGAACCGGCAGAAGAAGCTGGAGCACGCCAACCGACACCTGATGCTGAGGATACAGGTAAACCCGGGTTCCAGATGAGTCAGAACCAGCAGAGGCTCTTACATGTCCGTGCATTTACTCACTGCCGTTTGGGTTTGGATTCTGCTCAAGTTGCTTAAATTTAGCTCAGTCTAGGACATTTTTCAGCTGAAGTGGTCCGTTGTGGGCGGTGTTTCCAACCGTGCTGTTGTGGTCCGCAGGAGTTAGAGATGCAGGCGCGGGCTCACGGTCTGGCCATCGCATCCTCAGCGCTCTGCTCCACCGAACTGGTGGTCCGGACCATTAAGCAGGAGAACAGCCTGGAGGACTGTCACCAGGACATATACACGCTCCACCCCCACCACCCGCACCACCCGCCCTGCACCCCGGAGACGCCCGGGACACTGGAGCTCAACGAAAGTCACGCTAACTTCCCCAAGGGCCACTACGGCGTCCACGGCAAGCCGGCCTCCAAACTCAACGACATCCTCATGGAAGACAACCTGTCTCCGGTCAGAGGGGGGGACCCTCTGCTCTCGTCCGTCTCCCCAGACACATCAAAGGACAGCAGTCGTAAGAGCAGCGTGAGCATGGATGAAAATGAGCAGGGCTGTTAGCGCCCCCTAAAGGAAGACAGTTGCATTTTCGGAATTGCAGCGAGTGTTAGCGACAGCAGCTGACACACTCTCAGACTCGTCATCTTGTGTCTTTTCCCAGCCCTCTCACCCGTGTTTACATGTTACTTTTTTCATTTTTTTTACTTTTATTTGACGGTTTTCTTGCGATATATTTGTCTTCCAAAACCCTCAACCTTGATTTCAAGGACTGATTATCAAGTTTGTTTTCTTTAATCAATACTTTGACAATGAGTTACAAAATTAGAAGTTTTTATATTTAAAATATATATATATGTATATGCATTTATCCTTGGATAGAGGCTAGATTAAAATTATATTATTTTGGAAGAATCTAGGGATATTGTAAATCATGGTCAGATATGTAGATACTCTGGTGAGTTGATCACTGCTTTTTAAATCACTAGAGATCCTAGAATAAAAAAAAATCTATTTATTACAGTGTTTTACACTCCTGGTATCTTAGCTGAAACTTGAACGTGTTGATGCCTTATTCAGATGTGTACGCACCGATGTTGTGTTGCTATTCCCATTTTGGCTGTCAGCTGAGTCTCTGTCAGGCTTTCAGTTGAAATTTAGTCTTTGAAAATGCTAATCATTCTGTAAATATGATCTTATTTATATATCCATTGTAAAAATGTTTGCAGACATTCCCCACAAATATTGTATAAGGTATTCAAAAGAAACAATGAAGGACAATAAAACTAAATTGTCTCGCTCAGGACAATTAGACATTAACCCAAACAACTGCTTCGTTTTAGTCCCTTAACAACCTTAATGAACACGCAACAGCATTTTAGCCAGCATTGTGCATCCACATACATTCCTTTTTAAAAAAAAAAAAATAAATGTAATTTTTTTTTCAATTTTAATTTATAGAAAAATATCAATTCTGCTGTAGCCCTGAGAAGCAAACTGATCTAAGGTAGGTTTATTGCCCCAGAATTCGGGAAATTAAAGATTTAATTTGTATATCTTGATAGCAGCGATGAAAAATGTTCCCCACCACTTTGTTAAAATCTCACGCTCACAATGTTGTTTTTCCCCTGATGTGAACATCTGATTTGATGAGGAATATAAGGAGACTGTTTTGGTATTTAATTATGAACAAGATGAAGTTATCCAAACACTGGAATGAACTGTGCAAACTGTAATGTGATTGGTTCTTTTGTTTTTTAATCTAATATAAATGAACTATTGTATTTGTCTTTTCAAATGCATGCACAATATTATAGCACCGTAGATTCTGATTATTGTATAGACTAGGAGGTTGTTTTTAGCAGTTGTAGCATAACTTTGTGAGTAACTCCTGCCGTCCACCGAGAGCCCTGTCCCAGCTCCGTCTCCGTCCTGTTACAACTATGCAATGTTGAAGTTGGTGTGGACGCGACCTCTTGATGCATGGGTCTATCGTTAGTGCCTTAACGTTGTTTATGCTCCCCCAGTGATGTCAGAAGAAGGTTCAGGCAGCAGGAAAAGAAGCTGCTTTCATATCAAATTAACTTGGAAGACAATCAGAACGGAGCTTTAATAATGGAACCCCAAAGTTCAGCATTAAATTAATTTACTGATGAAGCCTGAGCAGCGAGAGCTAAATTAGACAGATGTTAATAATAACAACATGTTTTTACACCTTTCTGGGTGTAAGAAATGTTCCTTGCTGTTTTTTTTTTTAAATCTGTTTTTGTTTTGTAACTGTACTTTCCTTCAAACCTCCCTGAAACCACACTAAAATTAGCATGAACAACCATGACGCACAGTCAACAGTTATCTGTTTATTTACGTGAACAATGTTTGCTTGTAAGATTGAATTTTTCCTGCAGTATCCGAGATCATCTTGATGTTACTTTGATTTGTTTTAATTTCAGTTGAGTTTCAAATTGTTAAATACAAATGTGGCCAGCTTTTTAGGCAGCTAAGAACCCTGAATGGAACCACATATTAGACAAAGCCTAGATTGTTACATCTCTTCAGGCTAATTAGCACATGAAACATACTGAATTGCTGGAAAAAATGAATGTGCAACTTGTAAGCATCGACTTGTCACAGCTCAAAAACCATCACCTCTGTTCGTTAGCTTCACAAATGGTTGATGTTTCTAAGTATTTGTTTGCTGTATATTATTTGTGCATTTAATACTGAACATTTGGGGTAGGTGTGAATTTTAGCGTGTTTATGGTGGGATCTGCACTGTTGGCAGTGTTTTCAAAGTTTTATTAAAATGTTCTTACTATGCAGTGATCACCACCAAACATGTTGCCAAAATGATCATCACCTCTGTCAAGGGGGGAGGTTATGATAACTAGGATTTGTTTGTCTGTTTGGTTCTAAGCCTAATTAATTCAAAAAGTAATGAACGGATTTTTTTGAAATTCTCAGGAAAAGTTGATAATAGGCCAGGGAACAGATGATTACATTTTGGCGGTGATTTCAGAGGGACTTTGACCTTTGATTTTCCAGAGATGACAGGCCAAAGAGCTTTGATCACAATATGTGGCTAAATGAGCTGCTAGGCGGGACGTCTGCGAAACATGCAGTAGTAATACAAGGTTGTGTAATATAGCAGCTGATTTATTGTCAAAACCCCTTAGCCTTTGATCTTTGGAAGATCAGAACTCAGTTCAAGTTCCTCCAGAACATCACCAAAATTTATTCATCTATTCCTTGGCCCATTATCAACTTTTCCTGGAATTTTAATTTAAATCCGTTTATAACTTGTTATTTTGCTAACAAACACCGTCTTTCAGTTAACCTCCTCCCTTGGTGGAGGTAATGAATAGCAGCGCCAGCTTAACTGTTTGTGGTGTTTGATTATACCAGAACTAAAATGGCAGTCAGAGCAGCTGTAGCCTGAACTATAAAGTCTGGGCAAATGCAGTCTGTAGTTTAATAACAAGACTGATTTAGAGTCTCAGCAGCTTTTATGAGCACCTCACAGTCCTGTCCAGCAGGTGGCGACAAACAGCTATCATGACCTGACAGCAGAAACCAGTGAGCCAGGATGTTTCCCTGTGGTGATGCTCACATTGCATTAAACATTTTTTAATCTAAATTCTGACCTGTTCAGATCACACAATCACTGTCAAAGCCATGGTGGCGAAGCAGTTGCTCTGACTGATCTCTCAGAAAGACTCTGTAATAGCTGTCAGGTTTTATAGTTCTGGATTTAAAAAAAAAAAAAAAAAAAAAAGCACCTCTTGACCTTTCACTATTGTATCATTCAATTAAGAAAAGTTTCTCCGCTGGTGTTACTACTGTTCTTCTTTTGCAGCTTGTGTGACCCGAATGTAGCAATAGCTCATGTAAACGCTGGTTTCAGACAAATGAATTCAGTTGGTACTCTGTGGAAGCTACAGGAATCTATATGAGAAATATTAAAAGTTCCATGCGAATGTTTGCACCGTGTGTATCTTTTCCTCCTCAAAATGACCTGAAATTGACTGTCAATGAGTCAACAGAGTTCAACAGATCACTTTAAGCTGCACCAGAGTAGTGAATACGTTTTGGCCTTTTGGGCAGTACTGGCCCAGAAAAACACAATTTCTTACAGGGAATCTGTCAAATGCTAAATAATAAGGAGACCCAGAAGGGCCTCCTGACCACCAAAGGATGTACCTAAAGATAGAAGGCTGGTAGTAGATGATAAAAATAATGTAGGGCCAACAAGGTCTTAGTAATGCTGGCAATTTATTACATATGAATATATGAACTAGATGAGACAGTGGTGCTGTTTCGGGTCAGAGGTCACAGCCAGAAAGGGAGCTCCCCTCAGCGGTAGCACACCTCTGATATCTCCATGGCGAACTCGATGAATTCTCCCGTGTCCTTACAGGTGCCGCAGCAGTTACAGTCCAGCTCCATCTTGGAGCTGCAGCAATCCTTTTCTGGCTGCTCTCGCTCTGTGGCCAGCCTGACGTGTCTGTACGAGGGGAAACAGCGGCTCACGGCCCCCTCGAGCGCTCCTGGGAGCAGGACCATAAAGTCGTAGAAACGGCAGTGCAGGCAAGCGAGAAGAAGCAGTGCACAGTCGTCTGGCGGTGACGAGAAGATAAAAAGAGAAGGAGAATGAGCCCGTGTTTTCAGGTTTGTTCACAGCAGCTGAGAGGCTGAGATCAGCTCGTACCTCCAGAGTGTGAATCATCGGAGGAAAAACAACTGCTGCTGCTGTTCTTCAGCTTATCAGAACACACGGAGAAGATGGAGCCCCCCCAGTCATGGCCACCGCAGGAATCATCCGTGTCCACTTTCTCTGAGTCTGGCTCAAGGATGGTGCTCAGCCTGCAAAGGCTGCCGGCTGACTTGCTGCCTGTTATCTTCTCAGATGGACTCGCCAGCCCCTGCTCTGGAATGCTGCCTTAAAGAGGTAACACAAGCAAAACAGTTGTGTTTTTATGCAAGGAAAATGGTGGATTGTAATTAAATTAAACAACATGACAGTCACATCAATCACCCACTTCATCTTTTACCTCCCTCAAAAATGTGTAAGTCTGACTTTTATTTCCAAGAAATAATTTTTCAAAAGATTAAAATAAGGGAAATTCTGATTAAATTCAAATTTAATCAGTCTAAATATATTTAGTTCCCCGATTATTAGGACCTACTTGTTTTTCTTCTATCCATATTACATCACGGCTACTCTCATCTACAGAAAGCACCGTCTGCAGTTTAAAAGAGAAACCGTATAATGGAAGGGAAGACTATTGATCATAGAGCCTTTATTTAGATCTCTTTGGACTGGACTGAGCCTTTTCCAGCCTATTTTTGCCATTATTGCTCAGAGCAACAGTCCTTAAGCCACAGAGAGGGCAGGTTACAAACACCAGAGACCTGACCTACCATCAGAGACATGGTCCCCGGTCTTCCTCAGCTCGACACAGTCCTGGTCAATCACAGGAAGCGTTAAAGAAGTTGTCATCTTGCAGAGAAAAGAGCAGAACATGACTGATGGATACACTGTTCATCTAAACCCTTTTACTCATACATCTTTACACCATCCTGTCTTCATGCTGTAATGTGCAAACACACCTGCCTGAAAATCCACAAAACACATAATCCAGATAATCCAGAGAATTTTGTCTGAAGTTTACCTGTCTGAACTGGTTAAATATCCAACTATTTCACCCGGAGCATGTGAAACCGTGGAACCCTCTGAGCTTGGACCCGAGCGCCTCCCACCGTGCACACACCCACAGTGAGCTACACTCTCCATATCGATCCAACGTCACTCAGGAAGCAAACACCAAACATCTGTGAGGACACAATGGAAAGAAGAGATATTCATTTAGTTATTCCTCCAATACCTGCTCATAAGCAGAAGGCTTCATGACAAGTCTGTTGTCTTACATGGTGCCCTCACTGTTGACCTCTGAACTTGTAAAAGAATATTTAAAAAATGAAAAGGAAATCGAACAAAAGTCGATTGTTTTAACCTAACTGATGGTCCACTCCATGTTTTACCTGCGGTGTTACTCTTCATTCATCATCACAGGTTGAGCAGCAGGAACAAACTGCTCCCCCAGCCGGTCATCAAGCGTCATTGCAAGCGTAAAGATGGAATCATTACTGTACTCTGGAATATTTATGTTCATTTATAAGCTAAACGACGGCGTCCATAAATAGACCTTAATTGGCATTTAGATCTGTGTCAATTGCAGATTAGATGTATCATATCCAACAATAAAACTAGAAGGACATTATTGTGAGAAATTTATTTCATAGAGATGCATTGGTTTACAATAGTGATAAATCTACATCACGTACTGTAACAAACTCAGAGTGAAGACTATGAGCCTTGATGAGGTGAAAAAGACCTACGAGTACAAAGAAGCTGTGTAATTTTACCATGAACTGATTAACAGTGAAAAACAAAGATATCAGATCATGTTGGCAGTGAAAACCTTCATATTTATATCATATTATATATATAATTATTTTTTTTTTACCTCCTCTATGTTTTTTTAATAGATCATGATAACTAAAATAAAATCAGGTAGTGTGGAGGGTTTTTTCTTGTGAAGTGCTAATATTTTCCCTTTCCTTTGGCTTCTCTGATAATTATGGTCCTTTTCTGACATATTAAAGAAAAATAAAAAAATTGATCAGACAGTTAAACGTTGTGTTCTCACTCTACTGTACAGAAAGATTTGTACTAGATTAATAACAAATTAAAAAAAACAAAAAAAAACAAACAGATGAATTAAAAAAAAATCCCTAAGAAGAAAGTGTTTGTCTATGTGGTAAAGCAGATGCTTTTGGCAACTCCTGGAGTCGCCCAGGCCGAGAGCGAGGCGGAGAACTCGGGCCTTGATGTCAGAGTGAAGGCACACGGTCGAAGTGGAGATTGGGCCTCTCTGGACTGCCGTTGCCTTCGTCCAGGTTTGTGTCGGGGCTGTGGCCGTGCTCGTCCATGCTCTCCGCAGATTCGTACGGATAATTGTCGCAAATCTCTTCGTCCTCCTGCTCCTCTTTGATGCTGGTGAGACAAAGAAGAGAACACACATGTGAGCTGTGCCACTCCTGTTCACAACTAGAGCCAACTAGTTTTGATAAATTACTTTGATTTAAGCTGCACATATTTAGCTACTGAAATAAAACTGGTAAATTGGGCCCAAGGTGTCATGGTGATTGTTGGCAAGTATGGACGATATCACGTATTTTGATGGCACTCACAGGGCCTGTGGGGGGGACTGCGTTGCACTGCTGTCGCTTTGGTACCCGGATCCGTTAATGAGGGCTCCGTTCATCTGCTCCTGGAGAACATGAGGCAGGGAATGCAGAGGGATGCTGCTGATGCAGGCTGGGTTGGAGAGACAGCCATCCAGACCACCGCTCTGAAAAATACGAATTTCCTAGCCTTCACTAATGCACCAAGGAAAGATGATGCTTGGAAATCATCAGAGCGCTGCACCACAGGCAGTGCTGCAGCTGAGTACGTGCACTGCGACACGGCTCCATTTATAGAACTGGCTCAAAAATAGAGCCTGAAATATGAGAAGCCTCTCACCTGAAGAACAGATCCAGCTAAGCTCTGGCGGCACTGAGAGTTCTTCAGCAGAGATCTGTTAACACAAAATGAAACCACAATGTGATCTCTTAATCCGAGAACTATACTTCAATCATAATTAGTGTCATAATTTGATTTATGACTGATCAAACTAATTACATAGTGGTTTTTGCCCACAATGTATTCACTTTATTTACTTTATCTCACTTTATCTAATATATATTTGACACTGACACTTTATACACTTCGGACACTTTTCCAGGACAACTGTGGGATTCTAAAATGCTGTTAACTTATTTTTAGTTTTTCTGTGTGTGTGATGAACACACTCAAGAATCTGTATTAAAAGAGAATAGAGTAATGACAGGGGCCATGGCACGCGCACACACACGCACGCACGCACGCACGCACACACACACACACACTCTTCCAGCGCGCTGACTGTGTTTTTGTTTACAGTAAACACCATGTGTGCAGATTAGCTGCCGCAGACTTCTTCTGACCGCTGAGGGACACCTACCCTGCACCGGCTGCTTTCTGGGGTCTTCTTCTGTGGAACTCAATCTCATCCACCGTCCACACGGCCCCTTTTACATTTTCCAGCCGTACGAAACATTTGTGGAGGCTCAGGTTATGCCTGACTGCATTCTAATCGTAAAAAAAAGGGAAATGAAATGTAAGCACGCGACTTTGCTTTGAATATTGAAACCCAATTTAATAAAGAGTCACCTTCCAGGTGGCTGCATTGCTCCTGAAATAGGCAAAGTTTCTTGTGAACCAGTTGTAGATTTCATTTAACGTCAGCTGACTGCGCGGAGATTCAAATATCGCCTGAAAGGATGAGAGAGTAAGCTTTTTTTTTTGACTGTTATCATGCAAATGCTGTGTCAAAGCTCTCAGCTTACCTGTCTAATGAGAGAAGCATAAGTAAACGGGGGTCTAACTTCTGTGCTCAAGTAGAACTCCTTATTATCAGTTATATCTGGGAAGAAACACGTAAATCAGTTGGTATGACTTTAAAAATGTCCACCTTATCCTATAAAGGTCTTGTTTTCCTACCTTGGCTCACAGAACGACTGTATCGCCTCCGTACAGGAGTTCCAGTGAACATGCTACTGGGAGTGAGGACAGAGGGGGGTTCAGAATGCGGCGTCAGTGGTGTGGATGGTGCTGTGGCGCTCTGAGACACACTCATAGGGGGAGGGCCTTTGGGCAATGTCGCCTGGGATAAGGAGACATTAGATGCCAGGTTGACCTGGGAAAAAAAAAGAAGAAAGCAAAGAACAACATGTTTAGTTGGGAAAATGTCAGTGTGGCTACAAGCAAAACAATATTTATTTTAATTAGAAGCAGCACAGCAGGTACTTACCGGCTGTGCTGCGGGTTTGGGTTCTGAGGACTTTAGATGAGCCATCATCGCTTGCAGACGTTCTTTGTCTTTTTTCAGCTTTGAGAGATAAAGATTCAGGATTTAGATTGAAAGAAAATGTGGGAAAAAATAGATTTAAAAAAAAAAGATGCATAAAATCGTTACCTGCAGTTCTAATTGCTGAACCACTTGCATCTGAACACGACATTGTGCTGTACTCTTGTCATCCAGTATGTGCTCACTGTTCAAATGTCTGCAGAAAACGATTTTAAAATCGATTAAAAACAGTGCATCTTCTTCATGAAGATGTGAAAATTACGCCTCCAATGTACATAGTAAATGTAGTTTAAATATGCCGTTGTGATCGGCGTGCATAGACATCATTCTAGCTTTAGGCACATGAAATTTTCTCCACTTACTTGAGAAATGCCTGAAAATCTCCAAAGACGGTCTCACAGCCGGGCCATTTGCACATTCCATTTCCATACAGAGGGTGGCTGTTCTGTGTGTTTTCATCGGGACAGCCACTAAACGCAGACAGAAATCATTTATCTGGTCCTGCTGCAGCACAATAAACCAGCATGTGAGGCATCTTGCAGGATTATTATAAACAGCTAAAGTACCTGTCTTTCTTCTTGAGCAGAGGTTGGTGCCCATTGACGGTGCACTGCTGGCTGGAAGACTCTCTGGCATCTCCACAAGCAGACAACAAGCTGCCATTTTCACAGCCTGAATGTGCAAAGGAAATGCTGTGATTGACTTTTATGTCTTGCGTAAATGTCACAGGACATACGCAGCAAGCGTGGTACCTGGAGCCGCAATGGGGCTGGCGGGGAGGACAGAGAGCAGACCTTGTCTCTGCAGGTTGAGAAGATGCTGCTGCTGCACCTGAAGAAGCTGTTGCTGGATGGCGATTTGCTGGGCTGTCAACTGTGAGCCAGAGATAAGCTAAATCACACAGACTACAGCTTGTGCGCACAGCCTGTGCTCTATATGTGCCGATTTCCCACCACTAACAACTGTAAATACACGGAGGATTTCAGAACAACCTAGAATGAGGATAATCTTATTTATTTAACGTCTACAACACTGCAGGCATGTGACAGTGACATGCTGAGATTGAAGTCTGGCAATCTACAGTATTTAAACAAATACCGGTACTTAAAGGGAATCTCGGAGGTTCTCTCTCAAAAACACAAAATGATAACTGATCCAGCCTCCTTGTCCTCGTGGAGTAACATATGCAATGATGAAATATTCATCAACTCATGAAAAGAATTCCAGAATGAGCCTCACTTACCTCTTGGCTAACAATCCCTGCGTTCTTTTGCTGCAGCAGCTGCATACTTAGCTGCTCCTGCTGATTCTTGAAGACTTCTTGAATCTGCTGCTGCAGAAAAAAGGAAATTTGACTTGTCAAAGACCTGCGTCCCACGGTGAGCAGTGATGGCGATGACAAACACTTTACCTGGTGTAACATGAGTGCTTTCTGCTGCTGCAGCAGGGCTTGGAGCTGCTGGGGACTCGGAATCTGCTGCTGAGGTGTCTGCTGCAGCTGCTGTGGGGCCTCTGCTGGTGGGGTCATCACAGACAAGGACAATGGAACCTGCAGCATCCACAGACACAAATGGAAGGTGGATGAAAATCCATTTCACCCACACAATGCCAAGACAGAAGTGCTGAAACACACATTTCTTAAAATCACTAATTTCCTTCATCAAGACATCCAAAGGCACCTTTAGAAGAAGGTAAATGTTACTTTCAGTGATTTCGAGCAGGCATTCCTGCAGAACTCTGCAACACACAGGCAGGTTTTTCTGCACTTTTGACTGAGTTGCAGAGAAACATTCAAGAAATGTAACTTCTGTTGTGACAGCAGAGAGAGATCTGACCTTCACATTTCCAGACTTTAAAACACTCTTTCAACTCATGTGTCATGTGTCTAGTTCCTCTGCAGCGTGAACAAATCAGGCTTGATGAGCTGATCACGGGTCGAGAAGAATGCCTGTTTCATCTCCACAACAGAGACGTGTTGGATCTGTCTGTCCAGATTTTATTTTCTCTGCATGTGAAAAACATGCTCTAATTCCCACACAGGGCTCGTTTACATGAGGACAGAACTGAAACGTTCTGAATGTTGCACACAGCATCAACAACACACTTTTCCCTGGGCAACATGTTGAAAAATATCTGGGAATCACCAAATAAATGCTACATTTTTTAAACACCATATCTTCTTAGAACCTTTCCAGCAGCTAAAAATAACAATAGTTTAATCTTACATACACAGCAACCTAAATATGTGGCTGAGAAAAGGAAAATATAACTAGAAAAGCACTCTGAGAGCTCAGACCTCCACCATGCAGCTCATTTCCGAATATATTGCAATTTACACCCTAACTGTAATCAAGAACATTATGAACATTTCCTAAAAATTTCATTAAAATCCATTCAAAACTTGTCAAGTTATTCTGCTAACAGTCAACAAAAAACAACCTCCTTGGTGGAGGTAATAATTGGAGCTCTGTTTTTGTACAGTCAGAGGTCAAAATAACAAGATGAACTCAGCTCTGCTTCTATTTAAGCCAAAGCGAACCAAACAAAAACAACAATAGATGGCTCAGGGGATTTAGCAGTCCTTCAAAACAACAACAACTAGCTTCATCAAAACAACAACAAAGTCCTCTGCCAGGCAGGCAGCAATTACCACCGCACCCCCTCCCCCACACACACACACCCCCCACCAATGTTCAGCCTCACAGCTCAGGGGCTGTTTACAGTAAACATAAACACAGCCATCAGAATGGCAGAGAAATAAATAATGAATACAGAGCATGTTTGTGAAAAGAGAACTTGATATTCCTATTTTAATTAAGGCCCGAACCACAAACAAACATCTCTCTCCGAGGCAGCCTCTTTTGGAGCCGAGTAAACAAACCGACGGTGGATTTCACACAGGCTTTGGGCTAACAATAACAGTCGAGTTTGTCCTTTCTTATGAAACCCAATGCTGCAGAGGTGGCCGCTGCAGCGCTGAAAAACAGCTCTGTCCCACAAACGCTGCCAGTTGGCCCCTCTGTTTTTCTGTGGACACCATCAACACAACAACTGCCTCTGCCTAATCCCTGTTGCCATGGCAGCCAGCAAGTCCAAACATCTTCTGTTGTTGTTATTGTTGAAAGTCATACTGTGAGTGTAAACACGGATCTGCTCTCACAAGACCGGTCTTGTGAATTCTGAGGTGACTGACGGTGAATTGAAAGAACCTGCTGGAAAACACGATGGCTGCTTTTATGACATTTTAGGCTGGTGGAAATGTGATCAAGGGTGTGGGCCAATTGACGGTGACCTTTGCAAAAACCGAATGTATGGAAGCTTTAATAGAGAAGGTCAGAAAATATCAGAATAATCATGGGATGAGGACCCTAGCTCGCATGTTCAACCCAGCTCGACATGAAAACACCACAAAGGAAAATATAAAGAGTGGAACCAACCTGATCGCCTCCATCGGAAAATCTGTCTGGGAAACGCTCGTCTGCGACAGTGTTACTGCCTCTGAACAAGCCTCCCCAACCAGACTCATGTGAGCATAAACATAACGAACACTGTAGGACTGATCCCTCCGCCCAGCACGAGGTGAGCTCTCCCTCCCCTAACACACAACACAACTCCCCCCCTCAGGAAATCCTCCCCTTACCCCGGCGCTCCTCTTCAGCACTAATATATCCGGATGCGTTCTGGGGGCTTACAGAAACGAGAGGTTCTGGGACACACTTTGGTTTGAAAGCATCTCATGTGAATACTAATGAGGAGATGATACAGATGTTTGGACAGCAGCCCAGCTGTGCATACATAGAGGTGCAGCTCGGCCATACTACTGTAAAACCCCAATAAAATGTCAAATCCCAATAAAACAGTAAACTCCTGTAATGACAACCTATTATCACAGGTTGGAGGTCTGATTTTATGGAAGGGCTTTCAAAATTATGACCCACTCAGTGGTCAAATGGTCACCTTAGGCAACTTCTGTGTTTCCTCACTTACCACCTCTTTAATGGCAGTAGCATCTTTACTTAGTTTTAACAGTTAAAATGAAAACACAGCCTCCCTGTTGGTGATAAACAGGAGCAGAGAAAAATGTTCTTTCCTGTGTGAAGTAACCATTTTTGGCTCCACACCCTCCTGCAACATTTAAAAAATTCTGTGTCAAAAACTGACCCTGGGTGCCTCTGCAGGGGGAGTCGGGCTGCTCCTCAGTCGACTTTCATTCTCAGGGTTGTTCCCGTTCTCCGTGTGGTTTGCTGGAAAGGTGTGACTTGTTGGTTCTGACCCAGACTCGTGCATCTGGACTTCAAGGACCTGAGAACAGGAATCAAAAATGTTCAAATGTTATAACAGACAATCGTGTGCCGGGCAGGCCTCTGCAAGAGCAGATCATTGAAACCCTTGCTGAAACCATGTGATGTCTTTTACCCTTGAAGCACATTGTGTTTTCTGAATTAATTAATTGCATTTATGCATTCCATTTTAAATCATTATGTACAAGCATTAAAAAGGAAGTGTCACACATGCTTGTGTCTGGCTACATTTTCCTCTTTCCACTAAAAAAATATACTGTGTTTGGTGCAGGAATAAAGTTAAGAACTACAAAGTTATAGGTCTATCCACCAAGACAAACATTCTCCACCCCAGCTGAGTGAGGAACATGCTCGGTGTATTTGTTGAATAACTGAGTGC
Organism: Arothron firmamentum; assembly: GCA_016586285.1. NCBI lineage: Eukaryota > Metazoa > Chordata > Actinopteri > Tetraodontiformes > Tetraodontidae > Arothron > Arothron firmamentum. The sequence goes on along the minus strand of BJFM01000481.1, from coordinate 223,458 downwards.
TGCCATGACTACTGTAAACACGGGGGCCCTGTGTCCATGTTTATGTGCAAACATATCTTCCTTCTGGAACAATTTACCATTAACCAGGTGGTGTGATGAATGGCTGTGGCAGGTAGGACAATGCACAAGGAGGCTTTTATGTTTACAGCTTGGGAGTGTTTGAGTTAAACACTGAGCAATATTAACAATGGTAAACTGGAAAAGCGCTCGGAGGACGCACACCTCCACCACGGTCAGTTCAAAGGCAGTATTGATACAAGGTTACATAACATAGTAGGTGGCTTTATGATCAAAGCCTCTTGGCTTTGATCTGTGGACATTCAATGGTCAAAGTCCCTCTGGAATCCGGAACATCACCAATTTAATCATTTATTGTTTGGCCCATTATCAACATTTCCTGAAAATTTCATTAAAATCTGTTCATAACTTTTTGGGTTAATTTACTAACAAACAAACAGACAAACAAATGCCAGCTGTCATATAAACAGACAAACAGACGCCGGCTGTCACACAACCTCCTCCCTTGGTGGAGGTAATAAAGCTGGCAAACAAATAATGATAGCAGATGGAAATATATACAGAGCACTTCAAATAGACCACAGACCCACAAGGATGTCATTATTTTCAGGGTTACTCCTCTAGCAAATTAAATACCAACGTTAAAGTCAGCGCTGCTGACAGCCAGCAACGTCTTTGAGACATGAGGTGATTCTCATGACTAAAACTGCAGAACTGGAAAAAAGTCAAAGAAAGACAAAAGCATGTTTGAAAATGACTAATATAGGACTATTCAGCAGAAGGCTATGGTTATGTCAAGCTGCAGCAGGCATCATTCGTGGACAAGTCAAAACTTAGTCAAAACTTCAATAGTTCCTGTAGTTCTAAAACTAAATCCTATCTAATCAAAGCTATGGTTGACTTAAGTCTGTTTAAATTTGCTTAAAAGATTGGAATTATCTCTGAAGACAAAGGAAAATATTTTCTCTGAAGAAGTCGGGGGTATTTTTCCTGGAACCAGACTGGCTGACAGGGCTTTTCCACATCAAAACTATTCTGCATACTTCACCAATATTCAAGTTAAGACATCAAACTGCAGCAGTCGGTGAAATAACCCATGATTCATTTTATCTTTTAAAGCTCCTGTACAAGAACGACTCTGTATGACAGCTGTGGGACCATCATCAAGGATGCAAAAAGGAAATACTGCAAAGAGGCCTTTCCTTGTGAAAGAATAAACAATGTACACTGTCTGCTTTAAGACCTATATATCTTTTAACAGCTGCTTATTCCACACCATCAAAAGCCTTATCTCAAAAACAGAGGACTATGAACAAACAGAGCCTGTATAAGGTAAGATAACATTTAAGTCAGCAAAACCCAAATCAAGAATTTGGACATAATTTCTGTTGGGCTCAGTAAAATGTAGCTCGTCTGTGACTGTGTTTGTGAAGTTAAAAGTGTTCGTGCTCCTTTGTGCCGCAGTGACTCGCAACGTCTGCGTTTGATAAAAGGTAAAGATGAGAACCATTAAAACATACTGTTACGCAACTGTCCTCCGGGTAGACTTGGAGAAATATAGGAAGCGATCCGAGAACACAAGAACTAAAGCAGTTCTTAAATAAATGATGTTGCGATGTGTGGCGAGCTCCGTCGGGGATTGGGTCTGGATTCCGCTTTTCCCGGATAAATCATAGTCAGTAGCATCAATTAAAACAGCATGTTTCTCTGCCGGAGAAAGTTACTGGATCATTTTAATTAAACAATCATGTACGAGCACGTTTACGAACGTCACACCATCGTATTCATTCATTTAACAAGACGTCGTCGACACAACCATACATCCCCAAATGCTAAGCTTTGACATCTAAATGAAAGTTATTTGAGGAAACGTTAACCATTAACAACATGTTCGGCTCGATAGACGTATAGATCAGCCTTTCACTGCACTGACATCTCAATCGATATCCAACGAGATCAACCACTGCGGTCTGAGGTTGGCGTTGATTTAAATGCCCATGTAACGTGGAAAAAACGACATATAAGAAGATCCGGACTTGGTGTGTGACGATGCACACACCCTTGAGTGTTACGCCTATATTGGGCTATAACGGAGAGCAGTTGTCGGGTGCGGATGCGTTTATAAAGCAACAAAAGCTAGCATGCTGCTCTGTCGTTAGCCTGAAAAGAACGTCTCGGGCTTCTCTTCGTTTTGGTACCTGCCAGAGTCATAATATAACCTAATGTTACACTAAATATTCATTCTAACATTGCATTTGCGCTCATGAATTGATGTTTACTCACCGAATTTGGACACGCAGACAGTCTTTTTAGTAGGGGTGGTGTCTGAAGAGTGAACCACAGAGCAGTGCCTTGTCAGCCAGTTAGCCACAAGTTGCTAACGGGGGGAGTGGTTTAGGTAAAAGTAAACAATGGTGACGTCACGGTCAGCACGAGACTTTTTCAAAGCCGTTTTAAATATAAAGTATTAGCATTCTGCAGTAAACATTGTACAAGTTTACTCTCTGATACGCAAACAGGCACTTCTCAATCTTCATACAAATCTGACAATGTAATTTTACTGACGTGCACCTACACGCATAAAAAAAATACATAAAACAACTGACAGGAGAGATTGAGGTTTAAAAACTAATAGATCATTGCAATACAACTATCTAGAGAGGATAATCTGTTATAGGTAAACGACTGAAGAATTACTGAAAGAACAGGCCCTTATTAATCTTGAATAGACAGTCTTTTCCGTGGAAATTAAACTCACATTGGTTGAGGAAAATAACCCTCCAGTCGTTGTAGGTGTTGCTTCGTTTATGTCGTATTCTGTTTGTCTGTGCTGAATATTAGCCCTGAAAGAGATCGCACGTCTCAAAAATAATAACAGCATATTGGTCAGTGACCCAACGTACCCACAAGAGGGAGACATTGCCCTTGTTCAAATTTCAAAACCTTTATATGTCCCCAGGGTCATTGTTGTTTATTTGTCCAAATTTTTTTAATTAAAATTAGTAATTATACAGTTACATAATTAATATAATTTCTTTTAAACACACCATTACAGTTAACCTTAAGTATATAAAGAATATAAATTTTGGCAATACAGTCCTATAAACATAAATACAAGCTCCGACTGGCTTTTGATCCTTGTAAGATTTCATTAAAATCCATAAATAACTTTTTGAGTTAATTTGCTAACATCACGCACGGCAGCTATCACATAATAATGCACAAGCCAGAAAATTGAGATATCTTTATTTTGTCTCACATACAAACATCTAACAGACAAACAGGACGCCATACATGTTTAACATGCTGTGCAGAGGTGACATTCTAGACTGCTGGTTAACACAAGGCACCATCCAAAATCAACAAATGGTGTCTGGGATGTGAAATTAGTGGTCAAATATACATCACCCATAATGTGCCTTTATCAATATTACAGGAACAAAACAAATACAAGACATTAGGAATAGCTCCTGTTCTGAAAATGACCGCAAGTGACTATTATCTGCTGTATTATTAAAAAAATACTCTTGTGCAACCTAGAATTGTCAATCTCAATTTTCTAACAACACACAAAGCAACTTAATGGCTGACCATTGAATATTTATAGGTTTACAGTGGCAGTACATTTTAAAAGGGAATCTTGCTGAAATTTCAAGAAAAATTATTTTCTTATGATTTAAAATAATACAAACACATCCCGTCACATCAGAAGGCCACAGAGAGAAAAAGAAACAATCTCTTTTTGAATTTTGACTGTGCTGCAGAGGCTGTATCATGTTAATCACCACCAATCACTTGAACAAATACCGGTACACTGAAACAGGACTAGAACAGTCCCTCAGGGAGGGTGACATTTAGAGCAACATCATTTTTTTCTTGTCTTTATTTACTTCTGAATAAAATGAGGCCTCTTTTAAACTTAACTTACAATCAAGTCACAAAAATGCATTGATACTGTATAGATTCAATGTTGCAATTTCTGCTTTCCAGTTGCACACACATAAGAGAAATGAGAACACTACATTTCATCAGAAAATGGGACACCAAAATCAAAGAGAATTATCTCTCAGACGTCAGAAATCACAGAAGCAATCCTAGAGGGCTTGTCAGGTATCTCACAAAACGAACAACAAAGTGCTTCATTTTAGATGGATGCTTACAGAAATATCAACCACAATGCTGCCAGTTTGCTACAAAGCCACAGAACAGAGATGATTGCATATATTTCTCAGCATCTAGCATCAATCCACGCATATAGTAAGAATGAAAATTATTAAAAAAACCAAGAAGGTGCAATTTTCTGCTAATGTTTTTCAGCTTTGCAGCAAACATAAATCGTGTCCAGTATAGGCAACAGTGTTTGGGCTGGAACAAGCGGGAAAAACAGCTGAGTAAAATACAGATACTGTTGGTTCGTGAAACTAGTCCTCCTCTTAGATCCAAAATATAGATTTAACTGAGGGGCCTACGATACGCTCAGGAATCCACAGAAATAGGCTAAAGTACATGTGTGCCTGTCTATCATTTGTCATTTTTGGTAGGAAAACATTCGGAGTATAAAAACATACAAATGCTACTGTATTAAAAAATTAATGTTCAGTCTATTGTCCATTGACTCAAATCAAAATATTTGGGATCATTCGTGCAGGACAGCAGGTATTGACTTATATTATGTTGTGCTATACATTTTGGTTTGAGGTAAAGCTGATAAAGCAACTATGAAGGGCAGCCGCTTCCCACTTGTACACAAATATTATCCAAAATATTATGGAAAGTAAATCTAACGTCTTGATCGCCCTCCTTCAAACGCGTGGTGCTCTTCGTGGGCTAAAGCAAAAGGAACATAAATAGTTCATAAAAAAATAATAATAATAATAAAATTGTTTAAATTGTAAGATAATACTTACGTTTGTAAAAGACTGCTTTAAAAGGTGTGTGTGGCAGGAGCTCTTGGATCCTTCCCAAGATGTCTGACTTGTTGGCACAGGAAGCATTTCCATTCCAGACCTGAATGACGTCCTCTCGGTCTCTAATGCTGACGCTGACTCCGACGACTTCGTCCTCTTGGAAAGCAAAAACAAAGGTAGGTATTCTTTCATTTCTGCCCATCAATATTTTTCACTTTCACATAGCTCAAAAGAGACACTTACCTGAGGCACAATAATCACTGAACTGTTCTCCAATAGTAGCCAAAAGCAACTCTTGCCACACAACAGGCTAGAAATCCAAAGACAACTTTGTTAATTCGATTATCAATAGCCCAGAATACAACACAACAATTAAAACTTACAGTGTATTCTTTGGGGACTTTCATCTTCCAGACACCACCTTTAGCATTGCTTTCCTCCTCCCTGTGTGTGAACCAGAAAGCAACATTACAGCTCAATGGGCTTCAAACATGGAGACATACACAAGGTTGAATCGGAAATGTAATCCTACCATAGTGGTTTTCTTTCTCCTCTCATTAGATGGTAGCTACACCTCAGTGGCAAACTGGGAACACTGGGGATGTTGTTGTAAACTCTCCAAAAGTTCTGCTCCAGCACCAATCAGAAGGGAAGATACCCGGTCGTTTTATTAACAGGGAGAAACACCAAGCTGGTATTCTAATAACAGATAAATCATCTAAAGTTTTCTGTCATGCAGGCTCAATTCAAGCTGATTTTTGTGGCCCTTTAAAGATTCTCATATCTGGAAAGCATAAAAAGGTAAAAGTTTAATAGCAACCGGTGAGGACATGTGTCACATTGATGATGTGAGTGAACTGCCATTTCTGACTCTTGAGAAAACAGGAATGCAAAGGAGTAAACATGTAATATCAGGGTAAACATTCATCTTTCACGACATTATCGGCTTGTTTCTGCAGCATCTCACCTGAACGGTCTCCACAGTGTAGATTTTCTTCAGATTCGACTCACATTCAGCTGCTGTTGTTCCAGGCAGAGATCTAAAACCATAAATCAGTAAATTTCATCCCCTTTTCAGTTTACCAGCTTGTGCAGATCACTTCACTGTCACTTGAAATGCTCTAACTTCATTTGATAAGCTGCATATGAGCAGACAGGTGGTGGTGGGGGGGGGATCAAATGACAAATAAGCCAGTAAACAACACTGACCTCGTTTGTAGACAGCACACTGTGCATGGTGACGCTTGTGTAACACTTTACGGCCTTTGTTTAACTTTGTGACTGACGGGAAGTCTAAAAATCACTTTACTGCTGCCAAATATTTTAAATAAACTCGAACAATAGTGAATCAAGTGGTTAGCTGAACAAACACGCAAGCTATGACTCACGATCTAATACGAAGTCTTTAAACATAATAAGAAGATAAAGACCATTTGAATGTATTCTCGCAAAAAATAAATAAATCACTTTGTTGTCACCGAGCTAGTCATACACTCGTTTTTGTTTATCTTAAAAATACTTCCATGTAAATGCCTAAAATAAAGAGGTCAAAGCTGTGTAGGATTATTTAAGTGACTACAATATTAATTTCTGAGATTTCATAAGAGAAACAATTCCAGTGTCCTAGTTAAACAGGTATTATTGTTATTATCAGTGTCATTTATAGAACCCAACAGCCCCTTCTTTGTTCTTATTTAGGAGTTAGCTTCACATGCAACGGGCCTACAGGGCAAATTTGAATAATGGTGTTTAATATCGGGGTCTTACCTATCGAGCCAGAAAGTCCACGGAGAGTGCAAAGGCAGAATGTCGTTTTCATTACTGGTAATCTTTCCCAAATCTCTGTCGCTGATGTGAATGTTGTGTTCCAGTAGAACCGGGCTGGATGATGTGCTGAGCTGTAACGCTGCCATCGTCACTTCTGAAAGCAGAGTTAATTTCTTATGGATCTTCGCCGGGACTGCTGTTGTTGTGTAGTAGTTAAAATGAACACCGATCAGCTGCTGAGTCACTGGTTGCTGCGCTTGATTTGACTTCAGTGGGAAAATGATGACGCCCGCTGAATGTGTGCGGCACTTACAGAGATCAGTCCAGAGGTTTCTGCCGCTGAATTCTGCTCTTGTTAAGACCAAAAGCACGACCGCTTTACTGAAACAACTGACCAAGACTAGTGCCGTGGCGGCGTTTCCCCGTCCTTTAGGAAATCAAGATGCTTAGTTTGTGGCGAGATATATTGTAACGCGACTTCCGTAAATGTGCTTACGTCATTTCAGACATGCGTAGTAGGTCGAACCCGCTTCGTTGCTGTTGCTAATAGCAGCTACAGCTAGCAGGAGTATTTCCTGTCTATGGGCACAAACATGGAGATCCACACATTATTGAAAGCTTTCCAAGGTACTATTAAAAGCTATTTAATGGGTGAATCACTGTGTAATCAAGGGTTTGGACATTTCTCGTAGTTTCTAGTAAATTCTGTTGCGCTCGCTAACCACGTTACTTAATGTAAGCGTTGCTGTAAATTGGCTTAACTCATTAACAGAGGCTATCGGCAGGAGACATGTAAGTTCGATATGTATGTCACCACAAGATGTCATTTTTATAGACCTTTGTCCCATTTGTCCTTATGTGATAGTTTCGACCTTATGTAAACAGCCAGCTTGGTGACGTTACTTTTACAAAAACTTGTTGAATTAGTTTTTGTTGTCTCCTCATACTGCTTATTAATGATATTTTTATTCGCTTAATCCCTTAAACAACTAACTAGATTAGACTAAAATTAAAATATTTATTATTTGCCTTACAAAATTTGCCTTAATCATTAAAAAAAAAGGGCCTGAACATTTCTAAGAAACAATTCTTAAGATGTTTTAAATAATCAAAATGTTGGTACCTTTTATTTTATTTTTTAACATTGTATTTTAAATATAATGTGGTTAATTTTTTAAGAACATGTAATGTAAATTGTTCTTATTATAATTTTCACCCCTTTTGCTTTGACAGAGTTTGAGAAAAAGGACAAGAAAGACAATTGTCCGGTTCTGGAACAATTCTTGTGTCATATTGCAAAGACGGGTCAGCCAGTGTGAGTATTCAGTTAGGACTTGCTCAAACCAGTCGAATGACATGATGTGTCAAGCAAAAATAACTAAACATTTCTGCTTATTTTAGGCTTCCTTGGTCACAGTTTAAAGCATACTTTATGTTTAAGTTGGAAGAAGTCATGGATGGCTTCCGCGCCTCAGCTCCTCAACAGAGAGGACAACATAACCCAAATGTCGACTATGTTCCCTTCGAACAGATGAAACAGAGAATCTTAAAAATAGTGGATGATTTTCATGGGTGAGTAAAGGTACTGACAAGCATGGATTACAAATGAATCATTTTGAACTATCCAGTCTTAAATACCATAAATTTTGTTCTCAAATGTTACTCATAAATGTGTGTTTGGTTTTTTCTTTTAGAATTCCATTCACTATTCAGCGTCTTTGCGAACTCCTCACAGACCCAAAGCGCAACTATACAGGAGTTGACAAGTTTCTCTTGGGCTTGGAGAAGGTGAACACCATATTGTGTTATTATGTGTAAATATTCAGTGTTGTTATTATTATTTATTTTTATTTTTTCATTTTATGCAGAATGTGATGGTGGTCAGCTGCATCTCCTCCACATCAGAGTAAGGCCTTTCAAGATTTATCATTTCATTCACAACTCACAACTCCCTTCAATATTTCATTCGTCAGATTTGCAAAAATATTTTAAACAGAAAGATTTTGTGTTTTTCTTCTTTTTAAAGGGAAAAACAGGACAGCCAGTGTAATCAGAACGAATGGACTAATGTTTCCCATTAACTTTTTTTTATATTCAGACAGGTGAAAACCAAAGATTTATCATTTAATTTGACAACCACAGAATAAAATTGCCATAAGTGGCAAGTGGGGAAAAGAAAAAGAATTTATATTTAGAAAAATATGAGGAGAAAACAGTGAAACATTTTTATTAGGGCATTCCTATTTTGCTTTTTAAGTTGTCTTAGCACTGCGATCCAAGTGTGGATAAAGGGGGTATAGAAAATGGATAAATGGAAGTTGCCATCTCATGACTTGGAAAATATTTTTGTTTATTTGCAGTCGGAATGTAAATGGACCAGAGACACAGAACGTGCTAAACAGACCAAAATTATCCAGTTGTGATTCATGTTCGAGAAATGGATTTCCAGACAGCCCTGGAGATCAAAAACCAGTGCTGATAGGAGATAAGTTGAAAGAACACTTTATAAGGTAATGAGTTTTTTTGGAACTGTTTTTCTGTTAGTATCATTGTAAACTGAACTATGTGGAGACCCAACAATTTAGGTAAGTTAAGTTAATTTTTTTGCATAAGATGCTTGTGAGTCTGAGCAGCAGATTGTGCCAAGGAGGTTATGTGATAACCGGTGTTTACCTCTTAGCATAATTACTCGAAAAGTTACAGATTTTTTGGTTATGTTTACTGTCAATTCTAGATGCATACTACTTATCAGTAATTATCATTGCTGTAGTGATTCCTCACCATCAGGAGGTGGAATAATGCCCAACTGTGGGTTAAAGAACAGACAACCAGAGCAGGATGCTGGTGATGACAAACAAGAAATTAAGAGGTTCAAGTTTGATGAAAACAGAGAAAGAGAACATGAAGATAAAGACTCAGCTTGTAAACTGTCACAGAACCTGGAGACTTCAGAAGGAACTTCTGGTCAAGAGATGAGAAATACTATGTCAGGGGATTGTGGTAAGTGTAAGCAGTCTTTATTCAAGTTCTTATTGATACACTAAATTGTCAGCAATGTTTGGTGTCTGCAAAGACATTAGATGGTTCTATAGTAAATGTGGCTGCTAAATCAAAAAAGAAATAAAAATAAAAAATGGCCAGTCATGTCTTTTTCTTTCTCAATCACCTATTGTGAGTTAGGCAGCAACCAGGTGGGACCTTCTAAAGGAAAAGAAATCTCACATGAGACTCATCTCCACAGTGTGGAGAGTGAAGACAGTGTTGATCAGAAAGAGCAGCCTTCGTCACCAGTGACGAGTTCAAGCTTTGACCATCAGAATGTGGAGAGCAGCCGCAGCAGTGACAGGAAGGACCTTCCATGTGACTTCCAGGTCCCTTCGACTAGTAGTTTGAGTGACTCATCAACAGAGGGCGATACTGACAATTCAGACATCACAAAGACTGCAGAAGAGCCCATGGATTGAAGTTAACTTGAAACCCTGCTGGCCAACTGACTTTTTGGTTGTTTGTTTTTTATTTTTTTGAATACATATACTGTATGATACCACACCAAAGGTGTAACTGTAGCACTGTGGACCACTAGACCTCAGCAGGCCTTGAGTCTTCGAAAAAGAATCCCTCTTTTTTTTCTTTTTCTTTTTTTTTTTTAACCACTCAAAGTTGAATAACACTTGGTCTCTATACTGGAAGGAAATTGACATTTTTTGGATCTTTGGCTAAACTTTGGCTAAAATTCTTTCCTAATGCTTTAATTTTTTTACATAAATGAATTACAAACCCAGAAATATTGATTATTTGGTATACATTTCCAACAGATGATTTAACAGTTTGACTTGTGGTTTGAACTTGTTTTATTATTATTATTATTATTATTTTTGACTACCTTGATCATGAATGGTGCCTTTGAGAATGTGACACAGAACTCATGAAGCACACAGCCTAATTTATACACAATATGGCACTTGTCTGCCTTACCCTTGAAGAGACATAATCATGTTTTCTTTTGAAGCCAGCATGAGCTATATTGATGACAGTTGCCAGTATACTTTTATCAGTTTGGATTCAGGGAAGCGCTTTGTGTCAGCAGAATACAAGGTAATTTTACTCGTGCTCTTGCTCTGTTTTCTCCTTTGTACCAATGCACCTTTTGATAGTTTGGTTTTTAAAGTCTGTATCTGTAAATCAGTTTTTATAGACTTAAATACATGTCCATTGCCTTCATGTTAAAGGCAGTTGCTGATGTTTGTGCTTGTAAAATAGTAATAAATGCTATGACAGTGAAGTTAATTGTGTTGTGATATTTAGGGAGTTACACATCCACTCTGATTTAATCTCTGCAGAAGGACAGTCATTCAGTTTAGAAGTACAGTTCACAAATGCACAGTGAGAATTATGGACTGTGACCAAGCTGGATGGTTTACGGGTCCTTGGATGGATCCCCACACCAATCCTTAGTTCTGATGCTCACAACTTTCACTATTTTGTGACCTTTCTGGGCCTGATAACAGTACTAAATGTGTGCTAACTGTAGCGTCAGGGTTGATTTCTTTTTTCTTCCCTGTAATGAATCAGAATTAGAACTGTCAAATTAACTTTCTTGTTTCTACATTTTTTTTTTTCTCAATTTACGGCCATAATCTGTTGGGATGCCGTTAAAGACTCCAAAGCTTGACTGAAATTAGCTTTAAAGGTACTTTAAAGTGTAACCCTAAAAAAAGGTTCACTGTTTTTGTGAGCATGTGCTTGGCTATCAAAGCACCTGACTGAGGTCAAAATGAACATGTTTTAATTAAACATAAGACTTACTTGATCCATTGGTTTTCCATTAACATCACCAGGGCCACCTGGTAACAAAAGGTTTTTTAAACAGCCTCAATATGAAAATGTTATTTAGGCTTATGAATGACCAATAATAATGATCAGATTTTTTTTTTAATGAACAGCAGTTATATGGAGTTATCCCTTTAAATTATGAAAGGATAACAGCCAATGACACCTCAGACCTTGACACCAATAAGATGCGATTATCACGATCCCTGTCATCAGCACATAGTGTGGATCAAGATGGAATGGGACCAGGCCAAGCTCTCACTTGTAAACAGTGGTTATAGCAACCACAAGCAGAAATGTTGTTGAGTATTTTGAATACATTTCTGACTGACTTCACTGTCAAATACTTGAACCACAACCAAAACTGGAAAGATGTTTTCATCTGTTTCCCTCCCACTTAAATCCTTTCCTGGGATGACTTAATGTCTACAATTAATAAATACAACAACTAAAACAACATAAAGCAGTGAGACAGCAGTGTAGCATGTAAACAGTAATCTGGCAAAAAAACAAACAAACAAAAAAAAACAACAGTCACGAATATCTGTAAGTAACCTTGGTTATACAACAGTAATTTAATATACCGGATTTTTATCAGATTTATTTTCCACATTATAATTTTGTGAGCATCTATCTACCTCAATTTCAAACAGTAATTCAGTAGACTTTAATACTTTTGAAAGGTATAAGTACTCTAGAAACCATACCATGCAAAGATGTGTTCTTGTTTTAATGACTTAATTGGTTTCAGAGGTGCAGAGTTAGTACCTATTAATAGAGTTTTTATAGGCTAACACCAAACTAAATGGGGTCCTCTAGGAAATCCTGTTATGATCCATCTGTGAACTAAATGGTTTAGACAGGCACACATTTGTAATCCCATCATGTGATCTATACAGTCTGTATCTCACTATCCTTTCAGACTGGGTTTGCCACAGCAGAGACTCCAATAGGGATTCTGCTTACATGGACTTTGATATCATTCTGATCGATTTAATTTTTGCAGATTTGCACAAAATGGCAATGTGGTAGTTTTACTAACCACCAGGGTCAGATTTATGTGATATAAGAAATAGTCCAGGTTTTCAGGGAGTTGCTGGAAAGTTCGCCACGATGGGCCAGCGCCTCAGTGAGGACAGCGACCCAGACAAAGAAATTGATGTGGCAGAGCTGCAGGAATGGTACAAAAAATTTGTCATAGAGTGTCCAAGTGGAACTCTCTTCATGCACGAGTTTAAAGGCTTTTTTGGTGTTACTGAAAACAAAGAGGCTGCAGATTACATTGAAAACATGTTTCGAGCCTTTGACAAGAATGGCGTAAGTACCGATTGTTGTATGATGACCATATTTTACAATCAAAGAACAGCTTTTTAGACTTTTAGAACAGTGAGAGATGGACTTTTTTGCTTTCCACGTTAAAATACAGTTTGAATTTACCCTTTATTCTTCTCATATGCAGGATAACACCATTGATTTCCTGGAGTATGTTGCAGCCTTGAACTTAGTCCTGAGGGGAAAATTGGAGCATAAGCTTAAATGGACATTTAAAATGTATGATAAAGATGGAAGTGGGTGCATTGATAAAACAGAGCTTCTCGAAATTGTGGAGGTAACATTAACTAAATTTTAGGTTTGAAATAACTTAAAGGAACATTTATGAATACAATGAATGCAATGCAACACTGTCACTTTCAGTCTATTTATCGACTGAAGAAAGCCTGCCATGGAGAGCTGGATGAAGACTGTACTCTCCTGACCCCGGATCAAGTGGTTGACAGGATATTTGAGCTGGTTGATGAAAATGGAGATGGTAAGTGTTTGCAACAGGTTTATGTCAGCTCAAAATTCTTCATAAATGATTCAAAAGGTCAAAGGCTGCTGTAATGACTGTGGAGTGCTCTGGATAGAAGTGTAGATTTGGTCTTTGTTGATGCATAATGCAAAATGGAAATATGTCCCAGCTGTACAGTTGGTTTTTTTTTAACTGATTTATCTTTGGATTTCTGTGATGTACTGTATAAAAGCTCTTGTCATGTAGGTGAACTGTCATTGGATGAATTTATCGATGGAGCTCGCAGAGACAAGTGGGTGATGAAGATGTTGCAGATGGATGTCAACCCTGGGGACTGGCTCAACGATCGAAGGCGTAGTGCAAACTTCTAAAGCTAACACTGACTGGATGTGGACTTGATGTGTGACCACTTATGCTGTGACTGTGCAGATGCTGTTTTTATAGTGCTATATTCTGCTTGCAAATTCATTGGCTTTCAAGAGAATGTTTTTTTCTTTCTTATTTATAGTCATATATGGGTCAATAAACAGAATGAATACTGTATATGATCATTTCAGTCTGCTTGTTTTATTTTCTTAAATATCTGAACAAGGAGCTAATTTGGAAAATGATACTACATTGTGGCTAACAACAGGAAATAATAATAATAATAATAATAATAATAATAATAATAATAATAATAATAATAATAATAATAATAATAATAATAATAATAATAATAACAACAGGACTGTAGAGAATAGGCATACAATTAAAAAAAATAACTTTAGAGAAGGAAAGAGCGACTGCAATCAGTCTAACCACAGGTGTGAGTGTGAGTGGTTGTCTTTGTGTTAGCCATGCGATAGGCTGGGGACATATCCAGGGTGTACCCCGCCTCTCGTCCCTTAACAGCTGGGATAGGCTCCAGCAGACCCCTGCGACCCAAATGTGGATAAAGCAGGTACAGAACATTGATGGATGGAAGGGCGACTGCATTAACTAAAGGGGTCATATTGCTCTCAGAAGTCTCGTTTCTTCTCGCGAGAGTGAACACGCCTCCGTTGATACATCCAGGAAGTTGTTCTCAATTCACGCTACACCGTCGCAAATTTGGTAACATAAACAACGTTATTTGTAAATTGCAAAAGTTGACTGTCGCATATTATGCAAGCCAATGTGTCTTGACGCACTGGATAAATGACGGAAATTGTGTGTCTTTTCGTTTGTTGTTTTCGATGTATAAAGTATACCCTTAACTAACTCAAAACAAATGTCCGCTGCTCGTAGGAAATGTCTTCTGAATGAGCAGGATGAGCCCCGACAAAAGGACTCTAATGCGATAGTTTACAATAAACGCCTAATTGTAAAGGTCCGTTTGTTAAAAAAATGTGTTTATTGTGGGACACAGTATTTATTTTTTGAATTTACTTCCCTTTCTCTTGTTCTGATACTTCACAGGACACAATGATGCCTCCCTCTGGTCAGACTGAAGAAGACATGTGGAGAATAAATTATGTCCCCGGTGATCTTTTCTCCTGTCCTGAGGATGAGTCTTTAGCCCACTGCATCAGCGAAGATTGCCGTATGGGAGCAGGGATAGCAGTGACGTTTAGGGAAAAGTTCAATGGGGTAGAGGAGTTAAAGCAGCAAAGTGAGTCAGACTTTCTGTTTACATCATCTGATGTTGAAATTGTTTCAGTACCCAAGTACCCAAGGACATTTTCAGTTGTCATCAGAATGTTTTTAACCAAAGTATAACAACAGAGATAAAAACTGAATGACGTCGAAATTACATTGTTGAAATATTTTTGACGAACATTTTTCACCACTTTAATAGCAAATGAATATTGCTTTTCTGATAATGGATCTCATTCTTTTTTAAAGATGCTTCAGTGGTTCACTCATTAAAATGATGATAGTAATCTGTGTGTCTCTGAACAGATAAAGAGACAGGACAGTGTGCAGTGCTGAAAAGAGACAAACGCTATGTCTACTATTTGGTAAAGATTTAATATCTCAGCAGTTTTCCCCTAAAATAAATCTTAAAAATAATGTCATCTAATTGATTGTTCAAACAGATCACAAAGAAAA
Source organism: Arothron firmamentum (assembly GCA_016586285.1). Classification (NCBI taxonomy): domain Eukaryota; kingdom Metazoa; phylum Chordata; class Actinopteri; order Tetraodontiformes; family Tetraodontidae; genus Arothron; species Arothron firmamentum. Next base: position 208,071 of record BJFM01000481.1, on the reverse strand, counting down.
AGTTTAACCACAAACCAACCTATGATAGCCTGAGACAAAGCCTGGAGGACATGAAGTCACACTGCATCTTGAATGGAGTGACAAGAGTATCAATGCCACGGTTTGTCCATTTTTATTCATTTCAAGTAGTAATTCATGAATCTCACTGATTGTCTTTCGGTTCTCTTGCATAAAGTTTCTCATTTCTCTTTCTGACAGGATTGGTTGTGGCCTGGATCGGCTGCAGTGGGACAGAGTGTCGGTGATACTAGAACAGGTGTTTAAGCACTCACACATTTCCATCACCATTTACAGCCTTCCTAAAAGAGCAGAAACCACCGTGATGAAATGAAACACACAGATAATCTACAGCAAGGTTAACAGTTCTATTTTGATGTATAATTTTTTGGGGGCTTCATTTGCAGATTGTCATTTATGCAGTGCAAAATGTTGTCACAAATTGCTTGAAATAAATGTTGCAACAAATCTTTATGATAGTCTGTGTTTTTTTTAGATTACAGAAACTGCATTTGGGAGACGATGCTCTACCACCAAATATCACCCCGCCCAAACAGAGCCCAATTACCAATTTTGCCATTCATCCATCGACTGTTTACATTGTTGATTCAGCAAACATCGAACTGCAGGCATCGTATAACTTCAGAGCGCCTGGTGTGTCCTCTATGGAAGCATGATCCGTTATTGATCGACTTCAGTATTGTGCTTCAATGCAGCTGAGCACCATACACAAAAGAATGTGGGGCGGGGAACCTGACGCCACAGCCCCAAACATCCATTTTCTCCACGATGCAAGAGCCTTTCAGCTCTTGCATCAGTGAAAGTGAGCTGAATGAGCCATTTGGATTATAATATACTTTTCTGAGTCTGGTAAAATATGAGCCATTCAAGAAAACCTAAGTAGCAGAGGGGCTTTTATCTTTTTAACAGGTTCTGTAGATTGTGACCGTCACGCTCTCCTTTGGGATACTTGTAATAATTCATAAGGGGGAAGACATTAAACGCTGTTCGCTGCGAATGCCCGCCCATTTCCCCAATACATCTCGGCTGGCTGGAGAAGTACTTCAGCATCACTGCAACCAACCCCCAACTCTCCTCCTGGCTTCCCATCCCCCCTCTTGCCTGAAAAGCAGACTCCTCACTGCAGCAGAGCAGCTGAGTGTAGCAATTGCAGCGATGACAGGAAAACCTCCCTGCATCCATCCATCTGACCTGCCGTCACACCCTGACATGCTGCGGCTTGTGGGACGTCCACACCGGCACTCACCCAGCTAAAGCCTCTGTCTTTTTGTCCCCATTCAGTTTCTACCTATCCCACTGCGTTCCAATGATTCGCCGCCAATGAACCCCCCCACCCCCCACCCTGTCCTTCATTCCTTTTTTCCTTGCTCGACGCGTATGAAATTGCAGAGCTCAGCATTCTTCTCCGCCACCACTAACTGGGGAAAAAGGAAAAGCGCGAGAGAGAGGGAGAGATGAGCAGAGCGGGAGGGATTCTGGTACACCACATAACTAGACCCCTCCCAATTAAAGAAGAGAGCTTATGTTATTGAAGAACAGCTTAGCCAATCAGGAGGCAGTGCAGGCAAAAAGACAGCAGAAAAAAAAGCAGTAGAGCGAGTGGGCAAGAGGAAAAAAAAAACTGCAGTGTGTGTGTGTGAGTGTAGTTTTTATTCCTCCCCCAAGCAGATCACTATCAATTTCCAGGCTTTGGGGTGCATTTGAATGGGTGTCTGTGCGTGTGTATGTGCCAGAGAAAAGAGGAAGACAGAGTAAAGGTGTGTCTTTAGGGCTGTTACTACACTGTACTTTTTATGCTCAAACTGGGAACAAGGAAAAAAAGTGAGAGGAGACTGATTCTTTTTCTCTCTATCTCAAAGTGTCGCGGAGCCTGCAGAGAAGTGAAAGAGCTTGAGAGGGGAGAGCAATCTGCACCAAAGGTAAGGAAGCTGCTGTCTTCTCCTGTCACTGGCGTGCTGGGATTTTATCCACTGAAGTTATTTTTTTGTCACTGGATTCTCTGGATTTCTGATCCCTCAATAGTTTAAAATAAAATTGCATGAAAATATGCAGGTTTTCATCCCCTTTGATGATTTTTACACAAAGAGTTGATGCAAGAGGGGAGGATGGGAGGGAGGGAGGCTAGCGTGGGACTCCCTGATGCTTCCAGGCAAGTTTGTGTGCACACGGTTCTCTAGTGCTGCAGTATCCCATTACATCCCAGAGCAGAGCTGCCTTAGCGTTTAGCCCAGTTCCAGGGAGGGCAAATCAAACCAGCTACCATCTTTATAACATCACATTATCGCTGGTTTAAATAGGAATAAAGTTTCAGTGCTTACACTGTGATTCAGTATCACAGTGGGCTTTTCACTGCAGCCTGTCTCCGATGTTTAACACAAGCTTTAATTGCTTATTTCGACTATTGGGTTTCTGGGTTTATAGATATGTTTGGGTCTGAGACGGCCGATGAATCTGACAATGAGTTTTGTTTTGTTTCTGCTGTTTTGGGTCTTTGAGTTACAGTTTCCTGCAGCAAAAACAGGTATTCAGTGTGAGCAAACTGACTACAGCGTATGAATAACTGAGAAAAACAATGTTCTTATGCTTGTTTCTGCCTCCATTTGAGTGTTCATGTCCTGATGATCTGGTTCATTGTTCCTTTAAAATGGTCTTAAACAACAATATGAAATGCAGCTGATTCTCATACCGACACTTTTTTCAGGATATCTTCAATATCTGTCTTCTTTGAAGACATTAAACAGTAACATCAGTAGATCCCGTCATCTTCTCTGAGTCTGACCTTCATCATTTGTGACTGAAGGCACGCTATTGTCCAGCAGTGGGCACTGTGTGTTTTCTCTGCTAAATGTCAGAAAACTTCCTGCCTGCTGCAGAATGAGAGGGAATGTGACCGAGTTAAACAGAGAAAGCATTGTAAATTAAAAAAAAAAAAAAAAAAAAATGCAGACCATGGCTGAAAACTTCCTGCTTGCTGCAGAATGAGAGGGAATGTGACCGAGTTAAACATAGAAAGCATTGTAAATTAAAAAAAAAAAATGCAGTCCATGGCTGACATAGAAGGAGTTCTCTCTTCCATTCTTTGGTGAAAAACACAAGGGCGGGACATACCAGAAGAGCCATCCCAGAAACTATAATTGAGGTTTCAATTATTTAACAGTTCAGGAAGAGGCTGGGAACTCTGTCCAGCATCATGGACAGTTCCACTGTCGCAAATGCACCACATCAGTCTGTTTAGTATTGCAATTACAGTTTTAAACACATATCCTCACATACTCCTTATATACTGTAATATACCTTCCCAGTTCCACATCTACAGTCGTCGTCATCCGTGGCTCTTCCAGTGCTCTGCTTTTGAGAGTTGAAGAATCTCTTTTATTATTCATGCTCTCCTTTTTAGAACACAGTCTACCTTAAAGAGGACGATGTTTTTGCTCAGCTGCTGTGAACTCGTCTGGTTTCATTTTAAAAAACATCTGTCCTTCTTTATCAGGTTTTAGCACCTCCTTTACCACTGTCCTGTCAGGGTTTTGTACAACTTGTCTGTTTGTGGCATGGGTCAGAGCAAGGCTGTTGTCAAAATTGTCTTTGGTGCCACAGTCATTTGGGAATTATTTGGGTGATAGCACAAAAAATGGAGGGGAATATTAATACATTTGACAAGATTAAGCAGCTCACAAATACTTTATCTAGTTACAAGATGGGCAACTGCTTATGTTGCAATGAAATCTGTTTAGAACTATTTAAAAATGGGTAAAAACACCATCTTTTTTTAGTTTCAGTAACAACAACATGAATAGACCTGCCATCCTACTAGACTTTGTTTCATGGCAGGATTCAGGGAAAAACTCAGTCAGACAGAAATGATCAGCAGCCGCAGGGTTTTAATAGGAAGTGTATGAGATTCTTCTCAGTTTTCCCAAAAGGGTTAAAGTGTGAGATCTGGTGGTTCTTCTTCAACGTAGTTCATGGGTGTGAACTATGAGCCATGATAAATAGCCATTGATACCATAAAATATTATACTGCAATATATAGTTTCTTTAATAGATACAAAAAGATATACTGTACATGGGTAAAACATTTTCAGAGCTTTGCAAAGATCATAAAGTGTTTTTTTAAAGACAATTTGGATTGATTGCAGTTGGGAATAGGAGGTTATGAAGAAGTCCATTTTTGTGTCTCCTCACACATGTGTACGTGTGAAATATTTTCCTGTGGAGTTTTGCAGAACTAGAACAGCTGCTGTCCTCATCATTGCTTATCCTCTGCGCATGACACCCGCTGTCCCAGACTGTGCGACACGGTCGTTTAATGTGCCCCTCTAAAGGATGGTGCATGCTGCATAGCATGGTAATAACAGCTGTCACCCTGCCATAGTAGTTGGCAGCGACTCCTAAACATTCAGATGAGAAAAGGTGCTGCAAAAACTGCTTCAACAGATTAGTTAGATGGAATTGTTGCTATTTAAGATGGAACTGTAGTGATAAGCAGATCAGGACAGCGTGCTTTCTCTCCTAAAAGTCAGCCACGTTTAAGGGTGTGAAGGAGATTCTACATGTGTGAAAAGCAGGAAGAATAGAGTAGAGATGGAAAGGCAGGACAAATACGAGAACGCTCAAAAGAAAGGAAGAGACTGAGCGGAGCAACGGACTGAGTGATTGTCAGAGGCAGAGCGAGTATGGAAAGGAGTGGGTGTGTGTAGCAGAGCGATGAGCACTGCAGTACATTGCAGTGCCCAGCCCCTGCTGTGTTCTCTGTTCACCATCCGGTTCCGTGCGCTGAAAAGACCCCTGCAGCAGTGCCACGCTGCGCGGAGGGGCTGCCTCCTGATGAACAGCAGCTTCACAATGAGTTTTTTGACCAGGTTTTGTGGACATCTGATGATGCACAGACTTTTAAGGAGTAATGGAAACACGGTGTTCGCAGCAAAACCCCCGTGCCTGCCAGTGCCTGCAGTCAGCTCCCACCTCCCCCTGGATTATGTAAGCATACAACACATGAATTTCTCTGATACCAGCTGAATCATACTAGCTTCCCTGGACATGTTGTCCTCATTAGGGACATCTGCCTTACTGTTTGCTTTTGTCCCAGTGGCAGCATCTTTGCAAACAGACACTCCATTGAATTTATTGAAATGACAACAATAGGGAGACAGACAACACACCATTAAAGTCACTGGTCTTTGTAGGAGTGTGGTTTGGTATTTTTGTTGATAATGGCCCTGAATGATGAGAGCCAATGAGCTAATGAATGACTTCTAAGAATCTAAGCTCATATTAAAAAAAAAAAAAACTGATGTCAGATTCCACCCAGGCAGTGAGCTTTATGCATGAATGGCTCTGACGGAGTAGCCTCACACTCAAGTTGTGTTGGATTAATTAAACAGCTTTTTTGGCCTGGAAAGAAATTTCTGTCAGTCTCTTTAAGTCATATTAATGCAACGACACAACGACACAAACACTCGCGTGCTGATGTGGGACGAATCCCAATCATGTGAAAGCTTGAGGAAACAAGTAAGAAGCTCCTTTCTGCTCCATAAACAGTTGCTGTGTTTCCGACCCACTGCCTGCCTGGGGGGTATGCGTGGGGAGGGGCTTGGATGGCTGAAGCGTGAGAGCGTCCCACTGTATGTTTTCTGGATTTCCCCTGGCTTTGCTGATGTAGCTGATTCACGAAGGTGTGCTTTGATGGGGGTCCGGTTCCATGCCTGAACGTGTTGGAGTGACACCCCACTGAGATTCGCCTCATTTTACATCAAGCTTGTCTCTGATTTGCAATAAATTAGGCAGCGGCATGTAAAAATAACTAGGCAGCGTGAGCCACGTGACATCTGAAGGTCGGAATACAGAAGATTTTGGGATGTTTTGTGCATCAGAGCTGCTTTTGTTTATTGAACAGTGTAGCTTTTGTATCATTTAATCATCAATGGTTGAAAATGTATAGAAAATGATAGAAATACCCTGTGGTTTATCACACCGAGAGAGACGGAGAAAGCGGTGTTGTAGTGTGGGTGAGCTGCAGCAGGGATTCAGAGTGCTGCATTGAGCTGCATAATTAATGTTGAGAGGGTGGAGCCAGAGGCGGAGATAACTAGAACAGGAAGCCGCTGCAAATCTGTGTGAGATGAAACTGCTTACACCGTGTGTGTGTGTGTGTGTGTGTGTGTGTGTGTGTGTGTGTGTGTGTGTGCGTGTGCGTGTGCATGTGTGTGTTTGTGTGAGGATTGATTGATTAAAGGCCAGTGTGAAGGTGATGGAAGAATTTGATGCAAACCCAAATCAGGCACAGTTGCTTGTTCTTGGTCCAGCAGTGTACCGGCTGTCCCAGCCGCCTGCTCAGAGTCCTACAACAGCCAGATAATCATCCAATTTGTGAAAAACAGCCTCCTCTATGACCAATTTGTCATAATCTTGTCTTATTCCTCCTAAATTGGAGGACAAGGAAGGAGGAGTGGCTACGTTCTGCAGGAGGTTTTTAGTCATCTTTATTTAGTCATCTTCTGTCGAAAATCTAGGTTGTTGTTCAGTTTTGTCATGGTGAGTTTGTGCTGACTGCTCACAAAAGAAGGTACTCTTACAGGAGACTTGCTGTTTTTAGCTCCTTTGTCTTTGGAGACAGCAAAATCTTTTTTTTTTTATCTCATGTGTCATCTGCATCTTCAGCACCAATGTGCGTGTGTGTTCGAAACCTTTGACAAAGATCGCTGTGGGTAAATAAAAGTTAAGGCATGCATGAAGTACCGTAAATGCATTCAGGCATCACAAATGTGCAGTGTTGGAGCTTGGGATGCTCCTCAGCTCCAGGGTGATGCTGGCCAACCGGTGGCCTTGCACCTCTGTCACTTAACCTCATCATCAGATAGGTATTCTTGACATCCATTCTGCTGCAGCGCGCTTCACAGTAGAGTCTTCCTGCTTGTCAAACACAGGGGCCATCTAGTGTTCTCCACATGTTTTATTTCATTTATTTATTTTTATTGTTATTATTTTTAGCACAAAGTAGCGCTGAGAGATCACAAAGTGGCTTTTGAAATTCTCTCTGTGTCGGCTCCGAGCTCGTCTGCACGCTCAGGAGTAGTAATGACAGCAATTTCATTGTCAGTCCCCCAAGAGCGGCAACATCACACTAAATCTAAAACCTGGACATTATCAGGCGCACGTAGAGGTGGATACCATTGAACTTTTGAGGTAGGAGCAGCAGAAAGGTGCAGGATGCATCCTATATTAGCTGTATTATCAAGTGTACAGATGAGCTGTGATTTAATATTGTTACAATAAAAATGGCTGCCTTTGTGGGAGCCAACTAACAGTGGTTTCTTCTCTGTTAAACATCTGGAATCTGAAGTGTTATTTTCTGCTCAGAGCAAAAGCACTTTCAAATCAATAAATATCTTTTTTCTGTCGCCTGAAATCTCAGAAATGTGGAGATATTTTCTCCTCTCCTCTCTCATGGGGTTTATAAAGGCAGAACTGAGTTTCCAAATGAGTCTATAAATCTGGCTTTTGTAGCACCGACAAACAGCAACAGACACAACAGAGAGAGAACAATAACTCAATAAACACTGACATTACATAGATCCATTCAACCAATATTTGACCTTGTAGTGTTTTTCTTTATTCATGTAGTCACAAGTAGCCATAATGTAAAATAGCACTTATTAATTATAGGTAATTATTTTTTTGTTAGTGCTTAAATGTTCCTTTTGATAACTGTGAGAAACATTTCCTGTGTTGTCAGATGGTCACATCACTGTTGCTCCTGTACAACAGAATAAGGAAACAAACCCTATTTTCATTTTTCACTTGCAATGTTTGAAATATAGATTGGATCTTGCTGGAGAATATCTCCACTGAAAATTGGTCGCCATCTCCAAGAGCATGATGGAGAATTGCAGAAATCAGTTTCGTCCGAAGATAAGGCACTCTGGCCCCTGATAGTTGGGCCTTGTAAATAGAAGCCAGCATCCATTGTACTATATTGATCAACATAATTGCTCTCTTCCTTGTGTCCCTAAGCCCACTCCAATGCTGATATCTCTGGAACTTCAGGTTGTGTTTTCTTTTTTGTTTTTTAACAACGTTCACTCTGAGCTTCAGAATTCCCCTTAAATTAATAATAATAATAAAAAGCATTAAAAAAAGCTAAAGAATTTCTGGGAGGAAATTGGGCAGTAACTGAGACTGAGTCACGACTGTTGGAGCATTTTCCCTCATTTCCCCTCCATGTTAGCATAACCAGACACATTCTTTGAATTCAGGTCCATATGCTGCCTCCCAGACCGTCTACAACAGCCGGTACTTTTTACAGGCTCATCTGATGTAGTGATGAAAGAAATTAGTGTATGTCAGACAGGAAACACACAACTTCTTTGCTGCTGAAGGATCATTCCATTGTCTTCCTCAAGGTCCCCACCCTCAGCATCTGGACATTGATAACATGATATGATTGTAGTCATTTTTTTGTTTAACTAAAAAATATTTGACTTTAAAGTGGAGTTTAGGAAAAATGGAAGTATTTTATTAACATACCATTCAAACTATACTGGCATCATAAGGGAAATTAACTCCCCCTCTTACTCGCAATAGCTGTCCTAAAATGTTGAGCTGACTCACTTTTTGTTTTGAAAGTCGTAGCGGTTTTGAAATTATTGTCCATGCGGCTACAGAGTGTGTAGTTTTCCCTGTATGATACTTTGGAGTTGATGTTCTGTGCATTGTCAGCTCTTGCATAACTATAAATACTGTAAAGAGCCTTGAATGTGGTGCAGGGCATCGTTTATTCAGGGCATGGCTGGTTGTGCGCCCTCATTGAAATGCATCACTGGGGGTGCTAAACTGAGCTTGATGTTTATTTCTCCCTCTCCATCTCCGACTTTCCTACTAAAACGGTGGTGCTGCAGGACATGCCTGCAGTGAACAGCTCCAGTTCAAGAGTCCGTTTAAAACAGGAAAGTCAGTGCTCACGTTGATGGGCAGGATGGCTGCTGCTCACAGCCCTGGTCCGGACTCCTGCTGTTTGGTTGTTTAAGTGTGCTAATATCTGGAGGATACAGTTGACCTTTGAGTGGGTTCTACTCGGTATGGAGGAGCCTTATTGCTGTCTGCACAGTCTACGCTCAGACTGACTTATAGACAGTGTTTCAGCAGAAGTGGAGTTGCTGCACTGTTGCTGAACATCCTCCATGTCAACACAATTGCATAAAAACACAGTATTAGCAGGATTTGGATCCTCATTTTCAGCACAATAATAGGCATCCGGGACTTCTTGATTATTTTTTTTAACCTTCTCTGACACCAGCTCTGTTGGTGTCAGAGAAGATGGAGTTTACATATTCTCGCAGGTTTTTCCTCCCACAGTTAAAAACTTGCACAATAGGTTGGTTGAAGAGTCTAAATTGGTCCGTGTGTGTGAATGTGTGTGTCCGGTGAAGGATTTATTCCTGCCTCCTGCTGGGTGGCTGCTGTGATACACTCCAGGTTTACACAATAAGTCACCTGATTTAATTCTTTTACTAATAGGTATTGTACATTTATGTGCCAGCATGACAATAATTAATTGGATCATACCGTAGATTAAATTGGAAGGTTACCAAGCTAATCACCAATTGATCCTGAAAGTCTATCATAAAGACACTGACTGTTTTAAATTCACATTAAAGATGCTGAGGGAGATCATTTCTATAAATGACTTTGTCTGGCTCTAAAGCACAAAGTAAAGTTTGCAAAACAGCAGCTTGTTTTCCATAAAAGCAGGAGGAATACTCTTTTTGGCCCTGTCTGTCTCCTGGTTGGTCAAATTTCCTCAGTGCTTCCTTTATATTCAAAATGAATGGAATTTTTGGTACCAGCTAATAGGGCTGCCTAACAGCTATATAAAACTGCATAGTGCTATTAGAGAGTAATTCCTAAATAAAATGAAATAGTCATTTTCTGCTTATCTGTTCCCTGACATGCAGCTGAAAGTCTCAGAATCTAATTACAAAGGCCCTTTTCATTTTTGCAGCCTTGCCATTTTGGTTGTGCAAAATGAAGAAGTAACTCCTAATTGCAAAGTTAAGCTGCAACAGAAGTAAAACCTACAGTTCATGTTGTGTTTCTGCACAGCTCGTGTTGCCTGTTAAGCTGCTACTGCTCAGACCTGACATGCTGTGGTTGGATGGTCTGTGTAATCCTCATCATTTAAAAAAAAAAAAAAAAAATTAAAAAAGAAATATCAGGAAAACATTCACTGTAATTTCCAATGGATTTGTGGCGGTTGTGTCCTTTAAGGCACATAAAAAAAACAGTTGTGTCATAATGAAAGGCTGGAATTATTTCTCCTCCAGCTGTTTGAAGCCAGAATCATTAACAGAAATGTCTGTATTTCTTTAATTACAATATTAAAAGACAATAAACCTGCCGGTGCCTGAGCTGCGGGACCTTTGTTGAGAAAAGTGTTGGATATAATTATCAAGTGCGTGTTGCGTTTCCAGTGTCTTTAAAAGTGCGCTGCTGCACACATTCATCAACCCTTTGGGATGTGTTGACTACGTCACACCTATTAGAAGCTTACTAGAACTCCTGTGCTTCAGTTGCCACAGATCTCACTGCAAACAGCAGAGAAATGTTCTGAAATACAGTCAGCGTCTTCACGCATCAGGGTTTTTTTTACACCTAATTATACTGTTTATTCGGTTACTCATTGACTGACAAGAAACTGTAGTGTTTTTGATGTGTGTTGGTAGAGAAATAACATAAACCTGCAGTGACAGATACAGCAGCCATTCAGGATATGTCGTGTCGAGGATCGCGTCCTCCGTGTATGCTCTAACACCCTGGAGAGTTATTGAATTGGTGTCGTGCTTGGTTGAGTCTGTTGGCAGATACACCATTAAAGTGATGCTCAATGTAATATACAAACAAAAAAGTTAATTGAATTTGCCACCAGGTTTGTGACTCATGCATTCTTGCAGATATTATATGATCCTGTAAATCCAGTTGACAATGACGTGGGCTTGACTATCCAGCTGCATTGAATTGCCGCTGATTGTGCAAAAGTATTATTTGAGAGTATCATCAGTAAGTATCATCTGGCCAGTATGAAACAGTAGAAGAGCAGGAGGCTCTTCCTTACATCCTGCCATGTCGAAGCTCAATATTTAGTGAGGAATATTTTTATACCCTTCTTACAGTTACTGCCTTTAGCACAGGTGGAAGGGATGGGAGGGATCGCTCATGGGGATATACATGAATAAAAAGATAATGTGCATGTATAAACGTAGTTCATGAGTTTCTGTTTACCTGACCCACACGTTCTTTTACATGAGAAGGATTAGTGTTCTGCACTCCTGTGCACACTGGCCTCGACAAGCAGCAGATGGTGTGCTGTACATTGATTTATGACCGCATAGCCGGAGGTGGACTACTTTTTGCAAGCCTTTTTCCTCCTGAATAATAGATAGAATACTGTCAGGTGGCTCCGTATGATTTCATTAATGAGCACCGGATTGGTGCGAGCTGTGTGGGTTTTTTTTTTTTTTTTTTTTTTTTTTAAGGTTCTTTGCTTTTTAATTGTTAGCTCACATCTGTTAGGATTCTCCAAAGAGGAGGAATTATGGTTCCTTTTATGGTTAAAAGCTGAATTGTCACACATTTGGGGATTGTTTAGCAGCCATAACTTTTATGGAAACAGATGACATTTAACTTGTTGAAGAAGAGACCTGGGTGAGATATTTTAACTTTACTCGTCAGGATGGTTCCATTTAGATTTTTAGACCTTGTTTTTTATTGTCAATAGCACATATAAATGTTCTATGATTATCTTTGTGCTTTCTTCTGTCCCAGATGGCCATACCAATTAGAAAATAGTTTATGGGATTATGCATTCCTTGTTGATACCTCAGAAATACTGTTAGTGATTTAATAGATGCATTAAATCGACCACTGCAGGGGAGGGTGCATGCTGTCAGGACTTAAAGGAAAGTGAGTCCTCATAGCATTTTCTGCCGCAGAAACTTCCTGTTTTCGGCCTGCTGTACCTTCTGAAGGTTCTGGACTGTGTTTGAGTCCAGTTATTTTTACACTTTTACCTCAGACCATAAAGGCAGTGATATTAGTGATTTTAGCCACGCTGGTGGTACAGCTTTATGGACGGGATTAAATACTTTGTCTGTCTATGTTTTTGCCATTTTGGCCCAGGCTGGAATACCTGAAGCGTGATGATGAAATGTTCCCTGAGCCATCAGCCAGTTGACATTTATGGCTTTTTGAAAGCATCGCCAACTGTTGGAGGGATTTTCATGGGATATAAGTCAGATATTCTTGCTTCTAAAGATGATCTGTCTCCACTTACGTCAGATTAATAAAGGAGTAAATTCTTATTATCCAGTCAGCAAACACAGAACCTGATAACTATCAGTGCAGCATCACCCTTTGAGAAAGTAGGCCTTTCTTCTAATCAATGAAATGGTGGTAATTTCTTCTCTTGTGTATGCTCCAAATCTTTGCAACATTCTGCAGATTAAAAGCATTTCTGTTTGTGCTGATGTGGTCAGATAGTATTCCTATATAAAATAACATCAGTTTTGTCTAAATGAGAAAAGGAAATTAAAGATCTTCCAAGACTTAACGTCTTTAAGACCAGCCTAAAATGTCACTTACTGCTCTGTTAGGTTCTATGGAAGAGTAAAAACTAGTGAGGTGAAAAGGAAAATCTATGTTTACATTTAAATTATATAACAAAGTAATGATGGGCTCCACTGCTAACCTATAGGTTAGGCCATCTAACTGATCATTGCTCAGTGAATATGCAAACACCTGATACAATTTCTTTAACACCTCAACTTCCCTGGTGGGTCAGCTTGTGGGTTAATGAAGCCCAGTTGGATTTAAATATCATGCCCAACTTGCTGTTTGATGTTACTCTTTCTTCTTATCTCATTCTAATATTTGGTCTTTTTCTCCGTTGAATGCTTGTACACAAATAAGGGAATTAAAGGAAATCAAAGGCAAAGCGTTGTTGATCTTAATGATGAAATTTTAATCCTCCACAATAGAAAAACATCCAATTTAGTGAACAGAGCACTCTCATTGCACCAAACACTTGTGAAATCTCTTCCAGTTTTATCTTCAGAATGGCCACCCAACACAGGCACACTGGAGTTCATATCACAGAAAGCTGCCCTGGACTGATAAGTCAACAATTAGCATAATGTTCCTCAGAGGCATCGATTAGTCTTGTCTTCTCCTTCCCTCCATCCACTGATGCTGCTCTAAGATTACAGGCCTACGTGAGGACAGGTGATAACAATCTGACTTCTGGGACGTTTCTAACGTGCATCTTTTTGTCTTCCTGTTTGTTAAAAATTCAGACATTCTTTTGTTGATAAATGAGGTATATCATGGTGATAAAATCAGAGGTTAATGATAAATGTTCACAGTTGTTGTGCAGTAGAAGTAGGTAATGTAATAGTGGCAGTTTCCAACATTTTTTTTCTCTGATTTTTAAACTGAGGCCGAGTTTACTCTCCTAATTAGGCCATAAACCGCCAAACATTAAAAGTGTGTTGTAAACACCACTTAAAAATGAAAATATCCTGCAGATACTTAGCTTGTTGTTTAGAGGCATTCTGAAAACACAATGTCATAAAGCCTTGAAGCACAGCACAGAAAAATCTTGTTTTAATCAAATCTGAGTGTGTATAAGCAACGTCCATGTCAGTCTTTCCCTGTGCCTCCCCATGCTGCTGTGGTTTAAAGGCTGATGCCTAATTTAGATTTTAATGAAGAATTAATTGAAAATGACTCTCTGTCTACTTTACAGATGATCTTGGTTAAATATCTCAGTGTTCACAGGTCAGATACTTGTATTCTTCAGCTGGAGACAGTGACTGCTTGAATACATAAGAGCCGTCCTGGAAGGTAATGCCATTAATTAAAATAATTAACAGCTCCTTCACAGTGGAGGGTATTCATGTGTTTAACTGTTAAATGGCAACAATTTTTCACTCCAGAAGCTGTCAATACTCTGTGCAGATAAGCTGCAGCCTGCAGTGTGCCTCAGGCCTTTTCTAGTCTAATTTAGCATGTTGTGACTCAGCAATACTTGCTGAGTTTTGTACAGAAACACAGAGATTTAACTGGAGACGATCTTTTAAAGCAAGGGAAGACAAAGGTCTTCAGCAGCAGTGCAACGGCAATGTTAGCAGGCTGACAGCTGGGCAGGAACACCGGCGGTCCATGCTTGCCCATGACTTTTGGCTGACATGTTGATGTTACAGCCTCTCTACTGTAAGGCTGGTGCAAATTGCATGATTAAGCACAAACAATGGGAGTGGGGTCCTGGCCTCTTAATTTGGAGCTGGTGGGGTATGAATAACCAGCTTCCCAGTTCCAAATCAGCTTTGGATGAGCCAAGAATGTGGTTAACTCAGCTAAAATGGCAATATGGCAGTTAGGTTTCTACCAAAACCGGTGTAATGTCTGTGTATATAAGACACTTAATGGTGCCAGTTTAAGTTTAAACATCTGTGCTGAGTAGTTGTTGGCTAAATAAAGGGCCCAAAACCTTGCTTTACAGATGAGATTGCAACAAAATGGTACAAGATTTGTTATTTTAATGAGTTTTTTTGTACAATCGCCATGGAAACTGAAATATTTGCAGACTTAAATAAGACTTAAATAATAAGACGAGGGAGGTTTGTAGTCCCCCAGGTCAGGTCAGGAACATATTAGTAAAATCAGTTATAGGGTTTGAAGATTTTGGGAGGTTTATTTTGTTCTCTTTTGCGAGTTTTAATCATGGAGAAAACCTTATTGTGCTTTGATATTTCTCATAGATGTGTAACTGATGGGAGTGTTTTCTGTCTGTTCATGTCTTTTGTGGGTTTGAAGTGCCTTCAAGTGTGTAGTGAGACATATTTAAGTGGCAGGTTTATGCAGTCTGAGTCACTTTTTTGGTGCAGAGCACTCATCATGAGAGGTTAACTGTCACAGTCAGTCTGTGTTATACTAATGATGCAGCAGGCTCCAAGATTTGGGCCTGTAGTGTAAAACAGCATGGTGACCATGTGAAGGTGAATCATCCCCATAAGTAGCCACATTTCTTTCTTTTTTCCCCCCCCCAAGCTTGTCCGTTTGTCCTACGCTACCTTTGACTGTTTCCAAGCTGTGAAAAAGCAGCCAGCATCTTCTGGTCATTTCTGTAGTTTCATAATGAGACTGCGTTCATAATTTCAGCCATTTCAGTCCCACAAATCATGAAATAGGATCATGAGGATGAATTGCTGCATTGGTTTGGAACAAATGATTAGATTAGGTAATATAGTTTACTGCGTTGAGGCCCTGTCCAATAGAAGCTGCTGCTTACAAAACACATTACTAAAATCTTTCTGACATTTATAAGAATTTGTCGGTCCCCTGGGGAGTTTGTTGTTTTCTTGGGCCACTCTGCTCCCAGGAAACATATAATTCAGAGACATTGAGTTCTGGAGGCGTTTGAGTATTGTTTCCCTTCTGCATTTGTCATTGCTCAGAGTGTCCTCTTCTGTATTAGTCAACCAATTATTTCCATTGCATTAATAAGCAAAGTCAAAAAATTTTTGGCATTGGATTTACCTATACTCCTTTTAGATTTATTCAGTGTTATTGCTCATAAGAGGATCTCTTTATTTATTAAATAACCCTTCATCACAGTTCCTCTCTGTCCAGTGTGCTTTTTAAATATGGTTCATTCACCGTGAAAGCAGGGAGGGGAGCCATCACTCTGGAATTGTGTGCTGTTCCCCCCTCGTTCTTACCCATTTCAGTGACATTGGATGATAAATTGCCTTATATCTGCACATAAACACACATCCTGTTCCCCGGTAAAGCAGGTAGCTTCTACCAGGATACTGTAAATAAACTGTGAAGTTACTTCTTTATTCTCCTTAAAAAAGGCACAAAAATGAAACCCTTCTCGGGTTGGATGGTTATGCTGTGTCATAATTTTAGAAATGCACCCAAATGGAACAGGGGGGGTTGTTTTCATGCATTTCAAATTTAGCTGCAATTGATCTGTTTTTCAAAAAAAGGGTTTTAAAACTGCAGTCTCTTCTAGAATAAATTGGAACTATTTTCAAATCTGATAGGGTTGCTTCCAGGTCTCTCAGTTATTTTTCCACGCACACAGCTGCTGTAGGTGCACAGTTCTGCCACAGAATTACATGCATCCACTGAAGGTCACCACAGGAAGGCTGCAGTTTGATCCTGTAACATTTTCAGTTATACTTCTACATTTGTGTCATCCATTTTTGTAACAGTTGGCACAAACCCTTATCCAGCAGAATCTTTTTAATATCACACAAATAATCATAAAACACATTGAGTGTCTCACGAGGACCTAAGTTAAAGGATGCATTCAAATGCACCTTAAAAAACGAATCAACATCAAGTAAAACTTTAAGGGTAAAACTTTAGACTGTAACTAATAATGAATGATGTGGTAGCACATCAACTGTCTAAAAATAATGTTCAAACTTGAGGGGTTTTGAGCGCTGCCAAATAATGCACTAAAGGCTGCTGCAGCCTTGGATAAACAGCTATTTCAGTCTACCAGCTATGACACATAGCATAGGTTTTTGGATTTTTTTTAATTTTTTATCTTTGGGTTATTTACAAGATATTACTCTACACATGTTACCTTTTCAATCCTCCCACTTCAAACAATTCAAGCGAATGTTTGTGAATGTTGATAGGGTTCTCCTTGTTTTTATTCTGGCTGAACATCAGAGCATAAAACCCCCCCGAGCATCATCAACTCCTGGTTTCTGCTGACTGTAAAAGAGTCACAAACTCAGCAACCTGTCATGTAAGCAGCCACCCATCACACTCCACCTTTTTATACCCCGGAGGCATCTAATTAGTCAGACAAATAGAGCAGGGTTGTTGCAGATAAAAGTAAAAGAAATAAAATTAAAAAAAAACAATCAGAGATATAAAAGCCCATCACACTAATCTAATTAATATTATTGTAAATCAACTGCTGATGTTAGAGTAAGCTTTTTTCCCCAAATTTATTTGGGAATATGTACATAAAATCATTTATGAATATGATGTTTTTTTTAAGATGGCGCTATCTTCTAGCCATTTTAAAAATGTATTCTGTTCTCTTGCTGCTTCACATTCCTGCACGTCTTTGAACTACCTAAACCCAGAGATATTACAAGTCAGCTAGCTTAAAGAGGAGCTGCTTTGTGCAAATCTCCGTAGGCGTTGCAACATTTCACGAAAATGTTCTTTGTAGCTCGCCCAGCAGTTCTCA
Organism: Arothron firmamentum; assembly: GCA_016586285.1. NCBI lineage: Eukaryota > Metazoa > Chordata > Actinopteri > Tetraodontiformes > Tetraodontidae > Arothron > Arothron firmamentum. The sequence goes on along the minus strand of BJFM01000481.1, from coordinate 190,778 downwards.
CAGAGGTAACTCAGATCAAAATGGCCTTTGCGGTTGTGCATGCACGCATTCATCCATCTGTGCATGCTCATGGTTGCTGTCTGAGGGCTGGTTATTTAATGCGTTCGCCTGCCTACCCGCTCTATGTTAAACCCCTGCATTGCAGCACTGCCAGTGGGATTTCAGCAGGCACGGCCCTTTTTTTTTCCACCACCGTCACAATAGACAGATTAAATTTGGGCCAGATCCCTCCTGTGCAGAGAGCCTCTCACTCACACATGCACACTCCCAAGTGTCGCATGTTACGCTCTAGAGAACGAAGGGCATCTGAAAGCCCCCCCCACCAAATTCTCATGGAGCCTGTCTTTGCCCCACATGAATATCCCCCTCCCCTCCATGAGTGGGACTCATGTTGAAGCACGTGTCTTGGAAACAGACAGAGAAAAATAAAACACGAGGTCCTTGAGGGTTCTGCAGTTCAAACGCTGTCTTCTGGCTGTGCTGCAATCTTTTCAGAGCAGAGACTTTTATATTTGTCGGGGCTGCAGCAACCCTTTTAATCAAACTCATCATTTGGAGAGTATGCGTGAAAAAGAAATCAATTCTTTCACTGTGATTTATATTTTGGAATATGAGAGAGGGAAAAAAGGCTTTGTTTAAAAGATGTTACCTTAAACCTCTTTAAGTAATGACACAAACGCAGTCACTGAAACACAGCCAGGAGAGACAGCCGTGGCGCTGCTGCTGTTGAATTAATGCACACTTTAAATATGATAAAAACCACATTAAATACCATGGATTTTGGGCTTGTGTCTGCAACCCAGCAATAACACTTTCAGAAAGACACTCCTTGTGGGAATAGTTCTGGCAGTGTTCAGAGAGTGAAACTTCTCTGATACCAGCATCCTTGCATAATGATGGTAAACTGTTTCTGCTTCAAAATGTCCATGCAGATGCTTGAATATCTCACATGAGGATTACAGTCTGAGGAACGTTTACCAGTGAACTTGCTGAAATCACGAGTGACTGGCCAGTGGAATACACAAGCTAAACCAGTGCAGTGTTTTTCACCATGATTTAATGATTCAGGTTTTCTTGACCTCTCGTAAAAAAAAACCCTCTAAATTATTTTCTGATCCCTTAATCTCATATTTGATTGAATAATATGATTTTCAATTTTCACTCTGATGTGACTCCATTACCAGGGTCTGGTCTGGACCTGAGGAACAAATGATAATTTTCTTTAAATGTTTTTTTTCCCCCCCCTGCTCCTTGAGGGTGGTAGATTGCTGTCGGAAAGATCCAATTATGTTTCCCGAGAGGCAATTCCCGTTTACGTGATTGTATCTGAGAATCTTCACTTTAAGGCCTGTCATTCCCATCAGCTACCCAATATGTGATCATTTGCTATTTTCTTTTTGCAACGAAGGTATGACCTTTATGTTTGTCCTCGTGGGATAATATTCTAAGAGCTGTAGCTTCTTAATTAATAGCACATCTACCAGAGGAGGCATTTCCCCCAAATTATTCACCCCTCCCCCCCTTTTTTTTAGGATTGTTGTGTCAAAAATGTGTAAGGTAGTAACCTGAATGAAGGTAACCTCACTGAAAGAGTTGGTAAAGCCGAGTCAATGAATCCTGAATGTGACGGCGTTGGTTATTCTCTGCTGTAAAATAATGTTGTCAGTGAAACATGTTCTAACAGTCGCGGACACGATCCGTTGTTTTTCTGTGTGTGTTTCCTTTATTTTGGATTCAGCCTTTGTCATCTGACCTTTGTTAGAATCAATGAAAATGTCACTCGTGTCGTTGGAGTGCTGCAGTGTGAAGCAGTGCTGCTTTTTCACCCCCCCTCCCTGTCACTGCAGCCACTCAGCCTACAGAAAACAATTCACTTTGACAGTTTCATAGTATTTCAATGAGGACTGCAGGTGTTCAGCTGTGCAGCCTCCTAAAGAGAACACAGTCCATTCTTCTCCGTGTAGCATGAAATGACACCGCAGCCGTCTGGTTCTCTGGAGATGTTTTGAATCAAGGAATCAGGAGCATAACATTAAGAAGATCATCAGATTATAATAGAAAAAATAAATACAAAATGATTATATTTGCATCAGTTGGTCTGGGGGGGAGGTGATTGGTCACATGGGTGTTCTTAGATCAGTAGCATTTCAATTGGATAACAAAGAAATTGATGATGTGTAAACACACACTCAACAGTCTCAGGCAAATCCTGGTCTTGTGGCTTTTTTTTTTCTTCACTAAGAGTAAGCTGCTATCTCCCTGTATGGATGTTTTTAATGATTCAGTTAAAATAAGGCAATTAAATCCAGTGAATCATGAAATTGATTGTTTTGCTAAGATTTTGAAAAACCAAACTGGCCATAAACAAGATATTCCAAAGGTTGGTAGAAGAAACTGAACTGATTCGATATGACAGAAGTTCTTTCATGCTGCTGTCAGCACATTTGCACCTGTGACACCAACCATGATCGGATTCTGTATTAACTCACTGACCTTCCAGCAAGACTTTGACCCTCATGGTCTAACCACCCAGCTGTTTAACTTGCAAACTTTCAGTCCCAAAGTCCGAGACACAGTGAAATAAATCAACAGACTGTTAATTAATAAGCTTAACAATTTTTATCATAATAAATATTCTTTTATCCAACTACCCTTTTATTGTTGCAAAAAGTCCACAGAGTGAATATACACCTTAACTTAGGCAAACATTTCTTTGATTTAATTCAGAAAAAGCCCTTCTGAATTTATTTGACAGCAATATTAAGTAATAAAAAGCACCGGGCACACTGTTGTAGCACTGTTTTTTGTCATCTAAAAGTTAAACTTGGTGTGATTGCTTTGAGGGAGACAGACATATTTGGAAATCCATTTTATTCATTTTCTTCTAAAATGAAATTTCAGGGCTGGTGAAGCCCAGTGTGCAGTGGATGGCTGCCAGATGCTGCAGCTGTGTGGGTGAAAATAGTTGTCTTCAGGCATTTATCAGCTGGTGTCAGCTTTCAATTTTCCGCTCTTGTCTCAAAATTGTTTTTTCTGAAGTTTCTTGTGTGTTTTCCAGGCTCTTTTCTCATTCGCAAGTGTTCATGGGGTATTGTCAGCTTGTGTCAACCTCCTCTACCACTTGATGATTATCAGGATTCATAAATTTGTTACTGTTTTTTGAGAAATAATGAGGCATTCTAGTACAATGACAACACTAATATGAGATTTTATCTTGAAATAAGACAAAAATATTCTTCTGCTTCTCTAAGTAAGTGTTTTCTTGCTTTTTCAGGGTCAACATTTTCACTGTGACGACACTCCAACCACTTTCCAAGATTCCAGATTTGGCTGTGAGTAACCCCCCCATCAGATATTACCTGCCAGAGCTGTGGGTCCATTTCCATTACTGTCACTGTCCATTGTTAGAGCAGACAGGTCACATCACATTGTTAAATGCCTCCTTTCAGAAATAGCAACCATTTTTCCTTGGTTGAGAAGTCAAACTTGCCTGCTCTGTCTTTATGTAATGGCGTGGCCCAGATGGCACACCGACTATGCTTGGATGCTCTCTAATACTCTCCAGTAATGTTCCAGTCAGTTGTAGCTGTGGGGTGAAGTGTCGACCGCTATCAAAGAAAAAGAATTAGCTGCTCACGTTCAGAAATTTTGATTGATTTAGAGTTGATACTTCCTCAATATGTACAAGAAATTGTGAGTCTGCAACAGCTCATGGCATTACTTGGACTTGCGGAATGTGCAGGTCGACAAAGACAGAAGCCATAGTTTCCATCTTTATTGAAATTTGCAAGAATAATAGTTATTCAAACCTAATACTGACATGAAGACCAAATCTTTAGCTAACAATAACTGGCAGATGCTACATTAACTAGGGTCCAGAATTAACAATTTTCGAGTTCCACATATGAGTAAATTTTAAATTAAAAGGAGCAGTGCTGGTCACTTTAACTGTCTGTCTACAACATGTGACTGCTTAATATAATCCTTATGTTTGTGGTTTGTACTCGTATAATTTTTAGATCGAGTCTTATAACTTAGCAGCACCAAGTCTATTTCCAAAAAAAAGTGACCTGCTGTCTTCCAGTAGATGTTAGCATGAAATGTTGTATTTTGGGCTTTTCCCACCTATCTGTTCTCCAAAAGCTTTTGTGTGTGCCAGGGAGGAGGAAAGGTGTGGTGAAGAGGAAGGCACAGCCCAGTGCAAATGGGTGAGATTTACTGTAGGATTGCATCACTGTGCACCAGCCTGCATTGTGGTCTGCACACTCCAGCACTCAGCTGATTAATCTGAGACATTTCCATGAGTGATGGAAGCTCCAGTACCTCAGAGGCTGCAGAAAGCTAATAAAACCCCAACGGACAATAGCCACGCCTGGAAGGACGATTACCAGGCGCTACTTTTCGAGCGGCTCTGCTCCACCAGCCTTCCACCATTATTCAGCCCTCACTGCCCTATGTCAGCCTGTCGTTATTAACATTGATCAGCTAAACATCAGCTGAATGAGAATTCGTTCCTCAGGGATTGGTGGGGGCGCAATTAGTGGTTTGAATATGCACTGCCATTCGAAGTCTAATGAATGCCGACTCACGTTCAGTCTATTTTGCAGGAATACAAGGAGGATTTCCAACCACAAATGGAAAAACTAATTCCCAATGGAAGCACCTTCTAGATGTGTTTTCTCAGTTTAACAGTCCATCTTGGCAATGTCGGTAAAACATATTTGTTTGCAAAGGCCGAAGCAACATTTTACGGCTACATTTCAAAGCAAAATATTAGATAAATATTAGAGTTAATTTAGAGTGAAGCATCAGAGCAGAAACCAGCTGGGTACCTGCCACATTGCTGCGTGCAGCTGAAACCAGTCAGAGCTCACACCTGCAAAATAAACCAGAGGCAGAGACCAACAGATGGCACAATGGCGTTTTACAAATACAGAGTTGGACAAAAATCACATTAGCTTGAAGTGTTTGTCCACATCAGCTGACCACTGCCATGCGCAGATTGTCCAGCAGGCACAGATAAAACACCTTTATTCAGCCAGAATACTACAACAGCAGTAATTAGGGAACAGGTGAGACATAATTACCTCATTGTAGGATGAGTGCCTGCCCCTCTTCAGCTGATTGACAAAATCCGCGTGCAACTGAAACAAGATATGGTGGGTGGATGAATAGTCAGTAATACAGAGACACACTTCAGACACACTGCATAAGCTCCACTTTATTCATAATTTTTACTCTGTGGTCTGATGGGAAAATGTCTTCAACAGTAAAAATTCCAGTACCGTCATGCACCAGCTGGTGTTGGAATGCAGCGGCCTCAATGCTGGAAATTATCAAATGATTAGAAGATGTGCTGTTATTTTCTTAATTGCTCTGAGGAAACTCAAAAGTTTCCGTTTCACCCTGCCAGACCTAAAATAGGCCATCACAAGGAAGCACAGTGTGGTACACTGGGCAGCATTTTCTTCTGAATGTTTTCCTTTATTGATGCTTTCTGAACTTATTTTATCATTCCATCAAATACTGTCAGTACGTTTAAAAAACGCACTGTGACATTAAACATGCACATCTGGGCATGACATGTGACTGTAGAAAAGCCAGAGTAATCAAATACATTTTAATGGCTTCCCACAGCCACTGCATGGGCTGCATATCTCCCTAACATGCACATCTTATTAAATATGGATTCTAAGATGCACTAAATCTCTCCTGAGTCTTGGCCTGTTTAGTTGAAAGTGAAGACAGATGGAGGTTTAGTTGTTGTTTGTGTTTTCTGAATGAACTGCTGTTATTTAATCCGATTTATGCTTCTGTGGGTCATTTGAAATGGATCACATGGCTCACTGTGGGTTTTCCAAACTCACCTACCAGTTTGAGGGTGCTAGGATTGTGTGGAATAATGCTTTCCTACCTAGATCTAAACGCCATGTCACTTTTAAAGCAACCATTTGGGAAAACGAGCTAGCTTTAGCATCGCTGGTTGATCCTGGTGCTGAGAAATGGCTCCAGTCAGGGAACAAATTTCATTGCTCCGTGTCCAGCTGGAATGTTTGGAAATGAAAAAAAATGTCCCTTTTTTCTCTCTTTCTGTTTTCACTGATTGAGATTTCATTGATTTCTTGTTGGAGTGCTCATCGCTGGCCAGTAAGGAAGGTGATTCACTCAGGGGACGGTGATAATTCTCGGTGACACACAGTGATGCCCAGCGGGCTCCAGACTGTCTGGTCCAGCATTGGCATAAAGTGAACGAGTGTGTCGTATCTTTATTTATGCAGTAACATGACTACTGAAGAAATTCTGAGCACTAAACCATTGTTTCAGCAGCTTTGCAATTTTTTTGACCCCTTCACTGATTTTTTTTTCTGGCTGATGCAATTTTTTTGACAAACATTTATTCTTAAAAGTTTATATTTATGTCCTGTCAATCTCTGTTAGTCTGTGAATTGTTGTCGGATTAAAATCTTCCCTGGTGACTGTGGGAGTGATGCAGATCCACAAACTTAATTCAGATAAATGGATGGTGAGAGCGAGAGAGAAATAGACATCAGACATCTACCGCAGTACACATGCAGACAATGACGCTTCAGTTTGTTTATGATACAGAGGTCTTACCATTATTATTTACATCCTTTCTTATATTTAAGAAAGGGAATTAAAGGTAATTGAGTTTTTTTTATCTATACCTTAGAAATATGGTGTGATGAGACTCAAATGACACTGTGCAGCCACTAAAGAAAAACATGAGGAGGGGTTTGCAGCAGATTTAGAAAAGACACCAAAGTCAGCATGATGTTAATTTTGATCTAGATTACCACGATTGGCATCGCACAGTGAAAAAATGAACCATAAAAATCTCACACAAGAGATGCATAATGCAGAATCTTGAAGTTAAAAAAAAAACAACAACAACAAAACATCAGAGCAATATGTGATGGGTCAGCATGGAGGTAACCCACTGGCGCCAGCTCCTGCCTGAGAGCCAAATTCTTTTCTTTACGACCAAAACGGGACAGTTTGGGAACGCAATTCGTGAGCTAAAGGAGCAGAATCCCCACATCCAGCTCACTACAGAACACACAATATGGATCCGTGACATTATAGGGAGGGTTGTTGTGCACACATGATGGTGTCTGGGGGGGTTACTGCTGCACCTTGTGAGCAGCATCACAAAGCTGTCTGAGTGCTGAGAGCCCGAGTGGACGGGAGAGAAGGGAGATGAAGAGACGGTGAAGGGAGAAAGGGGGGGATCCTCTCAGTGACAGGGATAGAAGGAGTAGAGAGAGGGAGAGGAGGAGGAGGGGATTGGGAGGAACAGAGGTGGGGGTAGTCACAGAATGAGTGAGCGTGTGTGTGTGTGTGTGTGTGTGTGTGTGTGTGTGTGCGTGCGTGCGCGTGCGTGTATCTGTGTGTACGTGTGTGTGTGGGAGAACAAGTAGTGCTGCAGTGAAAACAGTACGAGGAGGACTGCAGTTTCTGGTGCTGATGGGAGAGCAGCCGAGGGACGTTAGTGAGGCATCGTAACATCAAGCCCAAGTGCCTTTCTCTGGTGAACGGGCCAGTCTGTTTTGGAGAACACGGTTACGGAATTACGACAGTGCCGGTAAGGCTGCATTTCAACTTTCAATAGCATCGATTAATCACGTTTTTGAGGGAAATGGTGTAGAGTTAGAGAAGACACGGCTGTGGCTGTCCGTTTTTGCAGGCTGGATCCGACTTTGTGCCTCCCATTTGTTTGTTTAGGCATGCACAGGCGCAGGTGCTGCGTGTACTGCACTGTCCTACCTAACTTTAATAAGAGCTCATTTATACATATCCATGAAAGGAATACTGAGACTTTCTTTAATTAGTGGGGAGGGGTGTTTACTGATGAAACAAAGGAGGAAAAAACAGCAAAAATGCTGCATGCTGCCTTCACAGACCACCATCACAAGCTGTGATTATCTTGATCTTTGGAGGAGGAGCAGTCAGCAGGAGCTGACAGCCTTGCTGTATAGAGAGTGGAGGGTGGGGATTTTATAAAGTGCTGCAGGATGCTTTTTTTCTGTTCCTGCTTTCTCTCGTGGGACACGGAGCACAAGCAGCGCTGAGGTGACTGAAGCAAGGACAAAATCTTTCCTGGACACACTGCACCTCAGTCATGCACAACAGAGTTCACAACATCCTTCAGAAAGGAAATGAATTTTAATGAAACATCTCTGCACCCAAGAATTATTTTAAAAGAAATGTTGCTGAGGTTCATTTGAACCCCAGCATGAAAACATTATATGGACCGTCACATGACCACTGTGGGTTCAGAAGTATAGTAAACAGAAAAAGTGTGTAGGCTGTGAGGGATCACACACACACACACACACCCACACACGCACGCACGCACGCACGCACGCACACACACACACACACACACACATATATATATATATATTTATTTTATTTTATTTTCTCTGAGAATATCTGATACAAGCATGTGCTGCTGATTTTTTTTTTTTTTTTTTTTTTAAATCTGGCTCTAAAACATTTATACCCACTCATTAAGTCTCCACCTCAGGCTGCTGCTCCCTTCCATTTTACAATGAGAAATATGTTTTTTCATACATAACTAGAAAAATGAGAAGATGCTTTGAACTTCAGCAATTCATTTTTCATTTTTTTCTCCCTTTTGACTCCCACCAAGACTGCAATGAGGGCCCAGATGATGGATGAGGAAAAATGAAAGAGGCTTATTGTAACAGCCTAGAGTGTTGCTTGAGTCGGTGTAGCGCGTACCCACATCACCCCTGGCGCTCCACCTGGTGAAAGATGTTTAACCATCGGACTCAAGGGATGAGATAGTGATCTGTTTTCTGGCGCATTTTCGCCACTCTAATGGCAGTGGGTCAGCTGTTGTCAGCTTCTCACTCCAGGTGAAAGCTGAAGCTTCCCCGTCCTGGCCTCAGGCCATTTGACGGTGTGTTGCTGGCAGGCAACGGCAACCTTAAACAGTCAGACGCTGTCAACAGTCACAGCAACCCTGATGTGCTGATGGGGCATGTTGAGCTCTCCCTAATCTTCAGAGAGGAACTGTCCCTTTTCAGAAATTTGTTGTCCAACACTGTCAGCTACATCAGAGAATCTGCGATGGTCACGGCGCAGGGCATCGCAGTGGTGTGGAGAATGAGGAAAAGCATTTTCAGTGTGTTTCATCATGCTCCGCTCAAGTTTGTGTAACGCCTATAAAGTCGCAGCAATTCTTGCTTCGAATTTAGAACAGGATTTTCTGTTTGTAGAGGTTTGAGGTTGCATGAAAACAAAATACACTTTTCTGCTTTCGGGATGAAAAAGATGGAGATTTGGAAAGACTTTCATGTCATCACAACCGACAGCACTTATCTGCACGTGGCACAACGCTAGAAGCACCAATTTATCGGCTTTGAATGCAAACTTTCGTCCTAAAACATGCAGATACAGCTGAGTTCTGCTCACCAGCATGAATTCGCAGAACTGTCTGGATGAGAATCCTCTGAAAACTGCGTATCCCTCCTTTGATTCTGCAGCGACGGCTGTTATATGGCACAGTAAATCAAAGCTTCAGCCTCATGTAGAATCGATCTTAATTACAAAGGTGCCACTTTTCTTTCACTTTTACAATTTGGAAAACAGAAATATTTTATGGTGGAAAAAAAGATGCAGTCAAACGAGAAACATTTTAGTTTCATGCAATTTTACGGGGATTATGTATGATTTAACCAATGAGAACTATTTATAACAAAAACCTTTTCCTAGTTGTAATAGACAGTTTCCAAGGAGATTATGCACTTAAACATCTCACATAGTTGTCGTTTTGTTTGAGGAGCGACAGTCGGTGCAGCCTATCTACACCACTGCAGGAGCCCTTTTCTTTTTCACGTTTCCTGCTCACGGAATCACATGCAGATTGGGTCACTATCTCAGTGACAGAATGATTAATCGACCTATCGGGGGACAGGGAAAGGGGCTGCGCTCGGGGGGAGAGGGAGGATGTTTGGCAACTGGCTGTAAATGATCCCTGCCATTCCTCGCTCAGCATTCAAACCCCGACTCCTCCCATCTGCCTCTCAGAGGTCCCTCTTGATAACAGCTGAGTCACCTCCAGCCGTAGGTGAGAATGGGCATTGTTTTGTCTGCAGAAGAAATGAGCCTCTTTGGACCACCCTCTCTGGCCTGAGCGAGGGAGGGGCTTTTTTATTGTTTCTGAGTGTCATTACTGGAATGATGTGCATGGCTGTTTGACATTCTTATCTCAGTAGCTGCTCTCAGATCTGCAGGGACACCAGCAGGATTTCCTGTTGCTGACAAAGTGGTTTCAGTTGTCACGAAGACCTTTTTGATTGACGGTTGCCATCTTTCCTTGTGGATATTGTGGAGTTCAGCATTCAAGGCTTTTACGGATGTCTGAGGATGAACACAGGGTTCTGATGAATGGACAGCTGTTGTCTAGTACGATATTGGTCTTCAATAACACAAAGCAGCAGTGTTGGGAAAGTGGCACAATAGTGTCTTGGCTGCCCTCTGGTGGTGGGCTCCAGTAATATTCCTACGGAACTAAAACTCTGTGTCCTCATCTTTCTGCCAAAGCTGGCAAATGTCGTTGAATTGAATTTTCCAGCTCATAAACATAACTAAGTGCTTAGGTTTCTGCACCATAACCCATCCTGTAGTGGTAAATAAGCAGTGCAATCGTCACTTTTCTCTGGATAATCCTATTAAAACCTGACCAAAATGAGACCATTAAAACTGTGGGAGCCCCAAGTCCATTTCAGCAGGGGAAAATTACCACGAAGTAGCAAGAGTTTAGGAGCAACGCTGCACATTATCTCTAATTGAAAGAATTCCACCATCTCAGCTTAGCTACAGCTCACAATAGCAATGCTCTATCTGATGGATTTAATAAAACATTATGCATCTTATACACAGGCTCTCAATTCAGAAGAATAACATGCCGTGTTTAACCATATAAACGTGCAGTTTCTATGAAGTAAAATATGCACCCTCTGACCAATAGGCCTTAGAAAGCACATAGATGGTTATTAAAGTGAATGCTGCACAGGATGCACAGCTAGTTCAGCTGGAGGCCAAACTCTCCACCCACACGTAACCTATGATGTGACAGATGGCGGGGGCCTCAGTGGGGGCTCATGATTGCGCTGCATCTTAGACCCAAGTGGCCTGATGGCCTGTGACAACCAGCCATTGCTGTTGTTTTCCTTTTGAACACAGCAACCTTTCCATGGCGCCGAATATTCAATACTTAATTTGCCGCCCCACTGCTTCTGACTGTGTCCCTAGGCTGCGGTCATGTGACCCGTTGACTAGTTTTATACCCAGTTACAGAAGTCATTTCCAAAGATGTTTGTTGCTCTTGAAACCTTTGCCGCATGACAGTAATATGGATAAAAATATAAGAAATTCACCGGACACACATGGATACACACATAGATTGGCCAGGACCAGACAGCTGCATAAACCGCAGTGAGACAAGTTGTCGAGGCCAGAGGAGGAAGAAAGGAGCGTCTGGCTGTAGGTAGTTAATTAATTGCTGTTCGGGATACTTGTTGTGTAATGAAACAGCTGCATGACTTCGGCTCTCTCTCCTGAGATCTGACATGGGTGCTAATAAACCCCGACTGTCCAAACTTTGAATTGTTCCTGACGTCAGACTACAGTCACGATGGAAGCATCATGTTGTGGAGTGTGTTAGTGGAATCAAGGACGTGTAGTTAGTATCATTAGTTTGACGGGTGGGAGGTAATTAATGATGAGCTTTTAGCCCGTGGACATATTTGAGCGTTGCTAAGTGACTCATATTTTCTCTAATGATGATGAACCAAGCGAATTATTTGATTGTCCATTAGTGTGCAGTAATATGTTTTAAATTATTTCTAACTCAACTTATTTGTCTCTAATATCCACTAAGGCCATATAATTACAACAAACAGGTGTGGATTGGCCTGTTTAACACACTGTTGTGGTCAAACTGCTCATTGACAAAGAAGTGCTGCTGGTGCATCCTTTGACTCAGTTACAGGTGGCTCTTGTCTGGAATCCCAGCATTAAAAACAGCCTCAACAATGCTTTTAGCACATCAGACCCCAAACAAAGGCAGGTTTCAGCATAAAGTCCATGCCTGAGGTAGACTGTAGGTGCTATAGATGTGAAACTTTCAAAACCACAACCACTGACTCTCCCATTCATTCTGTCTACATTTCCTCCACTCCATTAGGGTTTGATATTCTGTTACCTGCAGTGAAACCAGTATGCACCAACTTAAAGAGAGAGAAAATTGCATATATAACTTTGTTCAATTCCTCATCACAGCAAGGTATCTGCAAATTCATGGAGAGGAAATATCCAGCAATGAAATAGCTACAGAGGGGAAGACTGAGCCTGTTTACAAGCATGAGCACACTAAGCGCTCAGTGATATCTCCTGATGATGGAGTTCTGCTTCAGCGGCTCAACAGTGAACTCTCTGAAGACAGAGCCAAATAGCCAGACAATGTTATATGGAGTTGTCCAAGGAGCCGAACCTGGCAACTCACAGAAACATCGTAATGCAAATATATGTGAGCTATTTTAGGATTGTTGCCTAATGAAATCAGATGTAGGCAGGGTAGATAATCTCCAGATAAGGAAAGAAACTCTCCTGTGTATCTGGATTAAGTCTGTACCGGAAATGATGCGTAAGATCAACTATCACTAATCAACCATGATTTAAGAAGAGGTGTACAGTGTTAACAATCAGCCACAGAGTAGTTTGATTTTCAGCTATTTGAACAGATGGATGTGTGGGATAAACATGTTAAGATTATTTTATCTGAAACACAAGGAGCAGATCAATGTTTGCAGCAGTGAATTTTACAAAACTGAAACCATCTGTCTGGACTAAAGTTTAAGACATTTATTAAAGTTTTATTGTCCACAGTTAATTTTTAGTCAAATCACCATGTCGATCGTCGGTGTTGCTACACCCTTTTTGTGGTTGCAGCTGCAATGAAAGTGCTTGATCCTAATCCAGCTCAGAGTAGTGTGTTTAGTGATAAGGGCCAGATCGTGACCATATACTGTAACTGCACCGCTCGGGGGCCCTGGTGGCGAGCCAGATGAGCTCATTCTGATGAGTCCAGAGCAAACAAACGGGGAGGTGAAGCTAACAACATTAAGCTGTAATCTTCCAAATACAACCAGTGTTTGTTGTGCGATGTAGGCCAACCTAGCTAACAGGCCATCTTCTCTGTGGTAATAAGAATCCAGCTATCTCGCGATATGGAGATTAAACCACTGACCTTCCTGTTCGAAGTCTACTGAGATATTAGTCTGAAAATGGCTCGATGTAATCTTTGTGTAGGCACGGAAACTGTATTTTGGCATCACGAGTACGCACAGTTCAGGTTCCCTCTGATTTTTTTACCGTCTCGATACGCCGATGGCACTGACCAGACTGAAATATCACATTAGCTGTTTGATGGATTACAGTGAACTTTGCTACTGACACTGATGCTCCTCAGAGGGCGACTGTGAAAGATGTCGTTTATGAGACAGTTGATGGTGGAGTCTTATCCCCAAGTTGTCAAACACTTGGGGTTTCAGAAGGTGTGGAAAAACGCTTTTGATTGATGTCTGTCCTGACCGCCCCCCTGAAAGCATCCTTTTTTTATGTCTTTTTTCTTAACAAATTTACTCTTTACTAACTGAATTTGCTCACTTTTCATTTTTCACCAGTGGGTGAAAGTTTACATCTGGCCGCTGAAACACCATACTTCAACATCTGCCCCAAGTTTTCCACACATATTTATGGATCCCAGATGATATATCCAATGCCTTTGGCGTTTCTCTAACTTTTGCTTTAGAAGTTGACATTTACTGTATATTATTGAACATTTAGGTGACAGATAGCCTTTCGATGAAGTAATTTATCATGACAAGAACAAATAAAAAAATAAATGCTGACATCATCTCAAAATGATGAGAAATGATGAGCTCGCTGAGCTCCGTTTGTTTTATTATATACTTGCTAAAGCAGCTACATCTTATTAATCACAATTTCATCTGTTTTCTTTAGAGATTTTGGGCTTCAGCTGTCTGGCAGTTGTTTTTAAAATCAATCTTTTTCAAGTGTAAAGATGTGGCGGCAGCTGTGTACTGTATTGTGGTTAATTTGTCAGAGGCGAGTAGCCATTAGGAGCTGCCCATGAAGTGATCGTCATAACTGTTGTAAATTATCAGTCTGTGTCCTCTCTGCCCGTCCTCGCTGTTGCCCTCCGAGGTGATAAAACACTCCAGCGCACGTCCATGAATGTTAAGCTAAGTGCTCTCTCTTGCAACAACTTGAGGGACAAACAGGATGAAATACACATTAAGGTAAAAGCAGGCGCTTTTAACACTGAGACAGTATCAGCTGTGACATGCAGAACAGAGATGGCGAGACTGCAAGCTGCCATTTTATTGAGCAAATCAGGTTGAAGCGATCACTCCCTTATGAGTAATATCAATGGCGAGTTCTGAATCCTGTCATATTATTTTAGATTTTTTCAAGCATCGGCCTTCATAGTAGCAACATAAGTTATTTACAGATACATATTTTGAAATGCAGAAACAGATTCTTGGCTGCGAATAATATAATCTTATCCTTCCCGCAGCCTCTCTCAACTGAATCACTTATAGGCAGCGATAAATAGAAGCCGATTCGCTCCTCTTCTTTGCAGTTTTGCCGATATCTTGAGGACTTTGATGAAATCAACAGCAGAATTCTCTCATGTTTGCTGTCTTTCTCCACATTCTGAAGGCAGTTCTTGGACCAATCAGTCATCACCGCATTGACGGGGGGGGGTTCTGTCGCGCTTGTCACACTTGTGATTTCTGGGACCCTTAAGAGCTCTGACTCAACGCTGGTTTGACCCGCGGTAACATGGCTGCTGGATGGATTGTAGCTGTTCATTTTGTTCCTGTCCATGAGTAAACCTTTCTCCTGGCACTGGTGGCCTGTTTACTGGGCATCATCCAGGAAGAGCAGGTTTGTGGTATGATGAAATTTAGTTAATGCTGAAGATCTGGATCTGGATTCTGCATCATTTCTCTCCAGCTGTGAGCTATTCAGTGTTGTTTTTTTGGTTTTTATTATTATTATTATTTTATTTATTTATTTATTTATTTTGCAATGGGTTGGTTTGTTTTCCCATCATTTTTATTATTTTACTTCCTTACTTCTATTGTGTTTTCTTTCTTAGGTCTCTAGTCAATATTCACTGTTTACACAATAGTTTAATTGTATTTTTCTTGCTCTCTATCTCTGTTGGCACTGATGTTCTGGCCTTCGTTAGTTTTATTAAATTGATCTAAACAAAAGAGGTGTTTTAATTTTAATTTTACTGCTTTATTGTTAAAAACTAAACCTCTCCTGCTGCCATCTAAATGAAGAGAATTTACATTTGTGTTAAATTTGAGCCTTTTCAGTCACAGATATCAAATAAAAGCACAGTATTATCAATAAACCAGTGATGGTTGGATATGCGTGTGTTTATATGAGGGCCTCTTTCCTTCTTGACATTCATGAGATTCTCCAAACTTTTTTTCCAGGGACCCCGTGTGCAGCCTAAATGACGAAGTGGAACTTGTTCAAGCACCAGACAACGCCCATGGTCGCTGCCAAGCCGACGGGGGCTAGTGCCTTGACTGTGACTCCAGCCCCTGTTGCATTAGTTTCAGCGGAAAACTCCACCGAGTCAGTCAAAAAGAACGATGCCTTCGACGAGATCAAAAACAAATTCCTGAATGAAATCGACAAGATTCCTTGTGAGTCCTGAGCAAACACTTAAACCTGATCAGGCAATTTCAGTTGATGTGACGCTTGACAATTATTTTGAAATCTGATTGTCTCTTTCGCCACAGGCAGTGACAGTCTTATAATGTCTTTATTTAGTATTGATCGCTGGCTGCCCTTCCTAATGGCTGAGAAATCCAATTTTCTTTCTACCTAATAGCTAAGCTAGCACCTTTCACTGAATATATTTAGACCCCACACATGACAGGAAGTGAGCGGTGTGACTGACCAGCCAAATGTCAACGTGTTTGTTTTTCCTCTTACGCTGCCGTCTGTGTTGTTGCAGTGCCGTCCTGGGCCATCATCGCCATCGCCGTGGTCGCTGCTTTACTCATTGTGACGTGCTGTTTCTGCATTGTGAAGAAATGCTGTTGCAAGAAGAAGAAGAACAAGAAGGGCAAGAAGGGGAAGGGTGACATGGGGATGAAGAACCTGAAAGGAGGAGAGGTAAGTTCCACCAGTGGAGGCCGATCACTGGCACAGAAATTTATAGCCTGTGGTGTTTAAGAGAAGGAAAACTAGAGCTACTGCTCGTGTTTATGAGGCTATTATGTACAGTAACAGACTACCGTATAGCTTTGTTTGGCATAGTGAGAGAGCTTACATAAATCGGGGATCATTTAATAACTTAAAAACATTCCAGAACAGGTGTCTGTGAGCCAAGTTTCCTCTTTCACGTCTATATATTACTTAGTAATATATAATAATAATATATAATATTATAAGTATAATAAATTAAATTTGATTTTTAACTGTTTCATGGATTTCTATCACGGTTAACGTGGATATTCCGCAGGTGCTTATTGTCTGAATTCACCATGTTTTAATTTTTCTCTTTACTTCATTTTTGTCTTATTCAGTATACCTGTCACAAGTGTTATTTTTCATTTCTCTCATTTGGTGTTTTTGACAGGGGAAAATGACAGCACTCTCATCTGTTCAGCCTGACCATCGTTAAAGAAGAATCTCATAATTAGCGTATGTCGTGGTTCTTTCACGGCTCAGGATTATTGTTTTTAATTTCAACAATTGATGATTTGGCAAAGTATGACAGATAGAACTTTATCAGGTTTACACCCAAGAGCCCTGCTTCCACAAAAAATGGCTTTATTAATGCGGGGGCATCTCACTCTGTCATTTTCCTCCTTCCCGACAATGTAGCTGACTGCATTTGCTGTGATGATCTTTCTTTGGTGTCTGCTGTGAGTTCAATCTCTGCCTCTGTCTCTGCTCTCCTCCTTCCTGCTTTGTGTCTTATGTGTGCTCCGTGTATCATGACTGTGGTGGACTACTCTTTCTACGGTAGGTCTGACAGCACGCGGCACCCCTCTCTGGCCACTCTGTGTAAGCGCAGACCAGGGCAGGGGGGAGCGGTGTGGTGGTGTGGGCGGGCTGGGCTTGGATGGGTTGGATTGCGGTGATGATGGCAATGAGTGCTTTGGCTTCTTTAGCTTTTTTTGCAAGCTTAGGTGCTGTGGGTGCTTGAGGAATCAATGAGAGTGATTAAGCTGCTTCGCAACAATCCACAGAACTGACATGCCGCACCGACTGCTATGTCTTGAAAATCCAGTTGTTGTTTTTTTTATTATTATTTTCTTTTTGCCAAAAACAATAAATTAATATGTTCTTAAAAGGACATGGTTTGAAATGAATATGAAAGTCATCCTACTGTTGAACTTTTGAATGACGAGTGCACTCAGTAAATCACTAGAGATCACTAACATGCATGTGCAAGGAGTAAGCTGGATTTTGTGAATTAATGGCGGAATCTTTACTTAACTGGCAGCTTTGAGCATGTTTCCACATAACCAAAACCAGACGTCGCACACACCAGTGCTCTGAAATTCAGCCGCTGTGCAAACAAACGTGCAAACATGCTCAGAGTTCCTGTGACTGAGGAAGCCGTGTGTCCAGACAAACACCAGCATACGCCCTTGCAGTAGGTACCATTGAATGGCCACAACTTGACTTGAGAGTAACCTTCCTGGATGACCCGTGATGCTGACACACTCAGTGACGCTCCATCCACTTTCCCTAAAGCGCTTTGTCTTCAGTGAGGCAAAATGGTAGGTTAGCAAATGTTTGCCCACATTTTCAGTCAGCTGCTAAAGCTCAATTTCAGTGATTCACACGTGTTTCTTGGAGAATAATTTAAAAAACCAAAACACACAAAAAAAACACACTCAGTGATGACTATGATGACTGTAAGGGTAACTGAAAGTATTGCATTATTTGTAGATTGAAAGACTTTTTCTCAGACAGGTGCAGCCATATTTTTCCCCAGAGGCACAACTATTAGGTAATTCATTTACAAAGATACTTGGATCCTGCATTGTGCGGTCTGGCATGCTTGAATGAAAAAGCATTTTAGCACTTTAAAGATAAAGAATGCCGCATACTGTAGAAGGATATTTGTTCATGAATACAGTGTGTTTGTGAGAGGACGGGAGTTTTAAGCATGCATGAGAGCCGACGTGCATGTAAGGAAGTGTTTGTGTGTGTGTGTGTGTGTGTGTGTGTGTGTGTGTGTGTGTGTGTGTGTGTGTGTGTGTGTGTGTGTGTGTGTGTGTGTGTGTGTGTGTGTGTGTGTGTTGGGGTGTGACTTGTTCCTCTTCCAGCTCAGCAGTGAGTAGTTGGATCCTGCAGTTTAACGAAGACATCAGTGTTTATCAAGAGGACGGTCATAGGAGAGGAGGCTGTTAGAGTGAGACAGTATCCAGCATTCGCTTAAGGCTTTTAAAAAATTAATTCTGGGCACGTCCCTCCAATGCTCACCACTTAATCTGAGGACATGGGAGGCTGCAGAGTCACTGAGTCCGATTTAAATGTGAACAGAGAAGTCGTGACTTAGCTTCAAGCCCTAATGGGCAGTCAGTGAAGTGCAGAATCATATTTCTACATATGATGAAGAGTCGCTGTGATTCCATTTAGAAAATCAAGTGAAAAATCTGGATTTTGTTTCAGAAAAGGAGAAACGTCATTAAAATCAGTTTGATGTCAGGAGAAGATAAATATTATAATAAATAGCTGGAGTTACAGCCATTAATCAGGCATATTTGTTGGGAAGACATTCGCTTGCAGCTAGTTTGAAGAAAAAGTCTGAGGAATTACTGCATCAGTGGTTCGACTGAATTGCATCTGTAACTCAGCTCTGTCCATCATTCCTCTCACGGAGGACGCTCGGCTTCCCGTGACAACATTTTAGAATTGTAAATACAGTAAACAGCCTGCAGACATGAAGCCCGGTACTAGCGTGGTGTGGTGCAGGGTAGGTGGGTGGGAATAAACACTATTTAATGTGTTTGAGTTTGACTTTTTCCCGGGCTTCTGGTGCGTTCCTCTGTGTGAGGCTTCTCTGTCATATTGTTTCAGTTGTTTTGAAAGCCCTCATATAACTGGAGGTGTCAGATTTAGGATTTATGTTGTTGCAGTGTGACAGTGATTAAGCTTTTTATACATATGTTTGTTATTGCTCCAGGTTGTTGATTATTCTGATAAAAGTCCTACTCAGTTTCCTGCAGCAGTAAAAGGATTTTACTGTCTTCACAAGCAAAAAAGACTTAGTCTTCTGCTTTGCAGAGCTGCATCTCCTAAAAAAATTTGGATGAAGCTTGAATTACAATAGAAAACTGATGGTCTGGGACCAACTAAAGCCCCATACACAACGGAAAATAACATAGAATAACAGATCACATGTTGGAACTGAACCAGCATCTCACACTTCGTAATCCTGTTTCCTACAATTCTAAACATTGCAATGACTAAAAATTGATTATTCTGATCTGAATATAGGCTTCCAATTTTCAAGTCTTTACACATACATTTTTCTTTACATTTTGCACATCATCTAAAATTGGCATATGACATTGTCAACTTTTGGGTTTTTATATCATCTTAATGCATATTTGATCGATCTTTTTACCTTTTTGCCTCATTCTTACTGTTCCCTTGCTTTGCGTCTCACCATCTCAAAATGTTTAATCAAAGGACAGTTTTCTAAAAAAAAAAAAAAAAGATACAGTCAAATATGATTACAGAATACCATCAACCTCTTAACATACATAAGTAATGAGAGATGAGAGAAGACAGCAAATGGTGTCAACAGGAAATGTGAAATCAAGTCAGGTTGCAACTGTGGTCATCGATGAACAGAATGCACTAGTAACCAGGTGAGGTCAGGCGGGTAAGTGACAGGTAGGTGCTGTGACTAACCCGACTGCTGACAGCTGAGGTTTAGTGTTTAACGCAGTCTCGTTGCAACAGCCCTCTCACTCGTCCCTGTGCCGCCTGCCCCCCCACCCCCGGCCCCTTCTGTCTTTGCAGAAACAACAGGAGGATGACGACGAGGAAGACGATGTAGAGCCTGGACTGACTGGAGACGAGAAAGAGGAAGAGGTGAAGGAGAAAGAAAAGCTCGGGAAGCTGCAGTACTCCATCGATTATGACTTCCAGGAGAACAAGGCAAGCCAATAAAATACCTTAAATGATCGATTCTAACCTGTAATAACAAGTATAGTGAACAAATACATGCATATAATTACATTTACTCTGTTTTCTCTCTACCAGATAAATGACATTCTGAATTAGAAGTAGGTTATTCTCAGACTTATTCCGTCCTTCTCTCTCACACCAGCTGACTGTTGGAATCCTGCAAGCCGCTGATCTTCTCTCCATGGACAGCGGCGGCACCTCCGACCCGTACGTGAAGGTCTTCGTCCTCCCTGACAAGAAGAAGAAGTTTGACACAAAGGTTCACAAGAAGACACTCAATCCTGTCTTCAATGAGACATTTTCTTTTAAGGTGAGCAGAAATGCCTCACACTCCCCCGTCACATTTTACACAATAAAACTAAACTTCCATGAAGGTGTTTAAAAATGATTCGTTATACATTCTCCCCTGCAATAGCAGGGACTTCAAACGCCTCCTCACCGTGACAAGGAGAATGTCATGGCGAATCAAATTCAAAGAGACGCCGCCTTTGAGGCACCTTGCCTGCTGACACAGCTTAAAAATATAAAACAATTCAATCTGCTTCTCCTGGTCAAAGTCAGGTTTGTTGTGCTGAGGCTGTGTCTTGTTAAATGAGGCAATTTTCAGCCCTGGGCCCAAGTCACAGCCCTCATCAGCATCTGGTTGTGATCAGACGCTCGTGCTAAGCCTGCGATGTGTCAGAACCCTCCAGAAGGCTGCACGCGTGACCCGGTCGGCTTTTGAATTCCAGATTCCATTTCAAGAGATGGGCGGCAAGACTCTGGTCATGTCAGTGTATGACTTTGATCGCTTCTCCAAACACGATGTCATCGGGGAGATTAAAATACCCATGAACACACTTGACCTGGCCAAACCAATAGAGGAGTGGAGAGACCTGGACAGTGCGGATCAAGAAGAGGTAAGAACTGCTCTTCTTATCCATTATTCCCACTGAAGTGCAATGAAGTTATGGTTCTTCCCAGAGATTTGGGCCTGAATTGATTTGTCTATATTTATAAGATTCGACTCAACCTGGTCACAACATTAAACATTAAACCCTTTTAAAATGAAGACAAAAACAAAACAAACATTCTAGTAGTTCCATCTCCCAGTTTCAAAAGTAATGGTGGAAGAGATATTGGTATTGAGCAAACACAGTGTACATGAGGGCTTGTATTAATTCTCCCCCCTCGGGGCCTTTTGTTCTCACAGCCAGAGAAGCTGGGTGACATTTGCATCTCTCTACGTTATGTCCCAACTGCTGGCAAACTTACCATTTGTATTCTGGAGGCCAAGAACCTGAAGAAAATGGACGTGGGCGGTTTATCAGGTATACGCTAAAACAAGCCTCGTCATTCACATGTTCACAGTTCAAGCAGAAGTGACCCTTGAAATGTGGAAGCCTGTATTGGGAATGTCGTGTATAATGGAGTGTGTCTGTAGGCAAAGCCATGAGGCTGTTCCTGCTCCGCTCACAAGCTGACGCTGCAGCACTTAGCATGCACCAGCTCCCCCCGACCACGGCCTCCCCGTTGGCCCCATCTGTTGGTTCATCAGGGAACTGCAGCTGAGGATGGCGTTTGAGCGACTGTATCTGTTTCAGATCCCTATGTGAAGATCAACCTGCTGCAGAACGGAAAGAGGCTCAAGAAGAAGAAGACAACAGTGAAGAAGAACACTTTGAATCCATATTACAATGAGTCCTTCAGCTTTGAGATTCCTCTGGAGCAAATGCAGGTAGAGTAAATGTCATCCTTCAGAAACCAGAGCACTAAATGTGTTAAATTAAAATGCTCCTTAGTCATGGTAAGACAGATAATATGCACCACCATGCAAAATAATATTCTTCTATTTGTAAAAGGTTGCCTCATTATCATTTTTTTTCTTTAATAATGATTAGACTGGCACTTGCAAGCTAGTCCTGCTCTTCTTTATTAGATATATTGTTTTAAATTGCTACTTCATTTGCAAAACAAAAAACATTATCAGTTGAAATAATCAAATATTATTGTAGAACCCCCCCCCCAATGATAAATCCACCAACAGCATTCAGTTCAGGTCATTGTCTATGTGCTTTTTACAGAAATGACTCATGTCTGTCTGGTAGATTTAGGGCTCCCACTAGAAACCATTTGGCTTTGCTAAAGTCTAGAAGTATTGCCATCACTGGGAGGACACCAGCCAACCATCACTTCAACCAGTTACTGCCACTGGCCAAAGAAATGATCTAACTCACACCCTCCTGTTAAACACAGCATGTTTTTTCACCCAGTCTCCATCTACATCATCTCTGTAAAAAGGCTAACTAATGAAGCTGCTGGGTGTAGCTTTATCTTTGTGCAGCAGATAAGAGAGTCAGTTTTTTTTTTTTTTAATTTTAACAGAATTATGATGCGTGTCTGCTGCTCTGCTGCCATCTTTCTGTTCAGAAGATAATTAGGTTACTCCTAGGTCTGTGAGATATGGAGCTCATTACATTTACGGCGTTTTCTAACATCATGTTGGAGGTTTAATAGATTAAAATATGATTGGTATTGTCAGACACACCTCCAGTACTGAGGATAGAAACCTGTGCAGGACTCATATTTCCTGCCCATGTGAAGACAACAAACCTTCCTCGATGAGAGAGCAGCTCTGGAAACATCCCACCCTCCATATCTGTGCAGTCTCTGAATTCTTTCTCTCCATTACAACAGAAAATCCAGGCTGTAATCACAGTCCTGGATTATGACAAGATTGGCAAAAACGATGCCATTGGGAAGATCCTGGTGGGAAGCAAGGCCACGGGGGCTGGGCTGAAACACTGGTCCGACATGCTGGCCAACCCCCGCCGCCCCATCGCCCAGTGGCATCCACTGCAGCCGGAGGAGGAGGTGGATGCTGCCGTCGCAGCCATAAACGCCAAGAAGTAAACTGCCACCAGACCACACCGCCCCTCCCCCACCCACCTGCCCATGCATTAGCCATCATCTCAGTGGGGCCCACATTTGAGTGTATATTCCAAAAGAGCACCCTAACTGTACATCTGCTCCCCTCA
>BJFM01000481.1:112317-156736 GCA_016586285.1 Arothron firmamentum | reverse complement strand
CCCCCCAAAAAAAAATAAAATAGTCAAATAAAAAGACGATAGACTGCTCTCCCTGCCTGTGGATAAGGTAGTACTGCAGTACTACCTTCTTGTAGTCTTTGGCGGAGGCGTCCTGCTCTGGCCTGCTGGCAGAAGCCAGCCTCGTCTCTCTCCGCGTGTAGGAGCCGGTGCGGCCCACCGGTCTGTCTGCTGCACTGTCCCCACTGGACTCATATCTGAGAGAGACGCAGTGCAACAAGCATCCCGAGGTGTGTTTTCAGGAAAACATGAGTAATACATACACAATGCTGAATTCTTACCTCGACAGTCTGTCCTGCTGGAAAACAAAGAGCAAAAGCATGTCAGTTTGATCGCTCAGCACCATGGCAACGTGACTGTGTGGAAAACAATGTTCTGTTGTTGGTGGAACCAGATTTATTTACGCGATAAGGACAAACAGGCTCGAGTCATCAGAGAACAAAACCCTCAAAGTGGATTTTCACGGCACCTTCGGAGGCCACGTGTCCCCAGGGAGAGGTGCATGCAGGACTGAGATATAATTCATGCCAACAGTGCACTGACAGGGTTCAGACAGGTCAAAAGCCTCCCAAGTGAGCTCACTTAATCTTTTTTAGAGCAGACGGCTGCCACGCAAACGCCTGCAGAGCGAGGATGACATCATGACATCAGAAGCCATGAGTATCTCCTGTGACAGGCCTGACCTCAGACAGCAGACTGATAGCAGAAGATCCTGGCAGGACTCGGCCGTGACGCCTCCAGCGCTCGGCTGCCAAGTGGCCTGACTTTGTTTTCCATTTCTTCAACAATCTGGGGATTGTGCTACAATCAGAGGAGTGTCTGTACTTTATTACTTTCTTTTTGCTGCCTTTATTCTCTTCCCCCTGCATGCAGTACTGAATGCAGAAAGTATATTTACTCAGGGAATCTGCTCTTCAAGTACCACTGTAGTTCAGTTTCGGTGTTCTGCAACTTTTACTCTTCTGAATTGTGAGACATTATATAGAATTTATTCATTTATTTATTCCTGCAGCACAGTTCAGCTGTTCTTCATGTTTTCCCATGATTTTTAATCCCAGACACACCTCCTTCTCTGAGATAGTCCCGGTGCTGCTGAGTTTTGTGTTTAGGTTTAGGTTGGATCTGGTCTCCCCCGTCACTGTCTCTGGTTGGTCTCTCCCTGTGCCTTTCCTGACTCCTCCCTCACCTCACTAACACCGCTCACCTGTGTGACTCCACCCCTCTCCTGTGCACTTGAGCCCTGTCTCCTTCCCTCTCTGACGCTTCCGTGCAAAGGTTCCAGTGTTCTTGTCCCTCGTGCTCTCGTTTCCTGATGTTCTTGAGCCTTTTTCTGCGCTACCAGCCCAGTGATCCACTGCACGAATCCTTTAACGAAGCCACTCGATCCCTGTCTGGTGCTGCGTTGTGAAGCTGCATTGGTGAGTCAATCATACATCAGCAGACTTTTCAGCATTATTGTTTCAACAGGTTTTTAAAGTAGATTATCTCTACTTGGTTGTGTCCTAAAGGTCAGGCATCAGATTGTGGAGCGAGTAAGATCCGAACACTTCTGTTTTGTAATGCACAGCTTGTTCGGTGGCCCAAGATAAGAGAAGATGCAGATAAGCAGCAGACAGCATGAGCTTTAAATAGAGAGAAATCCTAAAAAAGAACAGAGCGCGCAGTTATTCCTGCACTCACATTTGGCCATTCGGGGAATATTTCATGTGCGCGTCACAGCAGTGTTTACATAATGAAGCCAGCGCTGCCTGTCCTTATGTGGTCATGTGCTCCCAGCAGAGCCGTCCAAGAAAAAACAGACCTTCAAAGCCTCATATGTGAACGGGCCAAGGATGGAGCCAAGAGGAGCTTTCCTCACGCTCATCCGTCTCACCAACGATCAGGAGATTCCTCAATAAAAGTCAACTTATTTTCTGAATAAATGTCCATTAATTTCTGCTTTTAGTGTTAAGAACTATATCACTTCCTGCATGTAAACCCGTTTCACACTGAAGGATTAGGACAGTGGAGTAGCTGAGGAAAGATGAGCATCAGCGCAGATGGAAGAGAGCCTGAGAGCAGCAGGCTGTCAGACTGACTGGAACAGCCTGCAAATAGTTGCATGCTTGGACGACCGGCGCTGTGTTTACACCAGCCAGCAGTTTAACAGATTGACAGGTCGACATAAATGGCAACTCCCTGACACGTGAGAAGTAAAATCAGGCCCAGATACAACAAAATCGCCATGACGAAGTCTTTTTTTAGTGAAAAAAGGAAATATTTTTATTTTTTACTAAAATGCTGGTGAGCAGAGTTTTACTCTGATAGTTGCTGGAGGTGAAGCTCAGTTAATTTATTAGATATACAATTAATTTAGACTCAGTATAGACGTTCAAGACCTGTTATGGACGGAAGACTAAAATCTTGGTGGGACTGAAAGTACAAAAAGTGTAAACAAACCTGACGTTAAGGTGTTTGCACAGCTACGGTGCTTTCACGTGTTCCAGTTTTCACTTTTTGTCAATATCTCTTTTTACTGTCATCAAAGAGCATCATAACAGGAACTATGAAGACTCTGTTAACCTGATTAGCAGATCAGACTGAGCTCATGCAGCCGAAATGCACAACTTTAACTTCTGGATGCAGCTCAGACAGACAAACGGACGCGTCTCTAAAAGCAGGTTATTTTCCTTTCTTAGTGAATAGTTCTGCCTCTCTGTGCCTTTAAACGTGGCTGTGGCAGAGAGGATGACACACTCGGCTGCACTGACATAAACACAACAGTCAAGCAACACCCATGTGAATAAGTCACTTAGACGGAAAAGAAAAACAGCCGAAAAGCAGGAAATTACCAAAAGAATGTTTGTCCCAAAGCTTTTTCCAGAACAGTCTCCTCCATACAATAAATCTCGGCATGATAATAAAATATCGGCCATTTGCTGCTGCACAGGCTGACAGTACTATTTATAGACTCTCCTGGTCCTTTTTAAGGGGAAAAAAAGTTATTTTTTTAAATTATACTTGAGTTGTAAATCAACTAAATGAGGATATATGATACAGATGTGACTAAAAATTATTCAGGCTATAAAATCCGCATGTTAAATTCTGTTTCCCAGCTGCATTAGGATGATTCTGCTTGCACAAAACACACAGAAAAGTTATGTTACATCCTGCTAGATGTGTGAAATGAAAACTTTTGGTCTTACTCTGTAGTTTTTTTCTGTAGGGGATGGTGAGGACGGCGGCGAGTCTGTCACTGACCTCCTGGTCCGAGTCAGATCCTTGGTGCGGGGGTAGTAGGATGACATCTCCCTCCTCTGCCCTGGACTGGCTGCTAAACGTCTACTGTGACATTCACCAAGACCACCAGCAGATAAACGGCTGCAGATCCCCTCAAGCAAGAGTGACGCGGATGCTCATGACCGTGAACTCGGGGAATCCTCAGCAACAACAGGTGTGTGTGTAATGTGTGTGCCTCTGTGTGTGTGTGTGTGTGTGTGTGTGTTCCAGTCCAGCTTCACACACCCATGAGCTGGAGAGCGCTGCGGCTGGAAGGATTTCAGATGTGCAGTCAAGCCTTTTCAAAAGCTCAGACAGACAAAAGTGCAACAAAAAGTAAATAAGTGAGAAGGTTCTTTCAGCGGAGGAGGCGGGTGGCCATCGCTCGTCTCCTCACCGTCCACTTGACCAAAGAGAAAATGTCTGAGAAGGACGCAGCCAAAAGTTTGTTCCACTGCTGCTTCTTCCTAACGTGTTCCAAAGTTACACACACTCTCTCTCTCTCTCTCCATCCCCCTCCCTCCCTCCATCCCTCTCTTTCTCTCCCTCTTCTTTCAATGCCTGGTTGCCCTCCCAGTCCTCCCCCCACCCCTCTGCTCCCACCTCACCCACTGCTTCTATCCCCGCTACAGCTTTGGCTGCCAGCCAGAGGCTCTGCTGCAGCAGAACTCGGCTCCGAGGGCTAAAATTGTCCACCGATGTGCCCGAGGATAAGAGGAGGTGGAGCATGGAGGCAGCGGGTGGGGGTGGAGGGGTTTGGAGAGGCTGGAGCATGTCATGTTCTAAAAGGTCAACGCAGAGTATATCTGAGGAGTCATCGGAAAGCATCGAGTAAGTCTGCAGAGCATGATGCTATCTCCACTGCAGCCTGTACGTTAGCAATTTGGGAAAGTTGCCGTGATAATGAGTTTCTGATGGATCTTCCTGCTTCATCTGAAGCTGAGCTGTTCTGTAAACCATGGGGATTCAGAACTAACTCAAACAATCTGACCAAAAGAAAAATAAACACTGGAGGAATTTCCTTAAATAAGAGAGGAGAGGCTTATATGTTTACTCCAGCCCACCAGCAGAGGGCAGTCAACACACTCCTTCCATTTAGTCCACTTCAACCAGACTGATATTGAAGATTGCCATTAGAATGCAGACTCAGAATCCTACTGTTTCACCAAATAAACATTTTTCTAATTTAATAAGAAAATCAAATTGTCTTAGCAATGCCTGCGTTAGATCTGCCAGACAACATGCCTGATGATGTTTGACCCATACGGTCTGCTCCAGCCTCTTTTCTGACCTCCACTGTGCAACAGTCACCTGAGGTTTCTTTTGCCAATCCTGCTTGCTAAAAACGCGTCACGTGACTGAAATCTCTTATCTGACGTGTTCTACACCTGCCTTTCTTTCTTGCTGGAAAATCTGCTCAGATCATCATGCAGTCACACAAAGGTCGACTTTGGGCTGGGCCGGCCTGCATGAGCTGCCCCGTATGATTAACGCAGACAGATATAGTCCTCTCGGTAACGCCGAGAGACGCTCATGTTACTCAGTGATGTCTGTTACAGAGATTCCAGCAGTGGGACAGCTGAACGTCTGGGCAACTTTCACTCTCGTAAACGTCACTCTGTCCTTCCCCAACACCTCTCTGACCTCTCCTATTTGTCTGTGATGCATATTTTATGTACTGTTTTAAGAAATCCAAAGCAATTACATATAAACTGCCAGAGTGTATGTGTGGTAGGAGGTGGGATTCAGGGTTTTTCACAGGTGGAGGATCAGAGTAGCTGTTGCAGAGAGGGAGTTCAGTGCCTCTGAATCCAAAGTTAAGACAAAACCAAAGCGTCTCACTTTTGCCCAATATGGTCTGGAATGCTGGGACACCTCAGCCATGTGAGAAGAAGCAAAGCAACTTAGAGGGAGACAGATGGAGAGGGTAAGTCCTCCTGGAGTGTCTGCGTGTAAGACATTAAGCAGCACTTTCTCTTAAAAGAATCTCATGCTTCTCGATTAGGGTTGCAGCACAGCTCCAAACATTGCATCAGCAATCAGAGCCTGGCTGCCTTTGAAGTAAACATGGCTTCTGGGTAAAGAGGAAGTGGGAAGTGGATGTGAAACAATGGTGCTAATGAATATTGGAAAATAAAGGTATTGCAGCATGAGATTCTTGTCTGCGAAGTATTTAATATAGATGCCGTTTTAGTTGAATAATTCACTGAGTTTATCACAAGATAAGTCAAATTTAGAAAGAAAGGTTCTCAACATATTAAAAGAGAACTTTATATCAAGTGAACTGGCTGTGCCCTGATCCTCATGGTGGACCATAAATAAAATATAGGTCGTTTGGCGCCATCTAGTGGCGTTTGGCGCCATCAAAGAATCACAAGTTATTTGAGTTTTTCACGTTCGGTACCTCTGCGGTTGAGCTGCGGTCTGACTCTTGGACATTACAGAAGCGCTGTAGTTCCTCATGATGCTTTGTATCAAAGGTTAAAGTTGCTCCACCTCCAATCGGATTCGCATTTTCGTCGTTCCACCACCTCCAGGCAGCTGTACGACAAATGTTGCATTATTTAAAACAGCTGAAAAAGATCATTGATGCAGCAGCTGATGAACATGTTTCTGTCATCTGCAGATTATATGGTGTGCATATCATGCAAGAGAAAAAGGACGTGGATTTTATGCCCTTCCTGGAATGGAACAGGATGAACCACGGTAACACGGTAGCAAAAATGGAATAACTGTTAAAATTCACGCTTGCATAAAGACAAGAATTGAGCTGATTGGGGCAACAAAGCAAGCTCTGTGAGTCCTGCAAACTTTATACTGCTAAAAGGGAAATTAAGAGGCAGTGAACATAGGCAGTTTGGTTGGAGTGTGTTTGCATTGGCTCTTTACAGCTTTAGAAAAAAGGTAGTTCTTTGTGTTGCTTTTCTGACCTCTGTGAGAGTTACTGCAGTGTGGAAAACCAGTGGATCCAGATGAATTTGAAAGGTTTGGCACTGGAGACTCTGGGAGGGCCTCTAACAAGGGTTCAATATTCTCCTGCTGTTTTAAACAAGCGGAATTTACAGATGAATCACAGAGTTTCCAATATTTTTTGCAGCCACCAGACAGAACTGGATCGTACATTCGTCTTCCTCACTCACTTCATCCATTTGTCTCCAGCTGCTGCTAGTCTTTGCTGCCTCCATCCTCTCTGTTATTTTGACTCCTCCATCATCTGTCACACGTTTCCTCAGACAGAACCTTTCATCCAGACTCTCTCCATCCTTTATCTGCCTGGCTTGGCTGCTCCTCTCAGCCTCCTTCAGATCGGTCAAAGTCACACCCTGCAGGACATTTAAACAGCAACTCCACGACAGTCAACCATCCAATAAAAAACAAGCATCTCTTAGATTTGTCTTCCTCTTTACCTGCGTCGACCTGCGTGTCTGCCGTGCCAGGCGAGACTTAGCTTTCCTCTGAGATTCTGCTTCCTCGTCCCTGACTGGGGCCAAATACGACCTGTTACATAGAGTGGAATCCATGATCTATGATATAATAATAAGAATGGTGTTTATGATAAACTATACCATCTGTGTTAGTCAAGAGGAGTGAAAATGTGTCTCTAATTCAGAGGTAAATGACATTTTGGTGTGATGAGCATCACTCGATCAGTCGTGTTGAAACAGCTCTTTAGATTTATGTCAAATGTAAACTGGGACAGTGCTTGGTTCAGGAAAATTAGTCCCCAAGCAATGATGGGATTTACAGCACTACCCAGAGCACAACAGAAGGACGCTCTTGGGGATCTTAAAGTTCCAGAATGACAAGCGACTGCTGGTTAAGCAAGCAACAAAGCATGCAGAAATGACTGTGACTTCAGCAAACAGGAAAGAAAGCATTCAAACCAGAGCTAGGTCGTGCAAAACATGGCTGGGGACAAACATCCTGTGAAACAGAGACAGAGATTGTTGTGTGTCCATTCCAGGCTACCGTAGAAAGACCATAGAACCCACTAGAAGAGCTTCTCCAGGTTTCACCAGAAAGGCTTTAACCTTTAACAGAACCACCAAAGTGAGCATGAATTCTGCAGCAGCTGAGGCAGCATGAGTGGAGAGGCTCAGGTTTTACCCAGAGAGCCGCGCTGTCTCCTCTCAGCTTTGACTGGTATCGATCGCTCTCAAGTCACCCTGAGTTCTGAAAGTCAATGGGCAGATCAGTCTTACACTAAGCTGTTTATTCAAAGTGTGTCCCCTGCCTCCTGTCGCACAGTGGAAGTAGAATGACACAGTAAAAGTACACGGCAAATTTCCTCTTGAGACACGCAATAAAAGGGGTTAATAATTAAAAAAAGAAACAAATTAGCAGCTTGAGATAATAGCCTTAAGCCAATAATTAGCAAAGCATATAAAACACTTAGTTGGTGGATCAAAGAGCAGCGTTTAGTTTTAATCATCCAGGGATTCACTGAGGTTTAGAGAGGCCTACAGGACCCAAACAGGTCCTGGGCTCCGCATGCATGCCTGAGCGTTCTCTTGCTTCCACCATGTTTAAAAATCATGTTTAATTAATTTACTGTCAGCATTTAATAACCAAGGTTGACTCAAGATCTGGCTGTGGTCCCGTGCTGGCGCCCGCTGGTCCTCAGGGCGGTAAAATTCAAGACTGAACAGTGTGACCGATGGTGTTTCCTCTTAAACTAAAAAAAAAAAAAAACAGAAAAGAGCACAGCATGACTCAGACTTTCATTCGCGCGTGAACTTACCTGGAAGCTAATGCCTGCATGGTGCCTGTGTAGAATGTGGGGACTGCAGCAGTGGTGAGAGGCTGCAGGAGATGATTTCGTTAGCAGGAGAGAGGAAAGAGAGAAGGGGGTGAGGCAGAGCAAGAGAGGAGTGAGCCACTTCCTGTCCATCTACAATCAATTCACTCCTCATCCACAAGGCCTGACGTAAGACAGTGAAAATGCATTTAAACTGCAGGAAATTGCAGCAAAATGTGGCTCCAAAGTAATCATGATATTAGGATATGAAAACCTCACATCAGTTTGGCTGATAATCAACAAGGTTAACCAGCGTTTATGCTGGGAGGAGTGTGAACGTGAGCCTGCAGAGACACAGACACTGAGAGCACTTACACAATATTTATTCATCACAACAGGAAGAGACTTTCCACTGGGCTCATTAAAACAACCTTACAGCAAGTCTAAACACTTCTCGGACATTGTGAGGGAATGTCTTTCTCTCGCTCTGAGCTTGTTGCTTCATTATAAAGATTCTTTCAATTTGATTAAGATTTCATAGAAAATTCAAGAATGTTAATTGGCAAACGTTGTTCAGAAGAAAACGTAATCCTACAGCAAAAACATGTAACAAAGTACAGTAAAATACATTTCATACAATTATGAACATACGAATCACGAGCACAAAAATGAAATATGAGCGCTGAGGTGTGGATCCGGTCAAATCAAGACAAGAAAGAAATAAAAAATGATCTGCATGAAGCACCTGACATGTCTGCAGCAGCACGCTGGACTTGCTCTTAACACCGTTTACTGGAGATTTATCTGAGAATTCACATTACTTTACTAGCTTTGCAGATGATATATTAGGAATCCGGGCGTGGAAAACTTCCACGGTGCTGAGGGGCGAGTCGTCTGTGTGTTTTTCACGTATGGCTTTCCAGTGTGTGTTTAACATGATGAAAGCTACAGAAATAACTCAACGGACATCATTGGGATCGCTCTCCTGTGAGTTCTCCTCAGGTTTAACTGGGGTCTGAAGCGGGCTGAATTTCTACACTCATTTACAGGAGCTGTTTTTTCTGTTACCTGGGAAGATGCACTCAAATCTGTTTTAGTGAAAATAGCAGAAAAATGCTCTGACAATGAGCTAAATGAGCTTTTCTTTTTACCAGATAGTTTCACTATTTTGCTCTACTTTTTACCTGGGATCTGTGACATGAAACACTTCAGGTTGACGTGCATGAGGTGAGCACACGTGTCACCACGGCAGGTAAAACCTATGGCTTTTCATTTCGCAGATTTGAACAGAGATCAGAGTCACGACTCAATGCTCACTTTAATTTCAGTTAAGGCTTGTGGTGACGTTTTTGGCAGCATGTCCCAGCAAAAGATCGTAGGTGTCTGCAAAAAGAAAAAGAAAAAAAGAGGACATGATTACTTCTGAATTGGTTTTTTCCAAATAGTACAAATGTTGACCAAAATATGGATAAAACACATCCCAACCTGATCAGTTTCCCAATTCCAGTTCTTGTTCCTCATCTGCTTCTTCTCTACTGTGGCTCTCCCATTCTGCTGGGAAATCCTGGTCTTCATCATTCCCTTTCAACTCTTCTTCCTCCTCCTCATGATGTTCCTCAGCTCTTTGCTGCTCCTGGACTTCTTCCACCTCTTCATGCACCTCCAATTCACTCTGGCTCTCCTCTGCCAGGCCTTCATCTGTCCCTAAAACCTCCTCATGTTCCTTCTCATCTCCTGCAGGTGCCTCCTCTTCCAGCTGCTTCACCTCCTGTGGTTCTTCCTCTCCTAAAATTTCATCCTTCTTCTGCTCCTGTAATGACTCCTGCTGAACTTTAGGTTCTTCAGGAACCACCTCTGCTGTGCTCTCTAATCCCTCCGTCTCTATCGAATCCACACCTTCATTCTCTGCAGAGATGTCCTCTGCAGAAGCAACATCACCTGTCCCCTCCTGCTGAGCTTCATCCTGTGCAGCTGCCTCTTCCTCTATTTCTCCAGGTGGAGCTTGTTCCTCTTCAGTCTCTGCAGCTGCATCTTCTTCAGCTGGCAGAGCCTGCTCCTCGGTCTCTGCTGGAGGGGACTGGTCCTCCGGCTCGGCTGGGGGAGCCTGGTTCTGGGGTTCAGATGGAGGACCCTGGTTCTCAGGCTCGGCTGGGGGAGCCTGGTTCTCAGGCTCAGATGGGGGAGCCTGGTTCTGGGGTTCAGATGGAGGACCCTGGTTCTCAGGCTCGGCCGGAGGAGCCTGGTCTTCAGGGTCAGCAGATTTTTCCATGAGCTAATAAGACAGAACACCACAAATGAATCCGTTAGCTCCCAGTAAAGTGGAATCTGCTCTGAATATGCTGCTCTCAAGGCACAAGATTTATAGTATATGAAGTGCAGATGTGAATTCAGTGGAGAATCTGTGTCAGGTAATTAGCAGCCTCAAATTAATGAGATGGAAACTTTATTATGGTTCTCGATGGACCCGCGCTGAACAGAAATAGCAGCGAGACTCCGTGCATTTACTGTGTGCCTGTAACAACCTGCAAGGTTTGAATTAATGAAAAGGACACAAAGAGCCAGTCAGTGAGATGGTTTAGATTTTGTGCTTGTTACCTGGGTAACCTGCTTCTGTATGTTGTCCAGTCGAGCCTGGAGCCCAGTGGTGAGATTATGAGCTTCTGAGATCTGGTCCTGCAGACTCTGACGGAGGCTCCGGAGCTGCTCCTCCATGCTGCCCTGTTGGCGCCACTTGGACTCTTCACTTTGAAGCAGTTCTCTGAAAAACATGATGATGAGCATAAAATCCATCTGAAGCCATTTATTCAACTCTGGAAAACTAGTTTATGCTTTAAAAAAGACTTATTTTCATTGTATATGATTAAAAAAAAAAGCATAAGCCAACATGACATTGCAACGGCTTAGAGGGAATTCTACACCTTTGTGTCTTCCAGAATGTGAGGGATCTATTTTAGTCCTGCCCCATTTCCTCTGTCAGGGTCAGACCTTCGCTTTAAACTAGGCTGCTGAGCTTCAGTGGCCCAGTCAGACAACAGAGCAGACGACTGAAGTGGAAGCAGAAGAAAGTGAGTTTCAGGTTCACACCTTTGTTTCAACATGTATTCAAGCCGTTGAAAAATGCATCTTTTCATTTGAACAGAACTGAGATTTAAAATCTTCACTTCAAATAGAGTACTTTGCAGTTAGTGAAACTCTGCTCATGTTGTGACCGTTAAAGGGAGGTCTATCTAAATTTATCTCTTCAGCTCTCAGTCATGTCGTGGTGCAGTGGAACAGTATACATGGTTTCCAGCCACTGGTCTGGGGTCCACACAGACGGTCCAGTGGGGCTTTGACAAAGTCAACAAGGCGTTATGGGTCAGAGGAGGCGAGTTATTTCCACCTCGGCTCCAAACTCTCTGAGCCGCAACCTACCTGACAGTTGCAATGTCGTGTGTTCTGGCCTCCAGCTGACCTTGGCACATCTCTACCTGCTCCTTCAGGCTGTGGACCAGAGCGACCTGTGCGTCCAGGGTGCTGCCCAGCGTCGTCACCTGTCCAGCTCTCTCGTCCAGCTTTGACTCCGCCTCCCTCAGACTTCCGGTCAATACCTCAACCTTGTGGGACAGTTCAGAGCTCAGTGCAGCCAGGCCGTCCACCTGACTTCTGACAACCTCAAACTCCTCGCTCTTCCCCTTCAGCGTGGTCTGCAGCTGGCTCAGCTGCTCCAGGGACACGGTGGCTTGTTGCATCTCAGCCAGGCGGGTTTTCATCTCGGTGTGGAGCGACAGAACCTGAGCCGGGAGGTCTGACGACCTGAGCTGTTCTGCCGTGGCCAGGGCCATGCCTAACTGTTTCTGGGCCAGGGAGTAGGACTCTTCTAGGGCATTCAGGCGAGTCTCCAGACCCTCTGAGAAGTGCTGCTGAAATGAGACATACAGGAGCAATGTTAAAATGTCCCCGTCCACATTCTATAGGATGATTTCACGTGCTGGAGTTAGATAGCTACAGTGGGTCCTGAAACAGGGATTTTTCTCTGGGTGGTGATAAAAGTGCAATAATTGAAACCAGACCTGCCACTCAGGTACTAAAAAGTTCTTCAGAAACACCCATGTGCTGACTGCAACAATGCAAAGCTGCTGCAGACGTGGCTGAATGAGCATTCTGGTACAGTCTGTTCCATATGTCCAGGGATACTTAAGTATATTTGCAACTTTCCTACAGGAAACGTTTAGCAGACATTTTTTTTTCTGAAGCAAAAACTCTAAAATCAGTCAGAGCTGCTTCGATAACAGGACAGTGGCATGTGTTGCGGCTCGGTCTAACTTTTGTGAGGGAAACGGCAAAAGTGTGAGTCACCCCGCACAAAAAGTTGCCAGTACAGTTATAAAACATTTATTCGAGTGGGTATTGAAATGCCTGCCACCACTCTTCTGCAGCTGCGGGAGGAAGCCGAAGTGAAAGCAGTCCTGCTGAGTCTCGCCTGGAGCGACTTCATAAAAATAGTTGAGCACTTTTTAAAGGTGTAAAATGCTGCTCAGGGCGGCCACGAGGCTCCTGCTGAAGCAGCACTCAAGCACCACTTTGGTCAGGCTGATTCGTGAAGCAACAGCACCTAAATGTTGATGCCTTTGTCACCCACAACCGCAAACTCTCTGCTCTCCTGCGGTTCGGAGCGAGGGTCTAAAAACAGCCCCTGTCCTGGTGTTAAATATCAATAACCACAGACTAAATTTAGGCCTGGCACACTGCTGCCTTGTTGTGGTGGCAGCTCCGTCCTGAAGCTCCTGACACTGATGATAGTTCACACACCTTTATAACGCTAATCCTGAGTCAAGCAGCTTTGTTTGATTCAATGATAGAACTCAGTAACCCTGCAAACTCAGGTATGGCCCCCCGGAGAGCGCTCATTCTGAGCAGCGTGGAGGGTATGATCTTCAGAGGGGCTTCTGGCATTTTGAAATCTGATAGAGGCCTGAAGCTCTTCACTCTCCTGACTGGTCAGGCAGATGGTCGCTGTTAGGCATGACAAGTTTCCCTATTATAAAATGATTTATTATTTTTTTTCCATAAAAATATAAAACACTGACCGTGGGGGCGGGTGACTTCATCTCCTTACCTTCGTGCCTGACTGTCGGAATTCTTCGTGGGCAGACTGGAGCTTCATTATTTTCATCTGCAATCCAGCAACACTGTCTGTTAATTGGGTTAAAGTTTGGTGTTGCTGGAAACAGAACCACAGTCCAACGGCACCGCCAATCACAATAACCAGGAATAAAACCAGGTGGACGGAGGAAGAGTTTGCGCCGGTGCGAACCTCATTTTCCACAACATCGTTCTTGAAAAAGTTTTCCTCGTGTTTGTGGTTGTTTTTGCTTTTCCGGTGCTTGGCAGTCATTTTCCACCACAGCAAAAGGACACGATGTTCCCAGCAGGCAGAAAGGTGATAGAGAAAGTGTGAGTGGTCCGAGGAGAGTGGAGGTCTGCGTCTTCTTCACCGGCGCGCAGCTTCTTCCTGGTGAAGATGTGGAAAGATAGATGGGAAAAGGAGGAGTGGAGCGAAGGTAGCGCGTTAAATCACCCCGGAGCCGGGCAGGAGAAGAGGAGCTGAGCTCTGGGAGGAGTGAGACTTCGCCAACATGTGGTTGTCATCTGACGGCTCAACTGCGCGTCTGGTGCGTGAACGCAGCACCGAGTCCTGCGCGCGTCCTGTGCGCGGTGTGGTTTACGCTTTATGTGACTCGACACTCGAAACTTCATGGATAAAGATTAAAAATAGATCCGAATGATGAGGGTGGTTGTAATTTAGAATTATTTTTGAAAACGTTTTTTTTTTAAGTTAATCATCCGTCAATTTTCCAAAATTTACTGCAGACTTTATCTGTAACTCAAGCAAAATAAAACTATAAAACGTACTTAAGTAAATGTTGGCTATAAAAACAACGCACAAGCAGGGTTTCTTTTATTGATTGATTTTTTTTCAACAAAATAATAAGAGTATAGGTACATTTGTTACATGTATCGTCCAACAACAGTATTCTGTTATATAAATCCTATTTGATAGTCATCAGTTATTTTTATTGTTGCTCAAAAAAACAGCTGGATATAATAGGCTCAGTCATCATGAATTTGTGAGTTTCAGTGTGATGCTCTATTGGAGGGACAGTTTGGTTTAATTTCAGCACTGATCCAGTAACTTTACATCCTGACTTTTGGGCATTCCTCCTGCTCACGTTGTGCTGACGTCAGCATCTTCACTCTGTTTGGAGAAGTGGGATAGTTATCAACAGTGTGATTCAGATGCATCTGCTGGTGGAATTGGATTGGCTGTGTGTTCTCACCCCTGACACTAAGGACGGTGGAGCTTTTGGCCCGTCCCAGCGTGTTCTCTGCCATGATGGTGTACTCGCCCATGTCTTTGGGCCCCACTCGAAGAATTAACAAGGAACACACCCCACAGGTGTTGGAGATGTAGTAGTTGGTGTCTGTGTTTAAGCTGATGTGATTTCTGTACCACGTGATGCGAGGTTTAGGGTTTCCCGTCACCGCACAGCTCATGTAGCACTCGTAGCCTTTGGGCACGTTGTGAAGCTTCAGTGGGACGATAACGACTGGAGGACACTGAGGGTCACGGTCCTTTCGTGCTGGCGTGCTCGTCACAAACCTCTCTGCAGGGGGTAATAGTCACATTGTTATCACGTGTTTTTTCTGCTCTTTCAGGTTGTTGGAGATGGAGAAAATCACCTTTCTTCTTCTCCATCCCCCAGGTTGGAGACTCCGAAGGTGCAGAGACGCCCATGTCATTTTTGGCATAGACTCTGAAGTGATACACCCTCCCTTGCATGATGTTGCAGACTGTGAACTTGTTGTTAAAGAGCCTGTCAGCCACCGTGGCCCACGTGCCTTTGGTGGAATCCAGCTTGGACACTGTGTAGTGGAGGCGGTCATCCAGCTTCTCGTCAGGAGATGGGAGCCAGGTGAGAGTCACTGTTCCAGGGACGTTCTCCTCAACTTCTGTCGGTCCAGGCGGTTTCGGATCATCTGTAAACACACTTTAACTTCTTAAAGACAGCTGAAAACATTATTGTTACATTATATGTCATTATGCTCCTCTCACCTGTGACCCGAACTTCCAGACTGAATGTTTCCTGTCCTGCAAGATTTTTCAGTAAAATGGAGTAAACACCAGAATCAGATCGCTCAGAGGAGGGGATGAGCAGCTGGGAGGAACTGTCGGAGTTACTGATTGTAACTCTTTTCATCACTGGCATGTTGTCCTTCAGCCACATGATATCAGGAAGCGGTGATGCCTGTGCAAACAAACATTAAGAATATAAATTAGGAGCAGTATGTCCCAATATCCCAAGTTCAACGTGGAATCACCAGTAACCAGTCTAACCAGTCATTCTATCTTACATCAATTATCTTTATTCTGTAAATGTAATATTCTTATGTGGAGTGTACACTAAATGTACAATTTAAGTATTTATTTATGAAGATGGGAGTATTAAAAAAAAATCAATACTCAGGTAATTACTGCTATAAATCTTACCTCGAAGTGCAGCGTGAGCCTGACAGAGTTTCCTGCCTTCACAACCATGAAACTTCTCGTTTTGAGGTTTGTGAACTTTGGCCTCACTACAACGACAAAATAAGAGCTGAAAATTGCTTTAGAATAAATATAGAATGCTATTATACCGTGAATTCTTATGCATTTAATGTATCGTGAAGCATAAATAAAACATTATTATAATATTAACAGCGATTCAATGAACTGGAAATACAGGTTTTGTTACCATATAACAGAATATGTATGAGGCACCAATATCCTTCACCCATATGAATAATAAGTGAAAGTTATGGAAGTGTAATCATGATGAGTGCTTGAAACATTAAAAGTGGGATTTTTAAGTATAAAATAAGTCATTATTCAATGCCATACGAAGTGCTGAAGAAAATCTAATCAACCATATTATTTCTTGAATTTTCATACCAGGTCTGGGCATTGCAATAATGTATTTCTCCAGCTCCTCAGCGGGACCGTCTCCTCCATCATTGGTGGCTGTTACCCTCACCCAGTACATATCCATGGGTTTAAGGCCTTTCACACTAAATGATGTTGTGATGTAGGGGCTGGTGTTACAGCGGGACCATTCAATGGAGTCTGCCTGCCGTATGTCAATGAAATAGCCTTTAGCCTCATCCTGAATCCCTGGTTTCTCCTCGGGTTTAGTCCAAGTCAGGACAAAGTGGGTGTAGGAAGTTTCAGAAGCCTTCAGACCAATCACCTTCCCGGGAGGCTCTTCAAAAGTCATATAACACCAAACAATTAGCGGTGTCGAATACTAAAATGGAAGTTGTAAAAATACCAAAAGCAACACCTACTTTTAGGATCTCGAGCGAAAACAAACTCTGACGGGCTGCTACATTCGCCAGGTCCTGAGAGGTTCACAGCAGTGACTCTGAACTCATATTCCATCCCAGCCACAACATCTTTGACAGCACATTTCTTCTCTGGAGGTTCAGTCATAGAAGGAACAACATGAAGGGTCAGTGTTGTGGTCAAACAGCTGCTGTCAGATGAAGTTGTGCTGATAACACCCAGACCTTTGATGAGGTCATCCACAGCATTGATGGTGGACCAGAGGTTGCTTCCCTTCTTGCGCTTCTCCAAAATGTAGCCGAGGATACGTGAACCTCCGCGGTTACTTGGTGCTTCCCAAGCAATGTTGATACAGTCATCGAAGGCACTGACCACCAGTGGAGGAGCTGGAGGACCAGGAAAAGCTGGAGGGCGCAGATGAAAAAAGTAAATAAAAATAATATCTATCTATCTATCTATCTATCTATCTATCTATCTATCAACTGTATAATTTACACCAGCAGGGGGCGGTAACACGCAGTACCACCTGGACAGGTAAGCGTTCAGGTGTAACATTTAAGACTAATTAGTTCTGTGGCGCCATTTTGGCATCTGTGCTGTGGTGGTGTTTATTCATTTTCACTTAAAAAAAAAAGTTTTAAATGAATGTTTTCCATTCATTCTTTACAGTTTTCAATAGAAATGATGATTTTATCATTTTCTGGCGTTTGAAGTTAAAAAATATTCGCAGGAAAGGACTTTTTGTGACTAACGTTGGGATTATATTTTCCACGGATGGCCTTCATCATTGGAACTATGGTTTGAAAAGACCGGACCGCTGGAGCGATTTATTTCCAGCAAAGCTTGTAAGTACAACTTAACTTTTGTGCCTTTTGCTGTTTGCCATCGGGTTTTAATTTCAGACAAAGCAGTACTCGTCCCCAGTCCCCCACATTCTTATATCCCCTGACAGCATGTCTTTTGTTGGTATTTATTGTAATTATGACCTTCCGTAAATAGCGTATTTTGAAGACACGCCGAAACAAAATTAATTAAGCTTCTTTTACTTTTGGTGTAGCACTGATACACGGAGCCAACATACACAGAAGCTGTGAAGTTGAATTATTTAAAGGCTTGTTCACAGCACCAAATGATGTCTCAAATGCTCCTAGGGCAAAGGGAAATACATACATACATAGCTTTTTATTTATTTATTTATTTTTAATTGTTATTCTTGAGTTTTACTAGTTTTGTAGTCAGCTGTGCTTGATCTGCTAGACTTGTTTCTATAATTTAAAGGGGGTCAAGGCTCATAGCGTGGCAGGCTCCAGGTTTAAATGTAGTTTTATGCAGGATGGCTTAAATACATTATTGAAACTGGCCTGATGTGACTCACCCAGTGTGCCAGCCTGCATCTCATCCGTCTCCATCATTTCGCTGGTGCCCTCTGCGGTCACGGCCCAGATACGGTAGCAGTATTTACGACCGTGGTCCACGTCCGTGTCGCGGTAGGTGGGCACACCTGGAATTAACCCCATTTTCTTCCACGTGTTTCGTCCCACCTGCTGTCGTTCCATCAGGTAGTGACTCACTGGTGAGCCTCCGTCATCTTTTGGAGGCCTCCACCTAAAGTCAACACAGGTGGCGGAGCTCTCAGTGGTCTCTGCGGGACCCAGGGGTGGAGAGGGTTTGTCTGAAACATGGACAGGAACTTAAAATCTGCATGTATGACTGAAATGTATGACTCTAACACTTCTTGTGATACTCTTTCTATTTTTGACTTTATTGTGTTTCCATTGAAAGGTTGGCTCTCATGAAGAAAAACAGGCTTCAGGGTTTGTAAGAAACCCATCTTGATGTGTTTTCTCCATAGTTATGGTGGTTAGATTGGAAAATAATGACCTCATCTGTCCAGGCACAGATGGGCTTATTGAAATGTGGCATTTGTTGGAAAAACGTGCATTATTCTTTCTGAAAAATGATGCTTTTAATGACTGTTGGCTTTCCTAAGGACTTTACCAGAACATAATCACTTCTGCTGCAATCAGAGCTTATGAACATATACTGTATGTCTTTTAAAAGGATTTGAATGTCAGTGACTTGAATTTAATTTGTGGTTCATGTGCGGTTCTTTTTATGTGTTGAAGGTCTCCTTTCATCCTTTCTTCACTCACCAAGCACAATTAACTGGGAAATTGCCTCCGTGACGCCGTGTTCGTTCTTGAGCTTTATCTTGATCTCTCCGGTGTCCTTCCTGTGGCATCTGCTCAGGAGCAGTCGGCTCTGACTCCCACACTTCTCTACCTTCACGCTAGTGTCATTGAGCAGCTCTTCTCCTTCTCTGTACCACTGGATCTTAATGGGATCCTGGCCAACAAACTGCATTTTGAACATGGCATTTTGTCCCGCTTTCACCTTTACAGCCTGGGTGAAAACACTGAGGTCTTCAGCATTGAATCTGGGGGGATCTAAAAAAAAAAAAAAAAAGACAGTCGGGATAGTTTCATAAATGTGACTAAACTGACAAGCCTTCATCATGTGAACATCATCAAACCTTGAACGTTGATCATTGCCTGTGTCTTACGACCGTCAGCCACAAAACGGTATTTCCCAGAATGCTCCTCTTTGCACTTTGTTATGATTAGCTTGTGAATTGTGCCTTCTTTAATGATGGAGAAATCGTCATCTGAAGAGATCTGACACAGGGCAGCTGGATGAAATTAAGCTCCAGATCCAGTTTTAACATAAGCTTTGGAAATGACAAATAAACTGAAGCAGAAAGGTTAGATTAGCAGCTTCCTGTGCTGCACCCCCCATGAGCTCGGCACAGGTGGCTCACCTTTTGGCCCTCTCTGAACCAGACCCCCTCACAGTCCTCGCTGCTGAGCTTACATGTCAGCTCGGCAGCCTCGTTGATGACTGCGCTGACATCAGATAAACCACAGATGAAGTGCACCCCTGGGTCTGAAACCGAGAACATTCGGGCCTGATGAGTCGTTCGTCTGATACCAAAGCATCTAATATTTGTCTGTGATAATTTCTCATGCAGTGTTTTCAGATCAGTCGAGATCAGATTATACACGATGACAAAACAGTTTTTTCCCCCAAGCCGATTCTGTTGCCATGGATATTCCCAATGGTGGAAAACAAAAATTTTGATAAACGAATGAGCAAGAGATTATGTTGATCATGTAAATTATCCTATTTTTTGAGACTGAGTCATGGTTTTAGTCTGTTTAGTCACCGATAACTGTGTCTTCTATCAGTGGGCCTTGTCTTTTACGTCTGGTGGAACCAGCTGCAGTTTCTGTCTCTTCACACTCGTTCAACTCCTCCGGGATTTGACCTTTTTAAATATGCAAATAGTAAAAAAATATATTATTTACATCATGAGTGGCACCGTTTATGAATTTCATAACAAGCTGTGTGATGAACACAAATCTCTTTATTCACATGTGTGACTCTGAATGAGGCTCAAACCTTTCGCTGGCTTTTTTGCCTTCTTTTCACTACATTCACTCACTTTCCCGTCGCTTGTCGCTTCTTTTGAATCTGTGTTGGGAAAATGCATGAAAGAGGTCGTAGTTCATCTTTAAGCGTAGATTAAAACATTTACTGAAATGAAACCAGAGTTTCTGCTCCGGGTACATTCTCACCGTCCTCATCAAAGTTACTTGTATCATCATCGTGTTCATTGGGATCTGTGTTGAAAAAACATTAGAATGATGTCATAATCACAAGTTTGATATAAATTCCAGGTAATCAAAAATGTTTGGGACAATCCTCTACATTCTCCCCAAACCGACAGCCCTCAAACCCCCCCAAACACTTGTTTTCTTACCATTCAGTTTTTCTGACTCGTTTACTTCTCCATCAGTCTCTTCACTGTCACTTTCTTTTTTATTTGAATCTGTGTTGGAGATACAGGTGAATTTTAGACGTATGAACAAAGAGCGTGAGGGGTGAGCCGCTGCGATCAAACAAAGCCACGTTTCTCACAACCTGTGTTGTTAAGTTGTGAGTGATGATGATGACGTTCTTGCAGTTAGATGTTCTCCGTTGGTACCTACCCTGAGCAGGTTGTCTCTGTTGGACCTTCCTTGTTTGCCGTTGGCATTTTACTTTCTTCAAATCAGCAGATCCAGTTGAATCTTTCCCGTCATCAGCAGGTGCCATGTGCTCTTTATTTCCATCAGCGTGTCCTGCAGAGACTCCATTATATACAAGTGATCCGATACAGATGTTATTTCTACTGACTGATCCAGCAGGGATCTTGTTTCCAGCAGAACCTTGATTTTCCTCAGTAGATCCAGTCGAAACTTTATTTCCCACCATAGCCTCATTTTTTTCAGTAGTAGAGCCAACAGAGATCTTGTTTCCATTCACCCTCCCTTTATTTTGACCTGAGACAGATGTGACAGACTGGGTTAATTCTCCATCAACGTTGTAAAAACACATTGATGTAAACTGTAGTTTCCTGGTTTTCTGATAATAGATT
The DNA here is from genome assembly GCA_016586285.1 of Arothron firmamentum. Taxonomy (NCBI): domain Eukaryota; kingdom Metazoa; phylum Chordata; class Actinopteri; order Tetraodontiformes; family Tetraodontidae; genus Arothron; species Arothron firmamentum. The sequence continues at coordinate 135,883 of BJFM01000481.1, read as the reverse complement.
GAGCTGTTTTGTGTATTAAATCATTACCTGATCCAGTGGAAGTCTCCTCAGGAAGATCCTCTCCATTCATATCTGTGAAATTTGAATGAAGATATTTTGTTAACACTGCAAACAGAGTAAAGTTTGTTTTCTTGCGTTGGACTGTACCTGCTAGCTTGTTCAGCTCTGACTTAGCAGATTGGGTGTGTGCCTGTTGCTTTCGAACGGTGCCACCGGATGTGTTCCTCTCACCAGCGCCTGTCCTATTGTTGTCTCTTGCGGGTCCTCCGTCATGCATGGCCTTGACAGATGTTAGAATCCTCTCCATCTGCTCTTGGAGTTTTATTTGTTGCTGCTGTGCTGCCTTCTCCAGGTCAACGCGTGTTCCACCAGCCAAGGATGTTTTTCGAGCCGCCTTTTCGCCCGCTGATGCAGGGTCACGCTCAGCTGAGAGGGTGAAAAACAGAACACATGCTGTCATCTGTGAAGATTACATGCTGGCCAGATGCCGAATATTGGTGCAGAGTGACATATCTGTTTACCTGCCACCATCAGCCAGGCGCTGCAGGTTCTCTTCCCCACCACAGCTGAGTAGATCCCTCTGTCCCCCTGCAGGCAGTCCCTGATGATCAGCCTGTGGATCAGTTTGTGGTCGGACACACTCACGCTGTGTTTTTCTCCGTCCTGGATGACATTACCATTACCCATCCATGTAATGTTGGACACTGGGTGTGTAAGCACACACTCAAAGAGGGCATCTTCTCTTTCCTCTGCTTTGACCTCCTCAATTTTTACAACAAATTCCACATTGGACACTTGAAGAACGCAGACAAAAAATGAATGTAATTAATCAGAGAGAGAGAGAGAGAAAGAAAGAGAGAGACTACCACAATACATACATTTATAAATGCAACTCCAGCTTCAGTGCCATGTTGATTACTTGGTTATTGTTGGTGGTTGTGATGTATTCTATGCTATTAATACCTTTTTTGATAATCAGAATATTTTCAGTTTTCAAAGCAACAACAAAGACAAATGGTGCCTTCAGCGCAAGCAGGCAGACAAATGAGCTAACTAAAGGCACGCTGCCGTTTAGGCATTGAAATGTGACCGGTTAGCTTGACGAGATGTTGTCACCATTTGCATGATAAAGCAACAACCACCTTCTGCTCTTGCTGTTAAAACCAGCAACTTTGTGCATGCAGCAGCATTAAAATCACAAATATCTTCCTCGGACCTACATTTACACTCTGTTGGAAGCTCGTTAGTGTGGTCACCGTTCATCTGCCCAGTTTGACCCATCAGAGCTGTGTTCACATCCGTGGGCCCCTCAGTGGTGATCTGGTTGAGTTTTGCTGTTTTATCCTCATTATAGGGAATCACGCCATCCTGCCACATTCACAGAGGAGTGACGGATATACAGTTTGGTGCATATTATCTACAACAAGGTCTCATCCACTAATATAATACACAGTCTTTCTTTATATCTCCCAGTAAAGTAGGTAAAACCAGCAGACAGGTCAAGTGCAGAATGCTTTCAATAAACAGTTATTAACCATCATAAACACTTCCCTACCAGACACTTATTTCGCTCTCTCTCCTTCTTCTTTGCTTCAACTTTCAAGACGACCGAATCTGTGTCTTCAACACCGAAGTGGGCACAGATGTGTTTGTAGTCTCTGCTGTCAGCGTTCAGCATGGCGTCCCAGAATGCCTTTTCTGTCCCCCCATCTGCTGGTTTTGTCGGCTCTTCCTCCACTTTGTTAAAGGCGCTAGACGAGTTTTAAAAAATAATGTTCAGGGCCAGGCGAGCGTCAAAGACAATCCCCTTTGCAGATGTTGCTCGTATGTTCTCACCTTTTCCTCAGAACTTTTCTGAAGTCTACAGGACTTGATATAGCTAAAAACAAAATAACAAGTTTTTTCATCTCAGCAGAGGAAAAGAACCATTTATAAGGAAAAGAAGTGCAGAGTCTGAACTCCTGAACAGCTTACCTCCAGCCACAGTTAATTTTGCTGAGCAGAAAGCTCTGCCGTACTTGTTCACCGCAAAACACTTGTAAGTGTCCATTTCTGTCGCTGACACGTTGCAGATCTGCAGTCGTGGCGTGGCAGGTTAGAAGATGCACAGAATGACTTTACAGACTAGTACTGTGAACCTGCCCACCTTGAGTATATGTTCTCCGGTGGATTCATTGTATGTCGTCTGAAATGTTTCGTTATCTGAAATGGCTCCTTTCGTTTTTTTCCACAACACGTCTGGTTTGGGATCACCTTTGACCCTGACCCGAAAAACCACCGTTTCCCCTAAAAGAAGTGTGTGTGTTTAAAGTGACTAAAATCATGCATAAATTGCATCCATGCTCAGATTAATGACGCCCACCTTCCTCCACAGTTACTGGGGCTAGTTTACACATGAAATCTGGGGTGCTTTTGCCCTCAGGTATGCTGGTTACATACTGTGTGATGATTACTCCAGGAAGCCTGGATCTCTTCCTCAGGATGGCTGAAACAATAAGGGGAAAATGTTGGCCTTTACTTTCAACCACAAATGGACAAAAACAAAAGCATAAATATTCAAGTTGCTTCTGGTGGGGTGGAATGATTTGTTTTTGCCACCAGCAGAGGTCAGGACTGTCACACATTTCCTGTGATGCTCATTAAACAAAGGAGAACCACAGGCTTTTACTGTGAAATTTATTTATCAATTTGGAAATTCCGAGTCCACTTGAATGAATGAATAATGAATCGAGATGACTCATACTGTATGTATATGCACAACAAGGTTTATTTTATGTGGCCTTTTGTGTACATAATGCATCTAAACTTAGCACCTATAAATGTGCTGATGCAGAGGGACTCATTAGCGTCAAAGAACTACACCAACACAGAACAGGTCAAACTGTTCCATCATACCCAATGTTGGGCTGAAAATGTTCATATTTTAGTTTTCCTGTGACAGCTCTCCGCATGTTTAGACAGGAGATGAATAGGTGAAACACATGCTGTTCTCCGTTTATCTACCATGGCTGTATTTTACCTGACGTGTTGCCAGACACCTCATTAAAATGTTGAATGTACTGATGAACAATGGAGAGACCTGAGTGGAGAGAAAGGATACAGTCAAAGAGAGAGAAGAACACAGGCAAATGTGAGGCTGTTCGACTCCAGCAGCCTTCATCCAGGCGAAGCTCCTCATTATTAGACGCCCGTGTGAAATTGCAATTTATGACCTGCAGGCACATTTCCCCATATTTGTACAAGTGTTAAGCATTAGTCAAGCCATGTTACTCTATATGTTTTCTGTCCAAAGAAAAATAATGTAAGAAAGAGAGAGGGAGACTGGATTTATATGCCCTCCTGGGTTTTATCAGAGGATCAGTATCGGGCACAAATATTCCTTCGAATATACAACATATTTTTATTAAAATTAACAAAAACTATAACTATATAAAAGGTAAAATCACAGGAGTGATTTCCTTTGTGCCTTGCAGCTGGATCTGACTTTAATATCCTGTTTTAAACACATCTTCATGGTATTTGTCATCACTCTGACCTGGGAGTTTTTCTAATGAATCATTTTATTTTTCAGACCCAGTTAGTAGTGTGGGTGGAGCCTAACTGATGCAGCCATTATGAATCTGTGAAAGCAACACACCTGTATTAGTGTATTAGTATTCCCATTTGCTTTATACGGAGGAAGTCGAGCAGCCTCAAACATCTGATCCAGGCAGCCATACAGGCTTGTAGTTGAGGTCAGTGGGGAACTCTAGCATAATGAAGAAGTACCGGAATAATCCAGTAGAGGGAGAAGTGAGTTTAAAACGGTGTCTTCGACGTGTGTGAGAACATGAAATGTGTGGACGATGTGAGAGTGAAGAGAGCAGGAAGTGAAGTACTGTACTTTTAGTTCTGTTTGGCTTTTTCCACATCTTGTCAAAAGATTCTTGTCAAACCTGCAAAAGCGAGACAATAAAACATTTAGTATTACGGTAAACACACTCACACTGGTCCTAAGATGGTGCATTTGTGATGATAATTGCAAAAACAAGGAGTGGAGGATCTCCAGTAACCTCTTTCCCTTAAGTTAGGGCAGGCGAGTGACCAGTGATGTGCTGAAGAGAGTTCAGCTGACAGGCTAGCTTTTCACACATAATTTCACACATATCGTCTCTCCACCATAAAAAGAGAGAACAGCGTCACCATCAGCAGCATGGTTTTGGATCATTCAATGATCACAATTATTAGCAATGAATTAGCAATGAATTAATTAATTAGCAATGATGGAAAGGAAGATTATATTTCTGAAAAAGTGACACCTAAAATCACTGTTTACCACCAAAAGAAACCTGAGCACTGCGAATGTGTCGTGTTGTAGCGCGGTTGTTTGGAATGTACCCTTGGTTCTGCACAGAGACAAACACGGTGAGGAAGAGTGTTTTACCTATAGTCTGCAGCTCCGTCCTCACTGCCTCTGAGCCTCTGAGTCTGATTTGCAGATGTGGCATCAACTCTCTTCTTCCTGGATTTGGGTGAATGTTAGCTCCTCTGGGAGAACACGTTTGGTTGCAAAGCTTGCCGGCGTGCAGCCTCACAGCGACTGTCAAGGAGAGGATTCCTCTTCTGATGGATCCTCAAAGCAGGCGGGTTATTACAATATATATAAGGGGGAATGCGATGGTGGTGGGGTGGGGGTGGGGGGGGGGTCACATGAGGGGGTGGATGAAGTAAATAGAGATGAATAGCCTGGGGGAGTGGGCAAAACCCACCAATGTCAACTTCACTGCTGAAGTTTTTCCTACACTGATCTAACAGAAAACACACCTTTCACACAGAAAACTGTCATAAAGTTGTATTTGAGTCTGTTTCTATTGCTTTTGTATTGGGTGCATCACTATTTTCATATAAATCTCAAACTGAAACTGAACATTTAGCCTAAATAGAAATTTAAATTGATTCTTATTTGCTGCATGTAATAAAAAGATTATACTTTTATGCTGAATCGAAACAGCAGAATGAAATGTTGCCAATAACAATCCAGATCTGACCTTGAGTGATGTTACTAGAAGTGCTGTTATGAGTTTTGACCATGAAAGGTATTCCAGGAATGTGACCTGCTGTCATCTTTCCTTGAACTTGAAGATTCAGAAGGATTCCATGTTAAAACCTTTTCTTGTTATTGGAGATCACATGTCATGAGCGAGCTCCTCACCATTTACCCTTGTATGTTGTCTTCTTCTTATATTACAATCTGTTATATAATCAAGGTTATGGCATTTGTGAAGTATAAGCTCTTCTTGTCGTGGCGTGGAGGCAGATGTGACTTTGAAAAGGGAAGGTCAGATGAAGAAGGAATTTATAGTCTCACAGAGAAGTACCAGAATATCTGCTCACTGCAAAACAATTCCAGTAATGTCCTGCCTTGAAAGTAACATTCACAACTCGTAACGCATCAGGATGTATTGGCGACTTCAGCACGTGAGAAAAGCCAGTGACTGAATTTAGAACTTTTGTTTGTGCAGTTGCTGCTCCAAGTATATTTACTTCATCTCCGCGGAAACCTGTTTCTTCACCACATTAGCGGCTGCTCTATTTGTTCTGTCAGCCTGTCGCTCCACCGGTGCTCCTTTCTGGACTCAAGTAATACACACACACACACACACACACACACACACACACACACGCACACGCGCGGCCCGACCCCAGACACGTGTCGCCACGCTAACATGACACATCATATAAACAGGTTAGCGTGCTAATATTATCATTTGACTCAAGTGAGTCTGACAGCTGATGAAGAGATGTCTGACAATGCAGAGCCAGTGTGTAGGAAGTCTGAGATTTTCTCCAGGATGGAACCTGCTGCTAACAGTTGGTGCCATTTGTCAAACCTCCCCTATCTTCATGTTCCTATGATAGATTCTGTGTAGCTGTTGGTCATCCTGGCACTTAAATCACTTTACATCAGTTATGTTGCATGTATACAGTCCAGTAATCCCCAGTTTAAGGTCAATGCTACTTCATTTTAACAGGAATATGAATATAAATTCTCTCTACGCTTCAGTTTCTACAAAACATACACGGAGGTTTAAGTAAAGCTGCTCCAGTTAAGTGACACAGTATGAAAATTACACATGGATTGTGTGTCTCGAGAGGACATTCATAGAAGGTGCAACCACAAGGTCCGAACGGTGCCAGCTTGCTGTCATGCTTGTCCTTCCACGTGCACTACCTCTTAATGCATCTGAATAGTCTCTTGAGTATGCCTGAGACCACATAAACCACCTGGATTAAGCATTAAACCCCAGTCACCCCTCCTCATATTGATGAAATGTCATGCTGCATAGTTTTCATTCCAGTCATGGAGAGCCACAGAACTGCCGCCCAAGTGCTAACGAGGCGCTCCCGGCCCAAATGAAAGGTTCTTGAGGGAAACCTCAGCAGCATCGGCGGAGGCCTTGCTGGTCACCCTTCAACAAGGACTGAATATAATCTGAATTAGGCCATTTGTAACAGACTCTGTCTGTTTAATGACCAGAGACACAAACAAAATGCTCTGAAATCTGGTTCTGAATCATTGCCTGAGATAATCTGTTGCTCATATTGACACAAAGATCTGTGTTTAAGTCTTGTAAGGGGTGTCGATCATCTGATTATTCCCTGTTGTTGGAATAATAACCGTTTCTGTTGTTTTAAAGTGTGTTTTGTCTACCTGACTAATCTATAGCGCTGTCTGCTGGAATTTCTTTTAACTGGTTCCTTGTTTTTCTTACCATTTAAAGATTGATGCTCATTATGTTTATTCTCTGTGGTCTCAGAATGAGAGAATATGAAAAAGAGCAAAGATTGTATTTTCCCTTAAGGCGAAGGCTCGTTAATGCAAAATGAACTTTATTCAAATGAGCGTTTAAGAACGAGGGAACAAATTGATTCTGATTTTCCATATTTCCACCCAGGCCACTGTATATTCTAAATACATTTCCATACCATTTTACAGTGCACATCCTGTCGTGCCTGGGTTATTGTTATGCAGGGTGTTTACTCTGAGATGCTTGTTTGCTCAGACACATTTAGACGCTTACTCTCCTCTCACATGCTGTTGGTGCTGATAGAACATTTATTCTATAACTCACAGCATGGAAGCCGGAGCTTCACTGAAGCTCATGTTTATTGCGCTGACATCTCCTCAGCTCTGGAAATTCTGTCTGGATGTTTCGCTGGAGGCTTTGCTCCAAGATTAGATGTTCAGTTCCCTTCAGGTGATCTTAAACACAGCCTGGCAAGTTCATTCAGCAGGTTTAAGGAACATTTTAGAAGACAGAAATCAACTGAAATGTAGATGTCAACTAACCAGAACATCCTTTATATTTCTTATATCAGCAAGTATTTTTGCAATGAACTCCTAGTGACTCCAGCAGAGTGAGAGGTTTTGGTTTATTATCTTTGGAGCTCTTTTATTGATTTGTTTTGGAAGAGTGTTTACGGACATGAAGGTGAGAAGGTGAACTTTATACCCAACCCAATTTCTACCGTCTTGTTTATTGCTGAGTCCCTGAGGAGCGGTGTCATGAGATTTTTTTTTTATTTTTTATTTTTTATGTTTTCATGTTTGATGACTTCCTAGCATTATGCTTGAAAATTAAAGGTACTTGGATGAAGTCAAACTGTTGTTTCTGAGGTGACTGGAGGATGTAAACTGTTCTATATTTATATGTGGAGCAGGCTGTTGCTCTGCCATGTTGTCAGCACGAGAATGGACATATTTAAATGTATACTTCAATAGCTGGCAATGTTTTTAATTTTTAACAATCAGCGCTAATCAACACAATTTACAACAAACCTCTGCACTGGAAAAACTTTGTATATGTGATTGTTAAACAGACAGTATTTACTTCATGCACTTTGTGTTCTCACCATTAGATGCCACCTAATTTAACACACAAGACCCTCAATGGTTGCCCTAAAGCCTTCAGAGAGTTCGAGAAACATCTGGTTCTGCTATTTTTCGAATTGATTCCTTGCAGATTAGATTAGTGTGTGAAAAAGTTAATCAAAATAAAGGAACAGCTCCATTCTTCATCCTCATCACATCCTCTTAGTGACCCAGCACCCTCACCCTCTTTTACTGGGAAACTCCAGCCTCTCGGCTTGATTAACTCTCCCCTCTGGTTAAAACACTGATTGCTGGCTGAACGCTCGGTACTGGTCGATGCGTATTTACCGACCAGCCACAACAAAGCTCTTCAGGCCTGAGAGCTTTCAAGCTGAATGTCCTCCAGAGTGGTTCTCATTTGCAAACCTATAGCAGTTTTAGGGGTGGCTTTGCTCTTCATCTGTTAGGATCAGCAGCATGCCACACTGGACAACCTGGGATTGATAGAAATTTGGCAGCGTCTCCGGCTGGACACAGGACGGAGAGGAAGTGGTCTCACCACATAATTCTGCCTGGATGGTCACAACATTTTACTGCCCACAGCTGCCTCCACCTAAATTACATTTTACAAGTAGAAGATGCAATAAAAATAGCACCTATAACATGTTGTTCGGTGTGTGTAGCGTGTCTCCACAGACCACATATGCTGGTGTTAAAACAGAAGATTCCTCTCAGTAAATGTTTAGGGTGACAGGACAGTAATATGTGAAATCCATGTGTGCGTATGTTTAAGTTAATTTTGGTATAAATGATGAAAAACCTGGAAAACAGTGTTTCTATTCCAGAAGATGGCAGTAAATTCCTTAATTTGAACCTGCACTAAAAATTGAATGTCAATATTTTAACTTTGTTATAGCATACAGCACACCCTAAATAACCTCTTTATTAGACATTTTTAAAAGTATCTAAGTAGCAGTTGCATAATATTCTATTAAAACTGAACTCTGACTTCCCTGAATCGTTTGATTGAATTTCAGTCTCTTTTCCATTCATTCATCCACTCTTTTTCATTTTCCATAATAGTATAAGGCACTGTGTGATGATTTGGGGAGGCTGCTTCACGGAGATAATGAGAAACGGTTCCTCGGAGAAATGTGAGGCTGTGGTTATTTGATTGTAACTTAACTGGGTGAGTCAGAGTCAAAAGTCTTCTACATTTTTTGGCATGCATCTTTGGCTAAAACGAGTTTCAGTTTAGTTTTAATGTGCTATTAATTAAAAATCAATTTTCTGCTATTAGAAAATCTTTTTAAATTTTAATTATTCGCATCTGAATTCATTATAGTAGCAGCTGAATTTAAAATAGTCTTGATTTCATGCTGAAAACCAAGTTTAGCGTGCCGACGTTGAAACGTTGAAAGGTCAACAAACGCTGTCCCCATGTGCTGCAGTCGGTGGCTGACCACAGCCTCCATTTCTCTTTCTGTAAAATGTCTTGGTTTGTAAATCGTACTTTACAGACGTTTTCAAGTAAATGCAGGTTTCATCAAAGGTTGCTGGTGTGTGCAAAACATGAAGGCAGCAGTGGTGCTAACAAATGTACAATGTCTTGAATTTTCAGGTATATAATTATTGTTTTATTAATCCAGAATGGCCCCTTCTACCTCATCTCAAGAAATTCTTCTCTCACATAAAGACAGTTGAACCTTTCCTTGACTGACTCTCGTGGACTCTGGCAGTTTTTTATTAAAGTGCGGAGAGTTGCTGGTAAATTTTCACGTCTGTGACTCCATCTCTGTCACTACATCACTTCATCCATCAAGCCAAAAAACACACTTTTGTGAAACCACGGCACTTAACCATCCACTTAACTAGATGGCACTGCAGCAGCAATTTAGAGGAAGAAGGGATGAGTGTGAATCAGCCTTTGAACTGGTAATTAACTGCATTGCAGCAAAAGACCAATTTAATAGAAGAGACAGCAGATAAGCCATCTGAAATTCTGAGGCCACGGGCTTCTAGATGTTCTTCTTTCACTGTTGCAGCCCTTTCTCTTTTCTGATAGGAGATTTTTTAAGACTCCTGCTGAATCTTCAGTGGTATGAGATAAAGTAGTCAAATATAAAATGAGGAATTGTCCTTTAAGTCATCGTAGAATGACTCTATTCTTTGATTGCTTTTCAGGAAGAGAGAATTAATGGGGAACCGCACAGCCCGTTTCCATTAATCACATGCTCTGGAGACCATATGTGTATTGTTCATCTAAAGGTCATAATATCGTAATGAACGGAATTGCAAATAGATTTTTAAAAAAAATCAATTTCTTCACCTGTGACCCAGAAATCTGCTCTCCTTCCATCTTTGAATGTGCAGTTTCTTTTTAAAGCATAAAATCTGACTTCAGGAGCATTCCCTTTTTTACGACCACAAATAAAGAGAAACTGACATTAATATCTTTGTATTAGCACCTTCTGTAGTTGAACCAGTGCAGGGAAAAACCCATCTCACCAGCATCGCTGCAGCCTTCTTCCTGTTCATTTATTTCCATCGTGGGTCACGGGGACCGGACCGATCTTACACTTTCTAATCAAGCAGTCACCCTTTATCATTTGCAAGTGACGGCTTCAAGTAGCCATAAATAAGTGTGGGCTAGACTCTTCATTTGTCATGTAAGGTGCAGCTCGCTGTATTTCTCCCCCTTTACAGACCATAGCTCTTTTTCTTACAGCCTCCTACCTTAAGTATGCAATCCATGGGGAGAACGGTGGCAACAAATAATCCTGAGATAATAGCGGGCGTTTGCTCCTCAGTGATTATGGAGCGAAGCTCCTCTTGGAATAATTACTGAACTTTCCTGTGTTTTAATCGCGGGCAGGGAAATAATAATAATAATAAAAAAAAGCAGTCTTTGTGTTTGTACATGAGTCAGAAGTTTGAAGGCAGCAGAAAAGAGTCAGAACTTAAACTGAGACTTTAGAGTCATTAATGGAGTGGAGAGTCTCAGCCGACTTTCCAGGAAGCGAAGCTGCTGGAGACTTCTGCCTTCAGTCTCTACTCATCTCCTGTGTCTTCTCCGCTTCTTAATACATCAGCAGGTTTTCTCCCTGGGCATCTTCTTATGAGCTCCACAGGCAGCCAGAGACTGAAGGAGATGAGGGAAGAGTCTGGCTTGTGGAAGGACTAGCCACTCCTGGGATGTGCACTTTGTAGACAAACAGGCTTGAGGTTTCACACAGTCAGTGGTTTCTCACCACAGACGAGATTTGAGGTGCAGGGGGTGCAGAGATCTACCCTCCTATATACTCCTGGAAATAAGATATAAATTGGGGCAGCCTCCACCGATGGATACAACCAGGCTCCGCTGAAAGCGTTTGAAAAGCAATGCAGTCCAGATCCTGGACCTGATATTCAAGCGTGACGAGTAGCAGCCGCTGATGATTGACGGCTGCAGGAGAGGACAGGTGTGATAGATTTAGTAATTCCAGGTCAGCCGTAGGAGGCAACTCAACCCTGCCTCCATCAACTCAAATGCCATTTAACAAATACATTTACTGGTCTGTTGTTTGCTGATATTAATTCAGGAATTATCAATATATACGTTTACCAGAATTACAACTGGTGTGCACGTTACCACAGCAGCCTTAATCTGAAATGACTGTTGTACATATGCGAACACAGACCTAAATCTCTGCTCTGCGCTCACCACCATGTGGCTGGCGGATTCAACGTGTTATTGCTAGTGTAATATCTTGTGTGGTAAATGAAGAACCCAGAGCACGACGTTCCGAAATATTTAATTTGTAACTCCTTCAGACAGGTGGAAATAATCAGACAACAAGCTTTATTCAGCCATGGGTAAATGTATTGCTTCTGAAATTATTAACATTAATGGGGAGTAGAAATTCAATTACACTTCCACTGTGAAAATCACACTGTTAATTTTATCCTGTTTCACAAACGGAAAAATAAATATGCATCACTTCTGTGAGACATTTGTCACCCATCCTGTTGTCACCTGTCCTGCAGCTCCATTCGCACAAGGTTTCATGACTCAAAGGCCTATTGTGAGGTTATTTTGGGTTTTAACACACATTGTGATCAACAAGTTAAGTTCAGAAAGAGTTAAATACAAAAATTGAAAAAATCATCACATTACCAAATAATTCAAATTTTGAATGAAAAACAGTTTTCACTTTGCATAATGAGCCAAGCGCAATCAGTGATAACGCACTAGGTTCCAAGCTTCCTACATTGCAAAATCGCAATTGCATGCGGAAAAAGTTAAAAAAAATAATAAGAAAAAACACCTCCTCCTGAACTGCCCTGGAGGCTTTCACAACTTAACAGTTCCTTTTGCTCCTCATAGCCTCCGAGTCTGTAGAGAAGGTGCTCGACGGCACTGAAAGAGCCCCACTGCATAATCACAGGAACACAGAAGCTTGCAGACAATACGGCATAAAAGTGTGGATGCAGAGAACAAACTGTACCAGTTAATCTGAGAGTTCAGTGAAAACTGTGAATGTGGCTTTGACTCTTGCTTCTATTTTTTGTTTTTGTTTTATGTTTTTTTTTTTCCTTGGCTGAGGTTTTGCATTCATTAGCACTCAATTTGGCATTAACGATGATCAGAAGGTTAAGGGCTCATAGGAATTTCAAGGGCTTGGCTTGCAGTAGCAATATGTTTAGATCCCATCTTGTAATTAAAATAATCTTAGAATTTACTCACACATAGCTGTGGTTATCCATAGCAACAGAAAAATAAAAAAGCTCGCTCTAAACAAAAGAGTGTTTCATGATTTATGGCTGGTATAAAGTCACAGCTACGCTGTGTCCTGGTCAGACAGGAGATGTTGGTGCCTGCAGCAGAGGTCTGGGCTGGAGCTACAGTCATGAAAGGACAGGCCAACTAGGTGCATCATTGCCATCTTTGAACACTGCAGAGGATCAACACTCATTTTTAAAATGTGTGTTAAGATCTCAGACCAGTAAACACCATCAGCATTTGGACGTTTTCTGACTTGTTATTTGGAGGTGAAATATTTCTCCTTTGCAGCCTCCTAATGATTTCCAGTTGCCAGAGGGATGCCTCGCTGGCCACCACTACCAGCATCAGCTGATGCTCATGAATTTAAGCCTTAGAGAATGGATGATGTGGACATGGCAGGCAGATTGAGTTTGGGGCCATGCTGAAGCACCAGGTTCATTAGTGCCGTGGTCATGGAGCCGGTGTTTGTTATGACCTGGTGCTATCCAGCTCTTTATTAATGACACCTTCCCGCTCTTGTTCCGCTGTCATCTTCTTTCAGATCTTTCATAAACTGAGAATTGATGTGAAGTGATGCCTCTTTCTCTCGTGCTTTTTTAGTTTCCTTGAGTCTCAGCTCTGGGTGGGTCTGCTGTCATCTTATTATTTGATCCACTTAGAACACTCTTCAGATGGTTCTTTAGGTTGGTAACCAGGGTGATGAGCCTTTGCCTGGGTATTTAAGAACCTCTTCACGTCTCATTAAATGAAATTAAAGGGACAGAGATGGCGACACTGTCTGTTGTGTGTTGGTGGAATTAAAGAATTAAATTGTCTTTGGGCTGATCAGAGAATTATCAGAGGATTCACAGGAGATGACATCAGAGAGGCCTCATTCACATGTACAAAGGAGGGAACCTTGAAGGATGCTAAATGGAGAAAAGAAGGTGTAGAGGACAACGAGAGATACGTGTGGAGGGTTCTGTAAAATTCTGCAACAGTGAGAGCTATCTAACAATCCATTAAGGTACAATTATATATGGTGGCTGTCATTTCAGTAGAAACCAAATGACCTGTTAACTGGTTGATTTTCCCTTCGTCTTTATCTGGACTACAAAGCCTAAATTGCTGAATAGATTTTCTAACATGGCAAAATTGGTGCTGGTAAAGGCAACACAGGGTTTGTTTGAACTGAACAGATGGTTAGGATGTGCACGGTTACTAAAAATGGGGTAAAACCTCTGGAAAATGCACATGTACACACCTCAGATCAGACAGTGCGTGTGATTGGCAGTTTATGTGTTTCTTGCATGGTTGTGCTGGGTTTTGCTTGTGGAAGCCTTTGTAGGCATGTTTGACTCCACAGTCTTGCATATTGTTTTAAACCGGATGTTTGTGAGAAGAGAAGAAACACAGATTTTCCTGACACCAACTTGCATTTTATGATGTCGCGTTCATTAATATTCAGGCACACAATGAAAACAGCAGAATACAGTTCAAGAAGAAGAAACTGAAATATAGAGTTACTGCAAAAGCACCACAATGTTGTGGATATTCTGTGCAAAACACAGATGCATTAAATAATGCAATAGTGCAAACATGAACTTGCAGAGGAAACAGACGCAGTATGTAAGCGTATAGAATAGAAGGAACTCCTGCTGCTGGTGTTACTAAAGTAACGGCTCCTTCCATAGGCAGCATGGCTGTTGGTAAATTCCTCTGACGCCCTTCATTCTCTGAACCAGTTCTGCATCATTTTTGGAAGATTTGGCTAATCTGCGTTGACAATGTAATTTACAGCCTTTGTCTGAGTTATTCTGATTACAACATCCACGGTGCTAATCCTGTTGTTCCCGAGAACATTAATTCATGAGTTGACTGAGCTTTCGATGTCGGCCAGCATGCCTGATCCTGCGCGTGTGCACTAGACTGGCACGAGCCGAGTCCATCTCCAGAAAGATGCTGTTGCTTCAGTAGCTGCTGTTGATGCATCCTAGTTGGGAGTATCCATCTAGTATCTGCTGCATCCCTGAAAGTCTGACATTCAGTATCACGTCAGAAACTTACTGTCTGATTTTATAAATGGCTTATAGCTAAAAAGCAACATGCCCACATAAGAAACAACCATTTTTATTGTGGCTGCTGAAGTGATATATTAAATGAGAAGAGGGGAGCGACATTGTGCATCCAGGCGAGAGGGATTGAAGTCCAGAGAGAGTTTTTCATCCTTTGTTTGGGCAGAGTGCAGCAGAAGGCTCATAATGGCTTTGACGTCCCACCACTTTATTGGCTCGAATCTTGATGTGATCCCCGTACGTTATTCGTTTTAAAGGAAGCCCTGCCTTCAAGCAGGACTTATGAGGACAAAGAATGTGACCTGAGTTAGTTAAGTGGGTCATTTCACTCAGAATAAGCCTAAAACTGTGACCTCTCCATACATGAAATGAAAATAGGCAGTCTTCTGTTAATTAACATCTGTTTAATGCTCTTTCTACAACTGTCTTTTGCTGTCTGTGTCATTTGTCTGCTGGGTTTTGCTCCAGGAGGTCCTTCTGCATGGAGAAATATTGCATCTCCTAATCTCTCCTGGACTTTAGGTAAACTGCAGACCTTGTCAGCAGCTACACAATTGACCCCAGAGCTTCTCAATCCCTTTAAATCCCTTTGAACAACAATAAACATGAATCTTTCTTCTTCTGAGACCAGTCAAGTCTTTCTGTAAAACACTAAATCCAACATTTTTTCCCCCTGTTTTTGTCTCATTTTCAAATCAATACGGTGATTAGTGCCAGTCAAAAACATGTTGATGTTTTTAAAAAATATTTTAACTTGGTTTCAAATATTTCTGATAAGGCACATTTGGCTCAGACAAAACACAACTAGGGAGAAGCCCAAGCAGACCCCGATCGAGCAGCAGCCTAAATGGTCAGATTTTGAACCAGTGCGCAGGATAAATAAGATTATCTGTGAGGCTTTAGTTTCAGATCTTTGCAAGGAACAAACACAAAAACTGAGATTCTTTCTCACATCCAGTAAGCTGGGGTCCTCCATGATGTAAATAATATAAAT
Source organism: Arothron firmamentum (assembly GCA_016586285.1). NCBI lineage: Eukaryota > Metazoa > Chordata > Actinopteri > Tetraodontiformes > Tetraodontidae > Arothron > Arothron firmamentum. The sequence goes on along the minus strand of BJFM01000481.1, from coordinate 120,218 downwards.
GTACATTTATTAAACAGAATGTTTGGCTGATCCTACTCCTCGAAACAGCTCATAACATGTGAGTGTGTATGGTCTCCACATGTCTTATATACTTGCTTTAATGTCTGGCCATGCTCTGAGTCTAAGTCATGACAAATGATCTCCTCCCAGAGCTAGATTAGGGTATCAGTCAGATCCTGGACAGTCTGTAGAGAGTCGTGATGTTTCATGTCCCAGTGGTACTCAGGCCAGTCAATAACACCAATGCCTTCATCATCCAAGAACAGCTGACGGATGGCAGATGCATGAATCTTATAGGCTAACAGTGAGGCTGAGGATCTCATCCCGTTGCCTCACACCAGCGTGGAGGTCTCCGCAGCTTCCTCAGACCCTCCGCCTGTACTTTGTTCTCAGATAAAATAGATATTTTTTAGATGCAAATTAATTCTCGCTCCCTTTGGGTTTGAGCTGGTGTAAAATGAGTCATTTCCTGTATGTGCAGACGGGTGTACCGGGTTTATCCCTGACAGATTTCACTCCTCTCTTCATAACAGTTTAAAGGGATTAGATTTTATCTTATCACCATGGAAATGAGTAGAAATCTATTTGACAGCGTTTGTTTTTGTTGCAGTGAGTAATTTCACTGCAGTTAGCACACGCCATTGTTTCCCTCTTCCTCCCTGTTAAATAGTCGTAATAGATGCTTATAAATAGGCAGATGGTTGATTTCTTTCTCTTAATTGTATCAGACACATCCAAAAACTCTGAAAGCTGTCTGCTGACCGGAACTGTCTTACTAACTTCAGTCACTGGCAGGACGTGGATTATACATAGAGAAAACAAGACTTTAAGATGTTGGACACCGCTGCAGAGGGTGAAATCCGGTTTCTCATCATTTTCCAGTGTACTATGCCATACCAGAGACACTAAGGGGATTGCAATGACGGTTTTTTGTTTTCCGTAATGTCGCTACTAGTGGTGCGGAAATGATTCCCATTTAGTGTCTCATTATGTTTGACTTCTGAGATGTACATTGGATGAAGCACAGCTCATAAGAAAGTCACGACTGAACAATTTGCAGAGCCAAAATCTATAAAGGAAATGATCTCTTTGTCGACTCTTGCTGAGAAACCCTGATGTGCATGTTCTCCTCCTCAAAGTTCATTTTGACAGTGAACAGCTGTCATCACAAAGACGGTATTATACCTGCTGATGGGTGTCTTCAGGGTACCAATGGTGGCTTTTTGTTGAGAAAAAGGAGGCTTGATGGAGCAAAATGGATACTGATGCTAAATCATCCTGCTTTCTACGTGCCCTTTCAAAATAAAAGAACAGTGTATGACAGTATTCTTCAAGTTTGAATCCTGAACTCACGCAGGTGAATTCAGGACATCTGAAGGGCCAGATGTGGCCCCCGGGCAGTAAAATATCCAGATCTGCTCTCTCGTTTGCACAGCTGTTGATGATAGCAATTTCACTCTAACTTCAGAGGGTAAAATACTCTGAGGCACCACCTTTGGGATTGGTCTATATCACATTAGCAGATATGTCAGCAATGCAAAGTGTTTTACTGGTTCACTTCCGTGTTATTTACGTGCAAGCTGTGTTTCAATAAATAAATGTTGTTGCCCACTGTGGTTGAAACAGAAGCTAAAAGCACGTTCTCCGTCTTTATTTCTCACTGACTTCACATCCTGTCTTTAGTCAGTTTGCTTTCTTTTGTAAAACTACGTTTCTGCAAAAGTTAATTCTACAAGCGAAAAAATCTTAACTCAGGAAACCAAATGGTCTTCTGATTGAGCAGAAATAATCATTCTGAGGGTGTATTAACGTGATATTATTACCTCAATGAACAGGACAAAAATGGGGAAAAATTCTCTGTTTCGTGAACAGCTGCAGCAGATCAGGAAATCTTGTACTTGCTGTAACAACAGCAGGTACAGAAGAATGACAGCAAAATAGAAAACCTGCCAGGCAGACCTAATGAGGTTGTGTGATCCGCTTTTATGTCTGGTTTTCTCCTGATTGCTAAAGAATCACACTGATTTTAGCATTTTTTTTGGCAAAAACATTTGAGTGATAACCACTCTCAGCATTTTATTCTTTCTTTCCATATTAGTGGCTTGTTACATTTTCCTGACAGTTTTCCCAGCTTTAATGTGTCAGCTGTGGCAGTAAATGTCACTCTTTTGCACGGGTTGACTTTAATTCAGGTTTTTAAAAAAGCTGAGTATATTTTTGATGAAGGTTTTGAGCTGAGTTGTGTGCATCAGGATTAAAGGTTCACTAACATTAATTGAATGCAAAGGTGTGCCGATGAGAATGAGATTTTAAGAGAAGAGCTGGTTCTCCCTGTATTTTCCTTTTGTTAACAGAAGCTGAGACTGATACAGATGGGAGCTTTGGTGACGCTTCAAGTATGATGGAGGAACCACAACCTTCATGCTGTGATCCAATGGTTGGAGGCTGCTCATTAATATAGATGGGGTTTTTATAGGAATGGCTGTTGGCTTCAATTATTCAGAGGGTTCAGGGAGACGTATGGTCCGACTCCTTCAGTAGCACAGCTACCTGAACACGTAAATACCTGGCCTGAAAGCTGCATTTGAAACAGAGCAATGAGCGACGTGTCCAGCATGTATAAAAAGAATAATAGGATAGAGCATTGACAGTCCGAATTCGTGAGGCGTAATGGTGTCAGCAGGGAAGCAACATCAATACACATGAACGTAGCTATGTAGCAACAAAAAAAAAAGCTAGCTCCTGACATCATTCCTGTTTAATGAGGAGTTGCCAGTTCTTTAATTTGGCATCGATTCGATTAAAGTTACAGAATAGAGGCGGACAGCGGAAAAGGTTGCACACAGCAGACTGGTAAAAAAAAAATAGCGGAGAAAATATTATTTCCTGTCAGGGCCAGTAAAAGTTGATCGACACCTCATCGATGACCGACTGCTGCAGACGCACACACCGCACAACGCTCGCCCTTATTGTCTGGCATTTCAGCTGCCTGGCATTAACTCAAATCTCGTGCAAAGACAAACACACACAAACACACGCACACTCATGTTCGTACTCTGGAATAAATGAGGGATATCATCCCCTGCTCGGGTCCATTAAGTCATGCTGTCGCTGAGGGCATGCTGTTATTAATGGGAGAAGAATGATGGTAATACGCACATTATTCTGTCCATGGCGCTGGGTTTAGGTTTAAATATACGCACACTGTCCTCCAGTATGGTGCAGCTGTGGCGTGACGGGCGCATCGCAGCGTTACAATTATATACTGTAAGTGGCAGTTCTGCAATAAAAAAACAGCACATGACGCGTAAAGACTGATTTATGGTCGTCCAGAGCCTCGATGCAATCTCTCCTTGATGTAAGCCACAAATGGAATGGTAATGTGAAGGAGCTACATGGTGAATGAATAGACCAATCACAGCTTCTGCATTACATTTCCACAGTGTAGCGCTCTTCCAGACACGTTACCTCCAACAGTCAAGGAAAACATGTATTCCAACTATTCAGAAGGATAAATGGTAGAAAACATTTGGCCATTGGCTTCAGCATATCTTAGTTTCAAATCCTAATTATAAAATATACTTGATATTAACTGTGGCCATGATGAATCATTAAAGACAGAGTTGCAAATCATATTTTGATGCACTTTCTTCTCCATCATGGGCACCTTTTAGGTTGAAAGACTCACCGGTGGAATATTTATCTTGCATCAAAGAGGTTCCATTAAGCTGTCGTGCAGTTTGTTACAATTATTTGGATAGATGGAGGCTTCTGTTGGGCATAATGATTTCCTACCTGAAAGACTTAAATGTTCGGACTCATTTGACTCACTATTATCATATTTTACAGACTTTTGCCATCTGAGTATTTGATGGTGCACATCCAGAAGTTCCTCCACTTGCTCAGTATTCTAAGATCCAATAATGTGCATGTATCCATGCTCACTTTAATGTCGAAGCCAGCTGAGGTATTTATTTTGAATAAATCTGATAAAGGATTCCTGCAGGGGATCATTTAGGGGGTTGTACAGACTGGTGATGGCTTTCTTTGATAACTAGTTATTTTTGCAAATATTCATGTTGCCGTGGATTTCCTGCAGCATGATTTAATAACGGTAAAAGTGTTAATGGTTGTGTGTTGCAGCATATTTTACTGAAATTTGTGTTCAAATGTTTTTTAACTAAGCTGTTGAGTGGTGTTTATGAATCCAGTCATTTGGTATCCCAGAGCTACATCCAGTCAGATGTAGCTCTGTGATACCAAATCTGTAATTTTCAAGCATGAATAAAGCAACAAGTATAACTGAGAGGTAAACTCTCTTTTTTATCATCCTCAAGAACTTTGTGTTCTCAATTTCTGTCCCCTGAGTCAAATAGGCACACGTTGCCCAGCTCACATCCGTAGGGGCAGTCAGCACAGTCTCAGGGGCTTTTAGGAGATAAAGAGGGATCTGACTGTCACAGGACAACATCTGCAGCAGCTGTGTGCTCTGTGAGGCTGCCAAGACTTTCGCAATTAGACAAAATGAAAACATTTTGAAATTAGTGTGTCTCAAGTTAATGATGAGTATGTAATTCATCCAAAGAGCCTCTAGGATCTTGTGTTTTCTTGGCTTTGTGCTGTCTCTGCGCAGCCATAGCTGGACCCATGTAAATGTGTAACATTTGTTGTCTCAAAGTTCAACGTCATTTATTTCTTCAAACATTTCCTTTGTTGCTCCAGAAAGGACACATTTGAGGCAGCCGGCCACACACTTTATAGATGAATTTACACTGATTACTGTAGATCTGGTGGCTAGTCAAGGGAGGTCCAAATGAAAGACTGGTTGTAATAGGGCACAAAACAGTGTACAGGCTGTCACCGTGATTTATTAGTGCACCCGCAACTTTTTTTCCCCCTCCTTGCAGTCTTTTGTGTTTTGGTTTTCATTCTTCTAAGACCTTTGTGAAAAACATATAATGAATCTTGTGGTTCAGAGCTTTCATAGCAGTATAGAAAAAGGGAAAAAAATCTCTTCATACATATATGTTTTTGTGAAAATTATCACTTATTTATATCACATGAAAGCAGCTGCACATAGAGATTTGGCCTGTTTTCATTTCTTTTGTTATTGGAGCTTTGAAGCCTTCAAACTCCATCAGTCACAGTGAACCTCCATCCAGAGCCAGCCCTTGCTGACAGACGCTGCATCAGTCATGAAGCACGATGCTGAAAGACGGATGGAACACTGCGCACGGCTTCTGGGGCCGACCACGACTGTCGGGGGCGGCGGAAGGACAACTGCAGCGTGCTTGAATACGAGGAAAAGTGTTTCTGACCCAGTTCAGTCAGCACACTAAAGCATGCTGGGATATTTTCTGAGTTGTCATCATCTCCGAACCCCCCCACCACCAACAACAACATGATCTCCCAACTATTTCTTATTCATCTGGACAACAGTAGTGATAGTGTGGTTTAATAGTTAAAAGGTACTATTTTCTTGGTGAACTTGAGGAGTTTGTACAACAGATTCCGCTCTGATGGTCCACAGGGAAAAATCAATAGGACAGAATTTCATTACAGCTGTGAATAACTTGGATAATAGCACATTGGTTAGACAAGGTTAGCTGCAGAGGCCGACATTTTTTTCTTTTATACCGCCGATGAATATCCATCCTTCAGAAAATACTCTAGCAGGGATACTACGCTGCATATGCATCAGAAGCAGCAGCATCAGTTCCTGTTGGAACAGGGTCATAATAAACTGCTGAAGATATTTTTGCAAAGCCCATATACTGTAGATGGGTGATTATCTTATTTACCTTTCGGCAGAGAAAAGCTTTTTCCGGACATGGCTTCTCTTAACATACACTGTTTTTTTCCTTTTTTTGTGTAGGAAGAGGATTTTTAAGTAACACCCACAGGTAATTAGTGAATAACAGCTCTTGCCTTCATGTCAGCAGGCGAGGTGCTTTGACTGATTGTGCTATAATTCACTTCTGTTCTGTCCATCCTGTGTTCTCTAAAGTCATCTCACACCAGCAGCCTCCACGCAAGGTAAAATATTCTGCAAAAAAACAGAGGAAATGAGGTGTTCTCTTCATTTTGAGCATTTTTTTTCCTGTTATGTTGATTAAAAGCCCCAACCAATTACGAGGAAAACATTGTTCCCTTTGTTGTTTGAAGTGTTTCTTTACACTAAATGAAGGGATCAGAGCTGTGGGGATGCTGGGTGGCAGAAGAAAAACACATATAACCAAGCGGAAGGCGGGGAGGCCAAGCGCTAATGCTAGCGCTTTAGTCATCATTCAGGTGGTGATTTGCATCCTGAAGTTAATCCATCCCCCATCCCCTGATGTGAATTCAGTGTTTTTGGCCAATCAAATGCTTTTTTGTTATTTTTTAATTCATGCTAATTGATTGTTCACTCATGTAACAGACTGGCCCAATTCTGAGCATCTATCAAAATATTCTAACTCACAAAAATGTTTCCACTCGTTGTTAGCAAAATGGTAATTTTTATTAGAAATATCTTGTATAAAAATGAACATGCTCTACACATTTGTATTTTTTCTATGATTCATAAATATCCAGGCACTGTAATTCTTTTTTTAAACTTTTTTTTTGTTCTTTTTAAAATAATTCCATACATAAAGCAGACATATTCAATTCAATTTATAACATACATTAATTTGCCATTTAATTTCAGTCAGCACTTACATATTCTATTTTGTAACACGGACAAAGTGTTTTTGCAAAATAAAAAAGCTGTGGGGGTGACAAAGCAGGAAATCATCATATTCACAAACACAAACAATCCCACAAACAATACTTTTATCAAAAATGAGAAACGGACATTTGCAGCGACACCGTTGATGTTTGCTGAAGCTCAGACGACTCCATTCAACTCAAATGTTAGGTTTTTTTTTCTTTCTTTTTTTTTTTTTTAACTCTGCAGTAGTCCCCCCAAACACAATATCTTCACCTCATTTTGTTCACATGATCTTCATCATGGGTTTTGACATGCAACATAGATATTTTTGCAAATCCGAAGGTAACATTTCATTGAGACAAACTCCAGAGTTACTGTTATGACAAATACCTCAGAGACTGCAGACAAAAATGGAGTTCTACAATTGTACATCATGTTTCAACAGTGGATGTTGAACCAAATAACATGTTAGGAGGCCTGGAAAGAATGGCAGGAATGGTTTAATGGAAATGAGGCACAGACTGAAGGCACTGGCCCTTATTTAGCAAACATTTACAGTGTGCCTGCTTTAACTTTTATGAAATAACCGTCCATCTGGCAGGCCTTTTACACCAGAGCAGGCAGTTTCGCTGGTTTTAATGATTGAAATCTTGCAGGTGGGCTGTCGCATCTATTGCATATTTGCCTTTTAGTTTTGTTCTGAGTAGCGTAGACTAGGGAACACGTGGTTCCAGTATTCAGCTGCAATTGCAGGCATATTAATGAAGTATTGGTTCTGTCAATCCTGATTACCATATTTTAGATTGGACTTCATGTTTTGTTTCTTCCTGTTTACTATACTTTTAAGTTGAAGATAGTTGAAGATAAATAAGGGCCAGTAAATCTGAGATGCTTCAGTTTCAGTTCTGCAGTACCTGACAGACAGTTGAGATGGTTTGTTTAAAGAAACAATAAAAAAAAAAAATTTAGGACTTTTTTTTTTTTTTTTAATTTTTCTTGATTCCTTTCGCATTTAAAAATGGCTCTTTGTTCAGTTGAGTGTTCCCCATAATGACCTCTCAACTTTGAGTGACAATCATGACAAATGTTGCATTCCATAGATGTTGACAACACAGCACAGTACACGTGATGCTCCCACAAGCATGCTCTGGGACTGTACATTAGGTCTGCCGAGATAACGGCATCCCCTTTGTCATGAAATATGTAAAAA
>BJFM01000481.1:66553-112268 GCA_016586285.1 Arothron firmamentum | reverse complement strand
AAAAAAAAAAATCAAGTCAAACCAAACAAACTGGGATGTCCTGCTGCTTTTTAATTCCAGTCTTTCAGATGTACTAATACCGAATGTACCGTAGTAAGGCAGTTTGCAATACTGCAGTAAACCCTCAATAATACCAGTAAACAAAAATAATGACTATAATATTTTACAGGTTCATGTTTTAACTGCATTTGACTTCAGCAAAAACAAAAGTTGCCCTGTTTTTGCACCTCAGAGAGCTGCGGTTGTGTGCTATACACTTGAAGGTAAACATACTCCAGTCTCAACACTCATGTTTGTCCCAGTAGGGTGAGAAGAGGAAAAGAAACTGTCCATTCTCCTTTACAACTCCTGTCTCCTTCCTACCAACCTACCAGATCCTCCTAAATTAGGCATTCATGCGTTTTTACCTGATTCTCTAGAAAAATATGACATCCTTTCTGTGTGTGGCAGCACAAAACCCCGTCACGTTGGAGCAGCTCAAAACCTCCAGTATTTTCTCTTCCCTCCCGAGAATCTGCCGATTCCTCCTTTCTGATTGCAGCGTTTGTCTCTGGATTAGATGGCGTGATTACTGTAGCTTATATATGTCTGCTTGGAGGCCAAAACTGCAAATGAGGGTGTGGGAGAGAAAGAAGGAAAGGGTTAAAAAACACAGCAGGATAAATTCAAACACGCCTGAAACTGGAAGCCTGGAGAGGACATGTTGGAATCCAGATTGATGGGAAAAATCTATTTATGGATGTGTCGGAAGAACAAGAAGTGTGGGCAGAAACAATAACAGCAGAAGGTCCAGGGTAAACATTGTTAGGCACCATGTGTGACTGTAATTGTTCATATTACTATTCATATAAAATATGTCTATGCCCATCTTAAAGGACCATCAGAATAATAATAAACTGATTGAAGATGGACTCAAAATGTAACTATATTTTTATCGTTTGTTTAAACTTTTACTGGTAAATATGATTAAAATGTTTTTTTTTCCCCGTAAAAGCTAAGATCCTAGATATTCCTTTTGCATGGGACATAAGTGTCATCTTTTGATACACTGCTGTAACTTCACAGTTCTGTAATCTCCTGATATTATTCTTTATTTCTACATTTGAATTCAGCATCTTTATTAAATACACAAAATTATCAGACACCAGAGCAGTTAAAAAAAACAAAAACAAAAAAAACTAGGGAACTGCTATCACAGTGCATCTCAATTCATCTGTTTGCTGTGTTTTCCCTCACGGCTGATCATTCAATCCCACCAAACACCCACCAGAACAAAAGCTGCCAAGCAGATCACAGTTGTGTAAAGTGCACTAGTCGACATGACGATGCAGGCCTTCAACCACCATGCAAAGACCTGAGATTTCTCTGTGCACCAGGCAAAGCATGCAGCAGTCAGTCTGAACATTGTGACCCGTCCTGCATATCAGGTGTGCAGTTGGTGAAGTACTTTTGCTCGGCACCAGAAGTGCTTCATCAGCAGCATTCTCATAGTTGGTCAATGTTGGCTTCATAATGTTTTCTTTTTGGAATGATCAGCAGTGAGGGAAACGGAAAGGTGGCAGCAGGACAGACCCAAACATGTCTCTCAGACACAACCTGGATGCGCCCATGCACAAACGCCGTATATCTGGGTCAAAGCCTGTGCCGGTGTCATCCACCCCCCTTTACAACGTGCATGCCTGGTGGCAGTAATCACACCACCGATCTGCCAATCTCCCCTCAGCAGCCTTGGCTGATTGGATTTATCCCCTTTGACATATTCAATCAACAGACAGCCAAAAGGCAGAGCCGGAGCAAAAGTGCTGCGGGGGAGAGGCGGCTAACGCTGTTTTTATTTAGTTGTTGGTGCTGCGTTGTTCTCACCACTTCATCCAGCATCTTTTCCAAGAGAAACATTGATAAATGAACCTTATTTGAATATTTATGAGCTGGAAGGCCAAGATAAAGAATAGATGGTCCAGAAAGAATTGGAGCTGGCAGGGCCATCCGTCTTTTCTGTTCACTCTTATTGTTACTATTGTCCCATTACTGTAAATTCCTTCTTTTGTCAGCAGGGAAACAAATTGCAGGGGACACATGGCTATCGCTGGTTTCTTGGTGTCATCTTCTAATGTTAACTGGCTTTACTGTGGTATTTGTCCCATTTACAACACCAGCTCAGCACAACTACCGTTCCTGCGAGCTGGTGCCTGTTGTTCCGCAGTGGATTTTTAGAGGGTGTGATTTGGTGTGTCATTCATATAGGCAGGCATGTGTGAACATTAGCAGAAAGAAAAGTCAATGGAGTAATCATTTCTCTTCTTCGGTTACCTGAGAGCCTAAAGTCCCTCACAAGGTTCCCCTCCCTCAACACAGTCTGACACGTAAGCACAGAGAGCACTTGTTAGATTCACAGATCAGATCAGAAGCTGAGAGCCAACACTTAACAGACACTCATAATTGGAGGAGATGAATTACAGCACTCATTGTGAAACTGGAGTATAACCGGCATGAATGCAAGACGGTTTTGAGTCCGTGGTTTTAGTCCTTAAACACATCATTTTATGGTGTTGTCATCCCCAGAGGAGGAAACCAGGCTGAGCAGTAATTACAACATGTTGACTTGCATGAATGGTTTTAGTGTCCTCCACTTTCTTTTTCACTCTTTGGTTTTTAAATTTTTATGAAACAGTGGTGGATAAATTTAAATAGATCTAAAATCATAAAAATAAGTTATACAGTATATGCAAAACCCACTTTAATTTCTGAATAAATAATGTAATCCCTGGCTCATGTAAAAAAGGAATAAAATTCTCTATTCTCATATTTTCGAGCCCTTTGTGGGGCTGAAATAAGAGCCATCAGTGGACTTTTGAGTAAAAAACTCTGTTTAAAGTTCAGCACATCAAAAGCGTAAACCTGTGAGCAAACACCTCATCTACCCCTGCTTTTGGCCCCTCAGACGTGATACCAACCTTGCGTTTCCAGACTTTCGCAGAGTTCCGACTTGGCCTCCCCATTCGGCCTCAAGGCGCCTTTAGGGTTAAACTTGTTGGACATGGTGGCTGCGGTGACCACAGCCTTCAGGCTCCGCTTGCGCTTGGGCACATTTTGCTCAGGATGGAAAAGCACCACGTAGACCTTGGGCATGTAGAGCATTCCCAGGGAAACGGATGCGCTGAGGCTCACAGAGATGGTCAGGGTTGTGGTCTGGATGTACATCTGCACGAAAGCAGACATATGAAGTTGCAGGCAGAATTGAAATTCAGCAGACATTTACACAGAATGCATGATCATATGTATGATGTATATGATATGGGTGCAGCCTCCAGCACCCTTGACCTGTTGCTGGGCTCATCACTCCCCAGCTCTGTTTATTTATGATGCTCTACTAATAAAAGTGTCCTCTGTGAGACCTCTGTGTATTCTGCGTGTGGGTGTTTTTGCCCTGAGGTTTCCGGCATTGACATAAGGATTGTGAGCATTCAGGAGCCAGTGACAGCTGCAACTCACAGCTGGGGAGCAAATAAACAGCTCAGCTTTAGGCAGCAACTGAGGGGCAGGAAACATCTTACAGCATATTAAAAATGCCTATAAGAGTAGTTTTTTGGTTTTGTTTTGTTTGTTCTGGTCTTCGTTCATAGCACTGAGACACAGCAGATCTGTGGATGTACCTATTTTCTTGTTTCGGAAAATAGAGCGAATTAGGGATGTCTTCATTGCATTTTGTCAGCCCAAGTTGGAGTCATTTGATTTTGATACCGAGTCCCAATCCAATACTTTGGGAGTTCAGTAAAACTTTTATAAAAGCACATGTCTGTAAGGTTTTTTTTAAATATTGTATAATATTTAATATTTTATATACAGTATTCAATATTGAAACAATGAACAGATCTATACATCGCACTTAATTCATACTTATAGCACCATCTACTGGTGACAGGAAGTTACCTGCTTTGGGTTACTAGTACACTTCTGTACTTTGACACTGGAAAATTCCACTATTACTGGACTGGTCACTGAAATAGCAGATATTTTAACTGTGCCACAGCCCAATGTGCGTGTGAAAACATGGATAATGTAATGTTACATTTACTATTACGATAATCTTAAATGGTGGATGTTGTTCCATGGATGGAAATGACTGGGCTCCTGTGAGGCTGATGAACACCAGGCGAAGTGTTTAGAGTGGAAACACAGCTGGCAAAAATGCTTCAGACACACTCGCCTCAGGTTTTTTTCTGACATTAGATCAAACATCAGGAGTGACGGAGTCGTTTGACTGCAGAAAATGCCTGCAGGCCTCGGAACCACTAGCATGTTTAGAGTAACAAATTAGGTTTCCCCACATCACGACAACGTGACTTGTCATATTTTTATCTGGGTTTGAAAAACATTTATCATTTCATGACACTTGCAGACGAATTTTCTATAACCCCCATGACCATCTAGGACCTAGATGGTTATAGATGAATGCCTAGTAGTATAACACTTTGTCAATATTAATTGTATAATAAAGACAACGTTTTTAGATTAATATGCATGCCAATGACTTTATAACATTTTTAATATATGTTTTCATACATGCAGTTATGCATGTTGGCTTAAAAATTAAGAATTAAGAAAGAGAAGGAAGAAAAAAGGCATTTGGCACAAATTAGAGCCCTAAAGCCACATCAGTTAAGGCGAAAGAGATGTCAGGGCAGAATGGATGTGAGGGGCATTGTTTTCCATCATACTTGGAGTGGAGCCCAAGTTTTCCTTAGTGATGGATTGGTAAGATTGTAATCTCCTGAGAAGATTACACGTGGCATCAGTGGGAGGGGGGCTACCCCTCTGCGGACCTGTGAGGAGAACCAGGAACCTTGTCCACATCCATCGGCCTGTGTGATGTGAATTTTCTCTGACAAGCTGAGATGATTGCCAATCTACTCCAGGGGCTGGCTGTAAATATCAGGTCTCTCTGCTCATGTTCATGGGCATTTTTAGACACAGGCTCTACATGCATGTAGATTTTTGTCAGGATATATTTGCATTTTCCATACAGTCTGCCTGTGATCCTGGACCACTGAGCATCTTCAGCAAACACATGAGAAACGGTTCTGTTCAGCAACCTGGCAACAGAGATCTGAGCAGAGCAGAGTGGCTGAGGTCACCGTAGAGGTGACCACATTAAAAATCAAGAGGTTTAGTGTTTTGCCTGAAGTCAAGTGTGTTCTTTAATGCAGTGTTGAGGCATGCAGTTTTGTGACATTAAACTTGACAGACAGGCATGAGGTCACGTTGCTGCAAAGCTATGACACAAATATGTCTCGTCTCTCTGCTGGAACTAAATGGAACCAAACCATTTTTTTTAAACAAGTTTCTTTTTACGACACTTTTATAAAGATGTGCTTTTTACCTCCTACTAAGTGTATTACTGAGCGTGGTTTTGCCTCTCACTGTTAAGCAACCTCAAAATTAGCACTCGTTAAAGCTAATTTCTATTATTCTATTGACAATAAGCACTAACTGCCCGAGTAATTTTACACCGATTCAAAAACCCACATTATCTCTGTGAATGTGCAGTGATTAGGAATTCCTGGATACTGAGTCTTAACCTGTCGCATGTGCAGACTGCATAATTAAATGCAGGGGTTTCAAGCAATCCCAATGAGTTATCTATAAATGCTTTGTGATTTCCAAAGAGGGAGAACAAAGCACCTCGTCTCCTGATGAATAGAGGCCACAATCACAGCACAAGAGAGTGTGAATGCGCTTCAGCCATAAGGTGCAAATCAGTGACTGACATCCAACATATGCTGCTTTAATCCCACCAGTGGCGGTGGTGCCCTCTATAGGTGAAAGCTTAAAGACAAAAGGTGGTCTTTTTTTTTTATTATTTCAAAGCTGTGTGGATTCGCTTCGATTACTTGCCTTCTCTGCTGATTGTGACGTCCCGAAGAAGATGGGGATGAACGCAAGCCAGACGATACAGGTGGTGTACATGGTGAAGCCGATGGGCTTGGCCTCGTTGAATGTCTCTGGAACCCCTCTGGTCTTGATGGCGTAAACGGTGCAGGTAACCATCAGCAGCATGCTATAGCCTAACAGACAGATGAGGGACAGGTCTGATATGTCGCATTTCAGGACGCCACGAGCCATTTTGGGATTAGCCGTGCGCTGGTCCTCATAGTCGATGATGGCTTGCGACGGGTCAATGCCAAACCAGATGCACACCCCGAGCAGCTGCACGGATATCAGGCTGAATGTGATGACCAGCTGGGATGCCGGAGAGATGAATCGAGGAGCGCTAACTGACATCTTGCCCTGCTCAAAAATCCTGTAGATCCGATTGGTCTTGGTCAGCAGTGCTGCATAGCTTATACTCATACCCAGGCCCAGGAAAATCCTCCGCAGGGAGCATATAAACACGTCAGGGGCAGAGATCATAAGGAAGGTTGTAGCATAGCACAGGAAGATTCCTGTCAGCAGGACGTAACTCAGCTCTCGACCCGAAGCCTTGACGATGGGAGTGTCGTTGTATCGTACAAAGGTGGCGACCACAAACAGGGTGGCCATGATTCCCAGGACAGCGATGAGAACAGGGATGACTGCCCACGGCGAGCTCCACTCCAGCTTAACAATGGGGATGGGATCACAGCCAGTGTGATTCCCATTGGGCCGCAAATCAAAGCGGCACATTTTACAGGTGTAAGTGTCTGCTTGATACTGGTAGCCATCGCAGTTTTCACAGTGCCAGCAGCACGGTATCCCCTTCACGATTTTCTTGCGCTGCCCAGGACGGCAAGGTTGACTGCAGATAGACGAGGGGACTTCTTGGGTTGCACCAGGCCACTGCATCTCATTAGTCTGGGGAGAAAAAGGCATTGCAAATAAAAATGGCAACAGAGTTTACTACATATTGGAAAACAAGTTTCATATTAAAGGATGCACTACATGCATGAGAACACAATTCAATTAGCACTCGCTAGATTAGTCGACACAGATGGCCGGTGGAGAAAAGAAAAATGAACGGAAGGTGTTGCACAAGAATTTCACTTATTTTATCGAGATGTTGCGATGTAAAGCCATGGAATTTTAACTCGAGTGGAAATGATGTTAATGTTTAATTAAGTGGTGCTGAGGGGAGGTGGGCGAGCAGAGTCGAACTGTCTCAGCGTTATCACTGCAGCCTTGTACGTCTGCCATGCTGGATGGAGAGCCGTGTGTGCTAACGTAAAAAAGAATATTCAGCTATGAAGAGTGGTGGCTAAGATGGAGGTTTATCATAGATGATAATTTAGATGTCTACAAAGGTCGAATGTTACAGCCAACGGGAGCGGTGTCAACAAAATAAGAGCACTGAGGCCTTCTGGGAAATGATGCAGGAAAACAAAGCGGTGCGTGATTAACTGATTCAGACGACCTGGCATTTAAAATAAAAGAGGTTTTGATGTTTACAAATCCATCTCTCCTACATGAATGTCGTACTCGCATTGGGAGCATGGTGGGAGAGTCATGTTTGGTGATGGCAAATGTCAAAACTCTGATGGAATCTCAAACTTTAATTCAGTGGCCTGAAGATTTTGGTTCTATGCTTCTTAACCTGAGGCAGTTACAGTTACAAGGAGATTTTTTCAGCATTATCACAACTGCGGAGGCAAATTGATTTGTTTTTAATTTTTCCACATATAAATTGCGATCATCAAATAATGTGTGTTTTAACCACATTTTAACCTTTCTATTTTAGTTTTTCTGAGATGTAGACCTGCCAAACAAAATTAGGATGCATGACAAACATTCATTTGTACATTCATGCACGTTTTTGGTACTATAAAAACATATCCATACATCTAAATGAAGCTGATCCGTCCAGTGTCCAATGATCTTGTATTCCCTTGTGTTGTTTGTGATTTGGTACTGATAGATTTCATAGCGACCGGGAGCGTCTCCGTTCATGTTGAAGACCACTGGGGTGCCAGCGATTCCTGAGGAACATAAAGGAGAGTTTTATTGATTTGCTTTTATTAGTTTATGACAGAAGGCTGGGGTCCTGCTGAGCTGATCCAAAGCCGCTCTGCAATGCTATAAAATGAAGCTGATAACGGCATAAATGGTGGCAGTGAAATAGTTGTTGACAGCTTTTGTTGTCCTGGTCCTCTGAGGAGGCTGCTGTCTGTTCTTGTTCCCCTATTATTTCACACTCCTGCACTCTGGCTATTGCCCCACGCTTGTTATCTACAGGGCCCCCACGCACAGTGCTAACGAATTACAGCGTTGATTTTGATTAGCACTTTGAGCTCTCTCTGCTCCTCATTTCAGAGCCAAACTAAAAACTACTCTTCAGCTTCACAGCTTGTTAGAAAATTGTAGGGTGAGAGAGCAGCAATTCACAGATTTTGTGTTGAGAGCTCACCACAGCCTCTCAGAGGAAATGACCATTAATAACATGCTCATCGGTCTATTTTCTTCTGTTTTCTCTCCTTCGGTGAAATCCCAGACTTCTCAGCAATTCTGTATTCTGTATCATGTTGAAGTGAGGGCTGCAAAGTACAAAATAACTGTGGTTTAGAGCCTGAACGTGTTGTTGGCTTGCCCCTGGCGGTACTTGGATGTGGTCCGCAGTGCAATCTACAGAGTGAATTTGGATCAGAACCCCAGTTTTCCACGGAGAGATTTGTTAATGTTGCACAAATTTTGACTCCACTTGTTTGAGAAGAGTGTAATGAATAATTTATCTCAGCGTTTAAGCTCCCCGAATGCAGAGGTCATTGTATCGATTGTTGTTTATGTGTGTGAGGCCACGGCCTGGCTTGTTTTCTGCCTTCTGCATCGGTGTGTCTCTCTGAAAACCCAAAGGATTTAATTGTATTACCACCGTTCTGGCACATTGTCTCGAGAGCATGTGTAATTGCAATTATGAAGATTTTCTAGCTCATGTCTGCAGTACAGGGAACTGAATGGGCTGCATTTTTATATTAATTCGATTGCCTTGATCATTGAGTTTCACCTCATTACTTGCAACAGGGAATCCAACTTTCCTGCGTAGTCAGCAAAATATGAAACAACTCCTTGTTAAATGAAGCAGGTGATTTTTGTGAGGAAACGCTGCACCAGATAAATATTTTGGGATGGAACCTAACAGCGTATTTACAGCTAATTGCTGCAGTTCTGCAAAAATTCACTGAAAATAAGACAGACACCGTGTGTTTGTGGTCCCATTCATGCTGTTTAATTTGCTGAAACTGTATGTTAATGCTGCCAAATTAACATTTAATATGTGAAAATATGAAATCGTATTTGTGTTTGGTTTTTTTTGTTGTTTTTTTAAATTAAACTAGCCTCAAAATTATATTGTTAAACATCATCATGGCATGTGTGTGAGTTAATGTGTATGTTGTAGTGGGTGGACATGAATTATTACTGACTGTGCATCTAAATACAAACAGACAGCTTGGAAAGACAACGTAACCTTGTTCAAAACATGAAGAAATCACTTTGGACATGCAGTTATAGTTAACACTCAAGCACCCCCCCCCCCCACCCCCGAGAAAGAAAAATAGACATGAAAAGAACCATTGTATGAACATAACCACTTGCAGACTCTTTCAGCATTCATTTCCAAAATAGGCATCAATAAATATTAACTGCATATGAAATCTATGCAGTGCTGGTGCTTCCTTGTTTTTGTTGTCAGATGCGATATCTGTAGGCAGTTCCCAAAATACACCGGGGATATGTGGAACATAGCAGCTCTTTTCCTCCAAACCTTTTAAATTCTATGTTCCTCTGTGTCAACGAGCTCCTAAAAGCAGGTTAAGTATTCGGGTAATGCGCAATATTGATTTTCTAAGGTCCCTCTTTTCTAACCGTACCAAATGGCTTTGGTGCTGACAAGTCTTCCAGGAAGAGTAACACAGTGACCACAGGAAAACATAAGTTTAGTTTTGTAATCCCAGCTTGCTGGATGAGTTTTACCCTCACGTGGACAGAATTCTCAGTTGTGGGCTATCATGTACCCTGCAAGGCTACATAGATATGACATTAACATTTCTTCTTTTCCTTCAACTTAATACTGACCTCTTTACATAGTAATAAGCAAACTCAGGAGCAGGTAAACAGTGTTTTGACTCTGATGATGAGGCGGGGAGCAAAACACTGCTTAGCACCGCAGTTCCCTCTGTGTCCATTAGTGATGAGTCTGAACGGCTGCAAACATAAAGCTCAAGTTAACCTTTATTATGCTGATAATGAGGTCAGACTGACTGCATTAAATGACCCATCTCTGTTTATGCTTTATTCATAACTATGTTTGTTTGTCTCTTTGTTAATGCATCATAGATGTGGGAACAGATAACTTTCCCTCTGGCATTTGCAAGTGGGTTTATTGTTGATGCCTCAGTTGCAAGGACAGCAAGCAACATGTCCGTAGCAAGAAGCCTGATTGCTGCCAAAAGCTATAACAATTAAAGTATTCCAACAGGACACCTGTCACATTCAATTACCACCCCTCTGTACTCATGATTAGGTAGGTCTTGTTATGCACAGATCTGAAAGGAATAATGTCCTCCTGCCTGTCAGCGTCAAACATGTCCATCACCATCACTCTCCCTGCAAAGGTTTGGGATTAACTATGCTTAGTTTATTTAGCCTTTTTTTACCTGCTGACAGTCACTAAATATACCTCTTCACACAGAGGCATCATGTTTGCAACAAATGGCTGAATGTTGATGCTAACAATAGCAAAGGCCACCAAATCCAGTAGGAATCCTAGATTTGCATGCTGATGCACTCGTGTCGATGGTAAATAAGCTTCTGCTTGTTATGGTGTTTTTACTTTAATGTGGTGGTTTCTCCTTTCAAAACTTCAAAATGTCTGAAGTTACAAGGTTAAGATTCTGTTTTAAGTTCCTCTGCATCATAACTCTGCTAGTGTGCAAGGTCACACCTAATTTGTCTGTGGTAATTATTTATTTCTTTTATGGCTCCAATAATTAGACCTCAAATGTAATTGTCAGCTTCACTGCGTCATAGCTGGGTGTCCACACTTCTGTCACCGGCTGTAACCAAAAGTTAGCCACGTTTGTATATCCACAATTGCACTATATAGCAGGACTATGTTAAGTTTACAATTCTATTTTTGAATCTGTTTTGCATGTAGAATCAAAAAGATGCAGAAGACACCAGAGCCCCAAAAACCAGAGTTGGGCTTGAAAGATCTGACTGACGCCCTGGGTCATTGATGTTTAGGGAAGAAAAGTTTGGCTCCCTGCTGGGAAACGCTCCCAGTGTAGTTCTGTAAAGCTGTGGGCTCACCCTGAGGCACAGTCTAAATGTGAACTGTGGATTCTTCAGGGGCGGGTGTGTCTTTTTGTACCATCCAGATGTTATTTTGTTCTCTGCGTAACTGTTAATTATTCACAGATCCTCTTGGTGGTTGTGGTTGTACACAAACTCCACTTTTCATCTTGAAGATTCAACCTGTGTAGGATTGTTACAAAGTCTCGCATTGCATTCTGCTCGACTGCATGAACACTTTGACCTCTCATTGTCTGGTGTATAATTAGCTGAGGCTGTTCTGGACCCTAACCCCGATTTAGATTAGACCAAAAGCATGCAAGTAAAATCTATGCAAACGCTACATTCGTGACCTTATGTGGTGTATGGATACAGTGTTGTTCATGCAAGCCTAGAATTAATTTTCAGAGCAAGTGCATGTCATACTTTATAATGACCCTGTTGCAGACAGCATGGTTGTAAATTAAAATATACTCTGAACAGCCTTATTAAAATAGATAAATAATTACAGAATATGTTTTTGCCCTCTGGCAGCACTTGACGTTTTTTGTTTTTTTTTAAATATCAGGAGTCTAACATCATCCCGAATAAGTTTATTAAATAGGAAATTCAATGATGTGGCATTTATGTAAGATGATGTAAAACTTTTTGCTAGCGCCGTCTGTTTGTTCCCTGTCTAATTTGTGCACAATGTTTAATTTCTGCCACTTTGTTTTGAGGAGGAGATCTTTCACGTGGGCAGTTCAGCGCTGACAGGATGAGGGCTGAACGCTGCGCATCATCCACTGCAGTAAAACACGCTGTCTTGCTGCTGACTGTCAAACCTCCCACGACTCTGTCTTTTGTAGTTAGTGGGGACAATGTGCATTCAGAGGCCTGGTAATTGTAGAGCACTCCGCTGACAGAGCCTCGGCTCACTGCTGAGTCCAATAATAGGAGCGATACTTCGGATTCACACAAAGGCCTTTGAGTTACGGCTCGTTAACACATTTGTTTCCCATAAATGTGAGAACATGTCTTCTTTTCCCAAACACATCTGAAATGTTTCTCGGTGCCTAATCTGTATAAGCGAGGTTGAGCTAACCCGTCCGCTGTCAGGAGCACCCACCTGTGAAGTTGACGTGGCGGATGTACTTGAGCAGCAGCGTGCCGTTGATGGTGTCCATTTTAGAGCAGAGACCAACTTTTCCAGGACAGAGGTCCTTGTGCATGCTGTGCAGAGCGTGAGCCATGGCGTAAACCGCGTCGACCACGAACTGAACCTTCCCTTCCTGTTCATAGGACGAGTCTTTCCCAATACGTTCGTGGTCTAAAGAAAAACATTCACAGGAAATTAAAAACAGAAAGGTTTTGACTGAATTGGTCGATTAATAAACCAGGCAAACTCACTAAAATACAGCTTCTCTACCCTGCAGCCTCTCTGTCATTGTGATGTTGCACTTTTCTCACCAAAGTCGTGGTGATTCGTGACACTAACGATTATCTGGCTTAGTCAAAGCTGATTAGAGCAGTATCACCTAGTATCAGACAAATATATTACAAGATGCGCAACATTCTCAATAAGCAAAGGTTCCTCTGATAAAGAAGCCATTCTGGTCCAGTATGAGGCCTTTGCTCGTATTATCTTTGTGTTTATTCCTCACCGAGTCACAACCATTAATCACAGGCCCAGAGCGTGATGGAATGTTGGAGGGGGAGTGGATAACGCAGCGAGCTGTGCTGATCATTCTTCAGTATTAATGTAATTACTTTTGACAGGTATATATTAATCAAAGATGAGGTTGTTCTGTTACTTTGAAAATGTGTTAACTGACAAGGAAGGCATCAATTTGCTGCATGGTGGGTTTTTTTCTAAAGCCGTTTCACTGCCAGAGGTGAAGCAGGAAAAATGACAGGTCTGCATTTTACATGTTACAGTCCTGGAATAAAAAGCAGCTGAGAGAAGCAGCTTAAACTCACATGCACACCTTTTTAGATTACGTCAACAGTCTGTTATGATCAATCGTTGTGGGTGTGTGACAGCTACTTGTTATCTCACCAGAGAGCCTCGCCTTTAAGTGTCTTGTGTGTCTTTTTTTTGTCTCGTTATCACTTTCCCTGGAATTTAACATCAGTGTCAGCGGCCTTCAGTCAGAGAAATGCAACTTTTCCATGTGAATGTAAAAGAAATCCGTGTTTTTCATTATTTGTTCTGTAAATGTGAAGGCTGGGAAGTCTCTAGAATGTGATTAATGATGAGCAGAGTGGATGGTTATCAGCATGGTTCTTTGGAACATAAGGTGGATCTGAATACCTCCTCTCATTAGGGTTCAAGGAAGCAGGCGGCCACGATGATAGTAAGTGTTCTTGTTTTAAAGCTTGAACAGTCAAATTATTATTAACACTGCAAATGACACGTTGACACAAACAACTTGTCTGAAACTCATTTTCTCTGCCTCTCAGCTTCTCAGTTTAGGTATGGCTGTAAATTGATTTAATTGAACAATAATTAGCTCTAAATCAAAGAACTGGAGCCTGTGAGGATTAGCTCCTGATCCATCTGCTGTATTTAGAGTATTCGGGCCTGACATTGACAAAAATGAGTGTTTTGCAGCCATATCTCTGGGACCAGGGAAAATGCAATTACCAGGTTAATTTATTCCAAAATCTACTTGAGCTGTGGGCCCAGTGCAAGAGAGCTGCAGCTCTTCAGTAGATATGTGCCAGGTGGTTCTGGCGTCTGACCAGAATGCTTCGCAGAATTCTCCCTGAGGAGTTCTTCTGGCAAGTCCGGTCGGGAAGAGACCCCGAGGCAGAACCAGAATATGCTGGAGACATTACATCCCTCAGCTGGCCTCAATTTGCTCCCAGAGGAGCTGGTGGAAGTAGCTGTTGAGAGCAAGGTCCTGCGCTGAGGCTGCGGCCCCGTGACCCAGATACAGAATGCATGAAACCTATTACAGCTATTAACACATGTATAGGAGGATTATTTAATTTCTAGATTATAATCACATGTATTAGGTTATTTTCAAGTTTATTTTGATCAGCGGAAATTATGCTGGTCAAGATTCTTGACTGTAACTCTCCAGTTTCAGCTATTTGCTTATGCTTTGTGTAGCAGCACACGTGTTGCCCGGCAACCATCACACATGCATGCCATTTTCTGTCTCAAGTAGAAAGTAAGAGAGATGTTTGATTGAATCACCGCCGCTGAATGTAAAGCTTTCTTTAAGTTTGAGAAAGAAATCAACTTCCTGTAGTCTCCTATCTGAAAAATGTCATGTCGTAATGTGAATTCACATGTGGTTGCTACCACGGTCCACCGCATGCGGGTGGTATAGAAAACCTCTCTTCTTTCCTATCTGTCCTGTCTCTGAACCTTGTTCTGTTTCCTTTGCTGCTTAAGAGAATGAGTGAGTTGTTTAGTTGGGAACAGCAGGAGTTCTCGATGGTTTCCCTCAGCAGTGGACAGCAGACAATCGAGCCAGCCTGCGCTCCAGCTGGGGAGCCTGGATGACTCATGTCTGCAGGGATGCAGCACAGTGACTAATTCCAGTGTGTTTCATTCAAACTGTGCTCCTCCACTCTGCTTAAATGACATCAGCGAGACTCGTCGCACCTGTGGAGGCTGTCGGCTTTGCCAACAGCCTTTCACAACCAAAAAAATTAAATATAGACATTACTGCAGGATGTGCCTGAACTTTGGGGTAATAGCTCCACTCTTCTGGGCACCTGCTGATATCGCATAATAGGATGAGGTGGCTGAATCTTTTTTGGTGAGAGAGAACATCTCCAGACCGTATGCTGTTGTGGTTTCATGCTGTAGAAATGAGACATTATGTGTCTCCATGAATGAATATTAATTACCAGCTAATGACAAAGGCGGATGCCATGATACTTTAGAATTTAACCTGGAAACATGTTGCTTTGAGGCGACTGTGACGATAGCCTGCTTAATTATATTGTTATTAATTGTATTATTATATATTACATTTAGCAAATAAGACTGAAAAATAGACTTGTAGCTGTTCTCAGACGTTTGGCCGAACTATTTGTCGTGACAGTTTTACACAGAAATAAAATTCTAATATACGGCAGCAACAGTTTTGCACAATGTAACAAAAACCATTTTGGGCTTCTTCACTGAGAGTTCCAGTGCATTAGTTTTAGCTGGATGTCGGGTTGGACTCTTGCTTAATTGAGTGTAAAATATCCTGCAGCCTGTTCAGGCACTGAGCTGTATCCTGCCGAACGGTTGTTGGATGGGCACCCTCATCATTTCAATGACCTGTGGGTTGATGTAGAATCGGAGCTAAAAAAGTGAGTGTTGACCTCCTGACCAGCAGATATGAGAAGAGTTCAGAAAGAGCTGCAGCACAATGTGAATTTTCCATCCGCTCCCCTCTCAGATCTGGAGCAGGGACGATTACGCCGCTGTTATGGTTTCCAAATCAGAATCTGGTGGCTTGTGCTTGAGATTACAAGCTTTGATATCACAAAAATTAAAAAATTACAAGCCCGTCTAATCATGTTAGCAGTTAACAGATATCATGTAGCCGTCTCTGGTTGTTCATTACAACACCGCTTAAATTTTACACTAATCTGTTAAGGCCTTATTAAAAAGGCTGCGGTGGTGGTACGTTTCTATGGTGAAACAGTTTGCAACACATTGTTTCTGTTTTGTTTTTCTTTTGTAGTTTTATCCTGTTGCTTGCTTGTTTTATGTGTTGTTCAGCATTTTAGGAAATGCAGGAAGTGAAGATGGAAAAAGGAACAAGAGAAAATCCAAGAAAGCCCTGAGTAGAATGACTGCACCTCTCAGTTGTAAAATTTTACTGTGCTCCAGAGGCTACTCAGAAAGAAAATGGCTGGCAGCAATTTAGTCTAAGAGCAGCCACCATGACAACTGATATATAAGGCTAAAAAAAAAATAAAAATTTTGAAGTCAGGTGGTCCCCTGAACATGCCAACATTGGATTGATGAAACGATCAGTGTTTTAGCAGGGGACACGTTGTTAAAAGAGGTGATGATGAGATTGGTGCTTAATTGTTTTGTTTTCCCATCTGGACCCCAGTTTAGTATATTTTCTATGACATTTGAGGATTATAATGGCCTTTGTTTGATTTTTAATTTAATTTAATCTATATTAATATATTGAAAACCATATTTCTTTGCAGTAATAAATTAGTGCTGCGTTTGTTAATTTATTGTTTTTCAGTGTGTTATTGTCATTTTAACACAATGAATAGGTTTTTTGTTGTTTTATTTTTACATATAAATAAGAAATGGTGTGTTGCACCTCATGTTTTCAACAGGGCTGTGTGCGTGGTGCAGGACATCATTGTTTACGTCAACTTCCAGACATACCTGATATTGTAATCTTCTCCTGGAGAAGGGCAGTAGCACACTTGTTTGATAGCATCCATATCAATGCCACAGACCATTTTTGCAGCGTTATTGTGGCAAAACAGAAAGTAGAGGAGGATAACAGAAGAATAAGGGACTGTGTATTGCCTGGAAACACTGCATGTACCAACTCTTAGTCACTCTGAGCTATTGGAGATAGAGTGTTGCACAGCACAGAGCCTGCTTCAACGAGGAGAAAGCTTGTTTAAAATGGCCTGATTGGATTTTCTATTGATTATATTTTCTGAGCTTGCTGGGCGGCACAGTTTTGTGATTGTTTTTGTCACCCGCTGCAAATTGAATGCACCAAAAGACAAGTAATGGGAACGGTAGTTCCTGTTTGACAGAATTAGAGATTGCCTTTTGCTTATCTGCCTCTCACTACATTTGCCTAAATTAGTGACATGTGGTTGTTTATTCCTAGGTGACCAGTTCATCCCCCCTCTCTCTGTCTCTCTCAAACAAACACACACACACACACACACACACACACACTCACTCGTACAAACACGGCCCCGGTCAGGAGACCTCACTGAATCAGTGTGTTTTTCTGGACATGTGACTGGCCGCTCTGCCAGTAAGTGTTCTCTCACTTGTGCACTTTTTGATTCCGGATCCTTTCTTCAGCGCGTGCCGACTGAGCTTGCACTGAAAATTATTCTCCCAGAACTCTGCAAACCAGATATTCCTTCTGTTGTTCTCCAGCGTCCGGCTAGTGAAGTAGCGGTCAAATCCTGCAAGAAAAAAAAAAAGAAAAGACTCCCAAAACCAACAGTTTTCATTTCACCATCTTAGAGTCCTTAATTAGTTGGAAATCTGGGCTGCGTGTTGCATGATTTCATTATCTGTTCCCAGGGATCCACTTCGCACCTTCCTATTTTTAGAATTTGACACAGCTTTAATTATGTGCTGTCTCAAACCAAGATCGTCATGAGTGTTTTTAATCTGACCCTGGCAAAGGTAGGGAAATGGAAAAGCTGTGGTGCTTTAAACCGGGTCACAGGGATAATCTGGCATCTCCTCTGTTCTCATTTTCTTTTGCTGAGCCTCCAGTCAAGTACCCACTTCATACTTTTAAAAAAATCTTGTTTTTTAAACATACATTAAGTTGTTGAATGAATAAATGCTTGATTTCTAACTGTTGTTAGCAACTCGTAACGCTGAAATGACAAATCCATATTTGGAACAACTAGCTCCATCCACACAATAGCATTAATGCAGCAATATTTGCATTATCGAAAGCAGCAGGGAGTGTGCACCAGTTACCTTTAATGGTCTGTCGTTTGGGGAGGATGGTGACGGCACCTTCTGCCATTTCCTCCTGGTTAAGGATTGGAGAGATTTTGGATCCCCAGCTGTCTGAACCCACCCAGATGAAATGGCCTGTTTGATTGGCCATTTTTGCTGCCTGAAGGAGCCGCCTTTGGGAAACAGTGGGAGAGTGAGTGAAATTACCCCTCAGATTTGTATTTGACACCGTGCTGCATGTTCCTGCGTCACACAATGCTGCTGGGCTGATGGGCAGAATTTTGTGCCAGTTTCTACATTTCAAAGTTGCTTTAGTGCTTAAACTAACTTTGACTTGATCTGAAAACCTAAAAATATCATCTTCATTCAGAATTCCTTGATAGTCTTCATCATTTACTGTATTTTCATATCACTGTGCATTTTTATGTGCTGGAGAAATACATCCATCCTAGTGAAATATCAAGAATTTTGTCATCTATTTCTTATATATTCCCTGCACACGCACAGTGATAGATTACCAAGCGAAGAAATTATTTAAATGAAACCTAATGATGAAGAGTGGCTGGCATTAATGTGATTCACTGACATTTCTATGGTGTGTGAAACCAGTGATCAAAGTTTTACTGAAGCATCACAGAAATGAAACGTATCCTCTGTGTGGCAGAGTTCATCACGACTGTGGTGGAATGACGCCCCACCACATTTGTCCAGGCCGAGTGCCAGTGGAAGTCTGGGGACTGTAAAGCTAGAAGCAGAACATCTGTCGGGATCGTTTATGGGAACAACAATAAAATGTAAAGGAATAAAGAATTGATGACCTTCCTCTCCCTTCAGCTTCAAAACAAGAAGAAATATCAAACTTTCTTTAAAATGTATGACGCAAAGGTGACTTTTTATCTGTTCCACTTCTGTCTTAACATCCCACGTAGGACTTTGTTACTGCTCAAAAGAGGACGACCTTGTGCAGAACATTTCTGCACCTTTGTGAAAGGCTGTGTACGAGTGATTGAACAGTGAATCACTGGTGCTCTACCATCGTTCTGTGCTCTAAAGGATTTCTGCACGACTCATAATAACCTTCCTCCAAAAGCTTAATGAATATTTTCTGCCTTATTTATTTGCAACTTGTTGGAAGTGAAGAGAAAAACCAGTTTTCTTGCCATCAAAAGCTGATGTGATGGAGAGCTGATGAGAAAAAGGTATATTTTGGGGGTTAAGACTGTACATTACTTGCAAAGATAAGAGCTAAGCCTCATTTAAGAGTCCTTTAATGAATGCTTTTCTCATCCCCCATATGGAAAAAAGTTGCACAATAAGGCTCGCTTGACTTGAACTTTATATTTAGACGATTCTGGATGCTTGTTGGACAGCTCGCTCTTACAGAGGTCATGGATAAAACAGGCACGCAGCTCTGAAATCCCTGCGTACTTCTGTAATTACTATATATCCAGACTATTAGCTGTTATCAGGAATGGATTAACTCAATGAGTACTGGGACTTCTGCCCTGGTCATCACCAAGAGGCTGCCTCGAATCAGCGCTCGCTACCATTAGGAAAACACTTCTGCCCTTTTATCTAGTTGCTAGGAAACGCTTTCCCTTACCATGCCACAACAGCACTATGTTTGAAGAGTCAGCCAGCTTGTGATTATTTCATTCTTAATGCAGGTTGTTCAGCTTAATAAGAGAAAATGACTTGTATGCGGTACGTTTGTGCCCCCACACGGGGAGCAGGGACACTGTTACCAGTTATAACTGCTGGACATGACTGTAAGAGGAGGACTTTAATGTGGGAAACCTTCTTCCTGATAAACGCAGGAGATGTTTAATCCCAGCTGTAAAAGCAGGCTGTTACAGACCTAAACATCATCCATCACTGTAGAGAGGGATGGAAACAAAATGCTTAAATATTTGCAGAACAGAACTGTAATAATGGAAAGATGAGCCTCAGTGAAAAGTGGTTCTTTCATCTGACATCATCAGCATTCCTCTGTGCTCACCTGATGTCGTCCTCATTGGCGAAGATAATGACGACTCTGGCATTTGGGTTCTCACTCAGCCTGCGAATGATCTTGTCGAACTCTCCGGGCTTTGGCTCACGGGGAATTTTCACAGACTGGGAGATGCACAGACCCCCTGAATAGAAAAAAATGTTTGCGAAATTGTATGAAAGGCTGGATCGGTTCTCATCGGAGCAGACAGTTCAACACCAACGTGCCTTTAAATACTGCATTTGCTGCTGCCTTTAAATATTTTCTTCTTGAATTTAACCCCACAAATCTAACTCAAAGCTGTGGACTTTTTATTGTAGATGCAATAGTAAATCTATACAAGTGCAATTGTTCCCCACATGAGTGATGCAAGGTATTAAAAAGAAATTCCTTTGTACGGCCACAAGAGGCAATACAGAGAGATGGAGACCAATCAATTTGGTTTAGGATGCTATCCCGTCAGACCTGGGTAGCATTAGGAGGAGCATAAATATTGTAAATAAAACCTGGTTCGGATTCTATTGTCTTCTTTCAAGAGTTGTTCCATTTTACCTGTTAAAACACTAAAATGTCTTCCTTTCCCTCATAGTTGAGCAAAAGCAAAAAAAAATAAAAAAATAAAAAAATAAATGGAGGAATTGATTAGTTTTGTCTTGTTAGGCAACAGTCAATGCCTACGGGCAGTTTCCAGGTTTAAAAGAGTGCTTGTGTAATGGTCTGGAATTGAACACAAGCAGCACACCGAAGCTTCTTATCCCTCCATAACCAACCAGATGTTTTAATTAGGGTTATGTTCCGTATAAGTCTTCTCTTTTTGACAAAATGCCACAGAGAGTTATGTGGATGCTAACGACTTCGCCTTTCATAACACTGCGCAAAGCCATTCCACTGAGCAGGAATAAAAGCCGGCCTCACATGGCAGGACAAAGCTGGGCCCCAGCTCAGAAACTGATGGGTTGGGAAGCTGCAAATATGAGTTGTCGAACAGAGGATGCCGTTAATTGAACAATTATGTCGGGCTGTCTTACTCGTGGGTACAAAAAGTCTCCTCCGGTTGCTCAGGAGCGTCAGTCAGTGGAGTGCACTATGGAGCACAGTGAATTTAATGATGTCTCCTCTGTGTACTTCAAAGTTGTGTTTCTATGTGTTTTGCTGTGTTTGCGTGTGTAGCGCAGCACAACCACTCTGGCTTATACATTTGCTTGGCTGGGTTGTGGATAAAGGGGAGAAATAGAGGATGTTCTTGAGTGTACTCAGACGTTTGTCACTGGACGATGTTTACTCGTCACATGCCAGACCTGACACTTTCCACTTGGTCTTAACTCCCGCCATAGTTCAGATTCTGCTATTTAAGTCGAGAATTTATGGTGAAGAACATCTGAGATTGACTAAAGTGTCATATTCGGCCATTATATTTATCAAATCATCCATGGCTGATGGTTGGATGCATCTGTCTCACACTATCCTTTACAGTAAATAATGCAGATGTGAGATGCAGCAATGTTGTATAAATTTAAGGCTTATTATGGGGATAAAAATGAGCAGTTGAGGAGCTGTAGAGAAATCATTGATTCTCAGCCCTGCAGTTAAGGTGCAAAAGCATTTATTTTTGGTTACTGGCTGCTTGAAGAAACTTTGAAAAATGCACATAATAAGAGAGGAATATTTTATATTTTATATTATATAATATTTTTCAAGCAAGCTTTTGCTTTAGTGGTATTCATCCCCAGGTGTGGTTACTATTGATTTTTTTTTAAGATGTCTTAGATTTGTGTACATGGATATGTGCTGCTGAGATTTAAAAAAAGGGAAAATTCAAGAAATCCAATTTAACAGTCTTTAACCGTCTTCATGCATCGTTATATTCTACTCACAAGTTGTGACTCAGAAGCTTAAACCACACAGAAAGATGCTACACACAAAATGTTCATTCTATCTTTTTTTTACAAACCTGCTACGCTTGTGGTTGACTTATATTCATCTGCCTTGATGTTTTATGCACAATGCAAAGCACAATGTGCCAAAATAAAGCAATAATATTTACATAATCTCTCCCACATTTACATGCTCCTGATTGAGATTTTACATAATCTGGAGAAGAGGTTTACAGTCTTCCCGGCTGCATCATCACACTTAGACTACCGGGGCAGGCACATGGGAATGTAGCAGCAGCAGCAGCAGAGCAGCCGCTCTTTGCTCCCAGAGACCGCATCAATCATCAGATTTCCTGTCTCTGCCTGACTTGTCCCCCATTCCCCCAACAGCTGCTGTGTGGATGTGGAGCTTTTCGCCACTCTTCTTCACATCACCCTCAGCTGTCTGCAGCGCTGCTAAACCTGAAGATGGAATAGCAGGGGGATAGGAGAGCCTGCCTGTGGGAAATGAGGAACACTGAACTGGGGCCATCACAAGACCATTTAAAGTCTCATGGTGTTGAGATCTGACTCTCCATTCTTCAGCTCATCCTCCCCTCCTCCTGCAGAATGCCCATAGACTCGCTTCCCTGACTGTTAGACTGCAGATTCAGCCTCCATGACTCCAAGTCGCCACCAAAACGTACAATCCTGATCCAAGTCACATGTTTTCCACATTGTTTCCTAACAGAAGGAAGCAGTTTGTCTGGCATCCAAAAGACATTTCAAAAAAAAATAATCTAGAGTCCAGTTTGCTCTACAGAATTGGAATATATGTAGTTAAGCGTGCAGCAGCTCTGAAAAACAGCACATTACAGTGTCGTTTGGTTATGAAGCATCATTTGTTAAGTAATTAGTTATACATCTGAAGGAATCGGTGACTCCTTTAAAATAAATCACTTTGCTTTAGAATTCAACGTGATGATTGAGAATTAATATTTCTGCTTGGTCATTTTCCCAGTTACCCTTTGCTGTCAGTGTTGAAGCCAATACATTCTCCAGTGTCAAAGTTCTTTATTTTTCCTCTCTAAACACCGATTCTGTAACACTTCAATATTTAAACATCACCTCTAAAAATATCGGTTGCTAAGCGCTTACGGGACTGCCTCTTTTCTTCCATCATGAGCTCCGGTGTCTGCTCTTCCGCATAGTTCAGAGCACTAATATTAGGTCTCATTTGACGCCCATGGGAAAAATGGTGCTGCCACAGACGGTAAATATTCCTGCCGCTCCTGTTCTCAGGAGTAGACATAAAATCCACCTAGGTGGGTGTGAAGGTGCAGTTATAGAACTGTAAAACGTACACAGATTCATGTAATGGATCATGTGATGTAAGTTCATTGGGGCCTCCTCCACAAATCTGTCTTTTAATCGTTTAATGTGTTGCCATTGAAAGTCTCCTGTTACAGACTCTTTGTACAAACCTTGGGGTATCTTGGTGGACATTTTCAAAACTGTCTTTTGTAAGTACAGTTAAATAAGTTATAAAACACTGAATAGACCATGTGATCAATGCTTGCTGCTTATGAGAATCACTAAATCTACCCAAAAATGTTAAGCAGCATCCTTACCGAGATCAATCACATCCCCTGTTGATTTAGTAAATGTTTTTCAAAGATTTATTCCAAATGGGTCA
This sequence comes from Arothron firmamentum, assembly GCA_016586285.1. NCBI lineage: Eukaryota > Metazoa > Chordata > Actinopteri > Tetraodontiformes > Tetraodontidae > Arothron > Arothron firmamentum. The sequence continues at coordinate 88,836 of BJFM01000481.1, read as the reverse complement.
TTCAAACCGCATGAATCATGTTCATTAAGAAGTTTTATATCAGCCATTTTTCTTTCCTTCCAAAATGTAGCTGCAAGGCAATGACTGTGGAATAATGGGAAATGAAGAATGGTCTAAATCCTGACCTTGAACAGAAGGGGACCAGGTTTGGTCCCCCATGTTCCAACAAATCACAGTGCTGAAGTGTTCTGGAGCTAGGCATTAAATCTCCCCCGCAGTCCCTAAGGCCGTGTTCTGACTCTGTGCTCTCAGCTCAGCTGAGAAGATGAAGAAGAAATAATTTCCTCCCCACGGCATCAATTACAATATAATCTCCATTAATAATTATTATAGCCTGCTGAGCCACAAAGACGCCCAAAACTTCCAAGTTTCATCAGCCTCCGTAATATGAGGATAGTTCGAATTCATATTTGTATTTATCCTCACAAGAGAGCTGCTTTAAAGTGAAGATAGTGAGAACCAACTTCTGCTCTCAGATACCAACAATCTGCTCGCGTTGTTGTCGCGCTTGGAAAATCTCTTAATCACCCTCAACTGCCCTGATTGAAAGTGTTGAGGGTTAAGTTCAACGATTAGGCCTCAAACTGGCCCTAACTTTTTCTATTTTTGGTTTCAAAACTGAAAATAAAATAAAATATCATCCTCTGTTATATGATGAGCAGTGTGTGTACGATCATTAATGCACATGCATTTGGGTCTGGCCAGTCTGTGTTGCATTACTGTCCACACTAATGTGAGGAAAATGAATATTTCAGGGCAATAAAAGGTACGAATATGGAGCCATTAGTGGATAAAAGTCATTTGAGCCCTGATTAATTAGAATAAGCATGCTCAACAAAAGGCCCACAGAGTCCATTTTCAGGCTTTACAGATTGACTGAAATTAGATAATGATCAGGCTCGACTGGAAATTAAGCTCAAAGTCTACAATATATGCCCCAAAGAGACATTTAGCCATTTCTGAAACATTTAACAGCACGTTTTGAATCATAATTTAAAACGATGCATTGCAATGCACTGTAAACACCTAATGTGTGTGTGCTTGCGTGTGTGCATGGGGGGCTATAGAAATGTATGTATTGTATGTATTAATTCCTCTTGAGTCAGTGATACAACGATCTCACACCGAGTTAAGGGAGTTTACTGTGTTGACTCTGTCCTTCCAGTAAACAGGAGAAAGCACAAAATCAAAAACCTGAGTTGCTGGAGTTGCTGCTCTGCGATCATCCATCAGATAAAACAACAAACTGCTGGCTGCTGTTGACTGATGTGAGGGTTTGAAGATGAGACCAGATGATAGAAAGCAATTTCCCAGCATGCTGTTCAGTCTTTTAAAATTGGCTTAAAGCGCACTCTTGGAGAGATGCTGTGATGTTAATAAGAAAGAAATCTGCATAGTGGTGTGTGAAATGAGATCGGATAAGACTGCAGACTACTGTGAAGTTTCTATCCATCTCTTCTTGCTGTATGCTACCGCTTCTGCTCAGAGTATCTTCAGCAAATAATTACCGATAATCATGTTCTCCCTGGGACAAATGGAGCCCCTTTAATCACCTCCCGCTTGCCCACCAGACGAAACCCTCCCGTGGTGCGAGTTTTATTTACTTTCCCTGTGAACTTCTATTGGTGGAAAAAGAATCAGACAGCGTTTTCAGAGTTTCGGAAGTTTGAAAAACTCCCCCACACGGAGGAATGGCGGTATTTCAAGTGAGCAATGAAGGGACGATGTCAGTGTTGTCCTTGGGTCCATTGAGTGCTGTAACCTCAGCGTGGGTCTAATCTTAAGTTGCTAAAATACGCATTTATCCTCTCATGCTGGTATTGATGTGTCCACTAACAGACTGTGAAAGCGCACATGAAAACACAACGGGGTGAAAGTGCACTTACACTCCGGCCTTAAAGTTGATAGATCAACCGGGGGGTTTTGTTGACACGGCTATTTTCTTAAGCCAAATGGCAACCAAGCCTGGTATTACATTTGTCAGCAACTCTGCTCTCTGATATCAGCTTGCTGTAGGTCTTTGATGGAAATGGATCTGTTTTTTTTTTTTATCCCCAGAGTGCAGTGAAGCGCATGGAGATGAAGGGAAAAAGGAAAGAACATAGCTTTTTTTTTACCCACTCATGTACTGTATATGCGCAGTAGAAAAATTAGGGCTTTCTAAAGAGTCTAGAGTCTAAAACGTGTTTTTCAGAACCACCTTAAACTGTAAAACACCGCTGCAGCTATGATTAGCCTCTTTTTGACTACAATGATATCACCAGGAGCTGTAATTTCAGCTTCACAGTGCTGGCACAGCTGACCTGCCTGTGTCTGCACGATGTCTGCAAGCCCAACAATACTCACTTTTTCAGCAGATGCACTGTCACAATATTTCTCCACCAAAACCAGCGCAGCACCTCAACCTGTGAGTGTGCCCTTTATAATCAGAAAAAATGCAAATGTTTTAGTTTTCTATTCTTAAAGAGAGAATAGGCCATTTTATTATTGACTGATTTCACTGTAGAGCAAGTACTTATTCAGGTTCCACATTTCCCCCAAAAATGTTCCAGGATAACTATAAATTAGATTCCAAAACGGCTGAATGATAGTTTCCTCCTCAGCAGAAATGATTTATAAATCAAGCCCAGGCCTCTAAGCGCTGTGAAATTAGCTTTTCTGCTTTGTGGAAAATTTACTCGCTTGACAACGTTGGGACTTTCCTCTTCTTAACGAGGATGCATGCAGGAAAGCTCTTCAGATTAAAACGCTGTTAAACATTTAACCGATAGCACTTCTCCATATCAGGTCGTTCAAGCATTAGTGCTGCTGTCTGATCGAGTCTGTATGGCTCAGGGTCACTGCAAAGTGACTTTCCTGCATTATGAAAGTATGATTATTGGGGGGGGCTGAGAGGGGGTGCTGTAGATTAACAAAGTTGGCATTTTTTATGTTATTATTTTATTAGTGAATGCTGGACATGTCAATGTGGAGAAGGAGACCTTTGTTGATCATGTGCAGAAAAGCTGTCGTTGAAAGTCTTTTTGTCAATACAGTTGGTTCATTATTTATTGGAGACCCATTTATGTTCTCTTGAGCTTGTGTTCTCGTTGGTATATTTGGAAGTTTTTTCCACGCGGTGCTGGCACGTGTTTGTGTGACGTGATGAGATGAAGCAGATTACGCAAATGGCTAATCTGTGGCAGTCTTGTTTCAGTAGCCAAATCCACTCAGGGAGCTTTTCAAACTGTCTGAGGAACCAAGTTCCACTCACGGTGAATTTGACGATATGGAGTGACGTGCTAAACACGGAGAAGGCAGTGGAATGTGGAGGAGTAATAAAGCAAAGCCAAAGTTATTACTCGTCTAGTTGAGGAAATTTAGAAATTGAAGCCGAGTCACTGACTTGAGACGTCGTCATCACGGCTATTCATCAGCATCTGTTTCCATTAGATTTGATTGGCGTTAGTTAAATTTGATTGATATATTAATGGAGACATCCCTGAAAACATGAAATACACTGTTTATTTTTGACAATAAAGCACCCAGCAGTCGCTCTCACTCTTATAGATTTCTGTGCAAGGATATGCAGCCTCAAAATGTTTCTCAAACTCACACAGAGGATCTGAGGCATGACAGGAAACATCCGTTCTCGATGGAATCAGCAGCTGCAGCGAACACGTGGACACGGAAGGAGAGACATCCGTGTCATCACAAACGTAAATAATATCCTGGTCAACTGCAGGCTGTAGATTAGAACTACAGTAATGGAAATATTTAAAAATAGAATTCACCAAAAGAAGCCACCAGGTAGCTGATACTGATGGTCAAAAATCTCAGGACTTCAAAATGATTGATTGATCCCAAAATATCAATAAATGCACACTTTCCTCTCTTTACTCAGCACCCTTGCTGACTGTTTTGCTCCTGCACGGCTCTGTGCTGCTATGAAGAATGAGCAGAGACACAGGTGGAGACACAGGTGGTCCACCTAATGTCTCCTTTAACCATCAGAAGCCCAACGCGCCATCCATCAGGACTCAATGAGGCTTGAAGGAGGAGCGTAGCTGTGTGACAGGCTGGCCTTGGCTGACAGGGATTTCCTGTGTCTGACATGTTGTCCCAAAGGGACATGACCTGTTCATTCTTTCTTTTCTTTTCTTTTCTTTTCTCTTTTCTTTCCTAAGATTTTTTTTCCATCTCAGTATAATTAGACCGGTAAAGGATATTTTGACACTATGAGCCATTGAAACCCCCCCATGACCTCATGAGGGGAAATTGTTTCACAGCAAAGGTAGTATTATAGTGGGTAAACAGTATCCTGTTTGCGGACGAGGCCAAACATTTGAAATATGTCACTGAAAGTTCTCCCACAGACATTTTCCCCAGACATTTCAGGTTAATGAGTATTCAAATCATTCCTTTTGACATTTCCCTCATGACAAAAAAAGACGGCACACATCCCTCACTCCAAACATTTGCATAATCTCCTTGTCGTCCGTGTGTCACTGAGCCTGTCCTTGCCATCTTCCTTTACTTCAACTGAAGTGCAGACTTAGGACAAATGGAGGTGGATTTACAGCTATTTTTGTTTCATTTTATAGAGTTTCTTGCACTGCTTTAAAATTTAAAAAAAAGCTGCACTTGAAACTTGAAAATCTGAAAAATTTGATTACACAAAAAAGAGGTGAAGAAACAGTGCAATGTCTTCTGGTGAATAAAGGAAACACAAGGTGAGGATAAAATGACACAGTGTGTCAGCTTCCATTACTGGAGAAGAACATTCCTCTAATAAGCATGCTGGGGGTAGCTTTACTGAGAGGAGAAGAACCAGATGGAAATCTGCAAGCCGGACAATCACTTGTACATCAAAGCAGGCTCACATGGCACATGAGTAAGAACTCCTAACCATTAAAGAGAAATCTGATTTCACAATCTGGGTTTCATGGTAAAAATGGCTGAAGAAGGTCCCGATGTGTTTATGTAGAAACTGTTTCTGACTGTTGCCCTTTTCCAGAGTTTCATATTCGTGATGCTGCTCAGCAGCCCGTATTCCAGGCACTGACACACTTTAGAGAGCAAGGCAAACTGTTTCTGTATGTGGAGTGCACAAGCTTTTACAACTCTTTTCTCTTGTGCACTGCCGAAAATTTATCTTCTGCTGTCAGTGGAAATGATAAGTTATAATAAAAGCCGATTACATAACGTTGTTTTTCAGAATGTTCATTTTTTTTCCAGCTTTGAAATATCAGTTCTGCATAATATGTTCAGAATGTAAGTTTTAGAGTGTGAATATTGCTGTAAAGGAAAAACAAAACAAAACAAATAATCTTGTCAAAGTTGAAGTCTGAAGTGGGCAGCACAGGGGTGCCGTGGAGAATCTATATGTGGCCTACAAGGAAGAATCTCTCACCTGAAGAGCTCAGTACCGACCCTGACCCAGATTACAGCCACAGTTGATGGAAAATAAAGGAGGTTTGAGATAGCATCGTTTAAAACTGCGACTGTGCTGCATCTTTACATGTGGTATCCTGAAGAATTAGATAATGAATATACTAAAACTAATAAATAGTCTTCTTTTGAATAGATTGGCAGATAAAAACATGAACTCAATTATTAGAAATTGAAATATTGAGTCAGATGTGGTATTTTAAAGGCTAAATATGCCTGAAAATGTTTAGTAGATGACCCAGATCATGAAAATAACCATGAGGTGCAGCCTTAATGGATTTATTTTCGATGCAGCAATGTATTATTTTTAAAACCATTAAAACTTTTGCCTCTGGATGCATAAGCAAGGATGGTAGCAAACACTCGCTGCTGTAAGTTCTCATTCATCCAGGTCATTGTTATCCAGAGCTTGATCTCTGGAGCCACTGGACTTGGTTAGGTTCTTGAAGACGTTTCGCCTCCTCTCCAGAAGGCTGCTTCATTTCCAAACTGAAGAAGAACATCTTCAAGACCCTAAGCCTAAGTCCAGTTGCTCACACAGATCAAGCTTTGAATGATTCACTACTCAAGTGCTCTTGTAAGAAAAACTATCTGGGTTATCAGTCTTTGCTTTGCGTGTGAACTTTTACAGCTGCACATTTTTACTGAAGGCTGAAGCTGCTGCGTTTAGACAAGAATATCTGTCATCCTTTTCTGAAGTGAACCTAATCTCAACAAAAAACAAGGTTGCTGAAACAGAAGGGTGTCAGTCCTTTGCATTTCTTATTGTTGTCCCCTTCTTTGCAGCCCAGGCCCACACTGGCCCTCACAGAATCTGATTTGCAACCCCCTCTGAGATATCGACGCGTCCCAGCGTCGAGCTGCTGCTGCTGCTGGCCCATGTTGCAGATCTTCGGGTCCAACCAGATCCAATCTGAGAGTCAGTGTCCAACTTAATTATGTTTCCACTTGAGAGGACAGTGAGTCTGGATCAAATAAGATCATATTCTGCTGCCAGTAGGATCTCATGTCCTCTGGTGGAATGGCTCAGCAGTTCCACCAGCAACCCCGGAAGAAATGACCACGAGATAAATGTGATTTTGCACTCAGATATTCACAGAAACATATTCAGAAAGCAAATAGATTCAGCGTTTGTCCTCCAGCTGTACAGCATTAAACAGAGTGGAAATAAAAAGAAAGTCCAGGGCATTTCTAAGAAAAACACAAGTAAAAATAAGATTCTGTGCATTCCTGATGTCATGAACAGCTGATTTGAGCTGGCCTCTTCCTGGGACTTCTCTTCTCTAGCGTCCACGCTGATATTAATCCCTTAAACTGATTTCCTAGCTTGTTTATGAGCCCATATCTAAAAATTCACTGTTTTCAACCAACCAGTTCTCATGAGCAGTGATGCTGACTCACAGCATGTCTCCTGATTGACTTCAAATGGAAGTAATGGAGGGCCTGGATTACAGAAGAGATGTAATTAAGTCTGGCATCAGTGACAAATTTGATTTACGGCTTCTTGGCTTCACCTGCTGCTCAAAAATTACAGTTTAGTGTATGTAAGTTTGTTAGAAAAATAAAATGTTCACTGTTGTGCAGGCCGCTGCTCAGTTTAGCTCAGAGAACATTTGATCATATTTGATCTGGCTGTACATTCAGCAGCCAAACACCTGTGGCAAAATTTTCACTCCTTTTGGCCACGTGGAGCAGAAAGGTGAGGAGCTGAGCCCCAGCGAGGGCCCGCCCATCAACAGAACTGCCCAATCAAGCAGAGCCCATTTACCACAGCACACCACCAGGCGGCGTGCTCTTGCATGCTGTTGTAGCACCTTCTGGAACTCTGACGTCAGCGATCCTATTCCCACTCCAAGGCTCGTTTTGTTCTTCCTCCACATGCTAATCACTCTACACAGCATGGTCTCAAGAGCCGTGTCAGAGAAAGAATCGAAAACAATAATGCAAATGTCTCCACGAGTATAAGATCTGCGCGACTGCAGTAAACACAGATTAACAGATGGATTAACAGATAAACAGAGGTTTGCACGGCCTGAAGCGCTGATGACTCAATTACTCAGCTCAGGCCTGATTTAATGAACAGTTGGATCGACTGACGGGAAGTCCAGTTATTTATTATATATGTTGTTGTATTATGACCCCTGTGAGGTCATCGCAATATCAAGATATCCAAACTTACAGAATAATATGCATGATCAGTATGCATATAATACTGTATTTAATCGTACTGACAAATAACTGCAAGCAGACTTTTTAATTCTCAAAGAGATCAATGGCATCACAGCGACTGTTAGAACAAAGAGGACCTCAGACATATGCGCCATTATACTTTTAAAATAAGTCTTCTCTGTCAACACATTTGAAGGATCCTAGTGGCCTTTACATGAACCTGGAGTACCCTGTGGTTTTCTCCAGCTCGCCTCTGTTTCCTCTGTTCTTGTTGGGGACCTTGGGGTTGTAAAGCCTTAAAGTCCATGCTAAAATATTTAAATTTATGAGCAAGGTTAAGCCTTAATTAACATCAGACACCTTTTTAAGGGGGGGATTTGTCAGCAGGTCGTGGTTTCCCCTTGCACGAATTGTTCGGACAGACTCGGGCTCTGGGGTGCTAATCTGCAGCTCGAGCTTTTCCAGGCTGACTCGAGATGGCCAGCAGCTTAGAGCTGGCAGCACAGAAAGGGTCTCTGTGGCAGAAAGAGTACTGCACATGTCAGTAGTCATTACACGCTGCTGCGGACAGTGTCGAGGGTCAGACAGAGCGCGTGCCGCTGTTTCCTTTGCCAAAAAGCCAGCATTGTCACCACTGTGAAACGCTCACTTCCCTACCCCTGGTTTTTGTGTCCCGGATCGATTCCCTCCTGATAAAAAGACTCTTTGGCCTTCTGTGGGGATTTTCCTGCTACACAACTATGGGGAGGATTCTTGTTACTCAAGTTAAAGAAAGTCTGGGGTGAAATAAGGTTGTTGGTATTTGACCAGTGACTTCTGGAGTCTCTAATTTATAGTTTTCTCTCAATTCTTCTCTGTTTGAACACAGATGGGAGTGCATATACTGTACTTTCTGATTACACATTGAGTCTTTCTTGTGTGCATCAATGATGCGATGATGTTGCTTTTTGTTTCTTTTGGGGGGGTGAACTGTTTCTTTAGTGGCTGGCCTCTTTGTGAAAAGAGTTCATGTTTCAACAACAGTATTAGCGTTAACAGTTTTTAGGAGCAGGGGCAATAATTGTAGTAATAATTTACCAGGAAATGGTAGTCGCTGGAAGTCAAAGACTTTTCAGCAGTTTCAGATTTATTTATTTAAACTCTAATAATAGCGGCCTCCAGTAACATGAAAAAACCATCCTCACTAAGATACATACACTCCAAACATTTTAGTAAACTAATTATACAAGAATCTAAATTTGCCGCAGAGAAATGGTGGAAGTTTGCGAAGAAACTCACCGTCTTCTCGAGACTTCTGGATGAACGCGTCCACGCCGCTCTCCCCGTAGTTTCCCTCAGAAGCCACAGTGGAGACGTAGTTCCAGCGCATGGCTTTGACGATGTCCACCATGGCCTGGGCCTGGTATGTGTCCGGCGGTACCACCCGGGAGAAGAAGTCGTAGCGGGTGTTGTCGCTGAGCTCCGGGGCCGTTGAGGCATAACTCACCTGAGGAATCTACCAGACAGGAAAAACGAGCCTGATTACACACGACACATCTCGTTTATTCATAACAGGAAAAGTACAGTTTCTTCGTTTTAGCCCTGATGATCACAGGCTTGGCAACAACACATCATTAGAACCTTTTTCTGCACCTGTGACAGGAGACTGTTCACAAAGTCACACTTGTCACTGACATGTAAGATGAAAAAGCACACACAAGAGCAGAAAAGGGAACCATCACCTACTGCAGTAGTTCCCTTCATTCTCCTCAGGAACCAAAAGGTGATTTTTAATTCAGAGGCTAGAAAACTATTCTTTCATTTGCCCCCCTGCTGTAAGGCCACATGGGGAGGTCAGACGCCATTGTTATTAAAACTGGGCTTTGTTCTAGTTTTAGATTTCATAACAGAAGTCTTTCAGATGCAGCAGCAGGAAACTAATCTCAACTTTTGCTTGCTCGAGTTGTTTCAGATTTATTTTTATCACAGCTTTTCTGAGCTTTGGTAGCTTCAGCCTTACACACTCAGTCAACTTTCAGATTTAACTGCATCCACTTAATCACATCGTTCACTTTCAAATGTGGGCACACTTGTAATGCTGTTGGAATCGCTTTTTCCTGCAGATGAAATGGCTCCTCCTGCCCTCTCTGCCTCACAGCGGGGCTTTCAGGTGTAGTCGACCGTAACGCTGCGCATATCTCTGTACTTCCTGCCATTCGCTGCAGACTGTGTCAGGTTCCCAGCTGCTCCGTCTGTACCCGTGACCTCAGAGGTCGCAACAAGTCATGTAACCATCACTGATTTTTTTTCCCCTTTCCCAACAAGGATCCGGTGAGTAAATCTAGCACAGGGGACAGCAGTGAGTGCACAACTTGTAATGAATGATTGTACAGAGATGTCCACTTGTGTTACGTATCTTAGTCTTTTTTTTCTTCTTTTTTTTGGTCTGTGCTTCAGTGGAGCACTGATACAGCCACTTCAGTCAAAGGAGCCCTCATTAATTTCTTTCCCTCTCAGAGAAGACAAAAGGCAGAAACAGTCAGGGCATACGTGTTAATCGAGCCCTCCGATGGACTCTCTCTGCAGCCTGTTTTCTGTATATCTCTCCCTGCATCGAGCTGGACTCGCACGTGCTGATCTCACTCCCACCACAAACTGTGAGAGCTGAAAGCCATCAGTGTTGGGAGTGTCATGTTCTCCTGGGACCCATTTCATGTGTCCAGGCTTTGTTTGGTTTGCAGTCACCTGACTCGATGAGTTTTGCTCCTGCTGATAACAGCGGCCTGATCTCGGTGTGACCCAGACGTTTGCTTGGCACCAGCCATCTGGGAGGCGTATCTTCATATACACCTGGAGCAGCAGAAGTGTTAACTTTTCTCTTTTATTTCACACTTCATTGACGTCATGAAAGAGGAGCGAGAGCTCAAACTGATAAAAAAAAACCTTTGTGAAAACTTGTTTGGAAGGTGTTGATGATGCCTCAATTCAGAATATATTAGCACATAAAAGCGTGGCAAACAGCTAAGCTAATGCTGCAGCTTAGGGGGTTTTATAGACACATATATGTAGTCAGACACACATACATTCATTTGATTAACTATTCCTGACCTGTGCTTATGTGCACAGTGTATGCTTTAGTTATGACTCAGAATATTAAATTACTTTTTTTTTTTTCATGGACCATTTGTCTCAGCAGTAGTTGCTCTGGCTGTGTACTAAATGTTTTAGAAAGTGCTCAACAAGCACGTTCTGTCATGTGGACAAACTCTACTAAAGAAGCGTTAGTCTTAGCCTTTATCACTGACTTTAAATTGCTTTTTCTGTCCATGTTTTGTGCTGAGTCTCTCATGTGTCTCTTTTTTTTTTTTTTTTTTTTTTTGGCCAAAGATGTAGGAGTTGCAGTGTGACTGTTTTGAATTGTATTTTTCACATAAGGGATTTTTTTTGCTGTTTTGCTGCTGTAACAATCGTACAATTTCAGCATTCTGTCAACAGCCGGAGCCGGCAGAGCTTATCGTGCGTGCTGCTGAGATTTCTTGCTTACTGGGCTACAGAGATAGTTTCTTCTTTAATACAATGCAGTCGGTTCTTAGCTTTGACTCAAGAAATTAAATTCTTTCGTAAAGTCCTCCTCTGATCTCCTTCTGCGCAATCAAAAGAAAGATGTGTTGGAAGGGAAAAATTAAAACCGTGAGAGGAAAAATCTTGCAGATGCTGCAGAGGGAGAAGGTCTAAAAGCTACAGGGTCATTTCACTTATCATGCTTCTGTGTATTAGCAACTGGATGTGATATCAAGCTCCTACTTGGAAGCTGTAAACGGTTACATTGCAATAAATAGTGCATTTTGCTCTCACCATCTGTTCAAGAAGCAGCCCAGCTTTCGGTCCTGTGATGTTGGTCCTTTTGCCACCCCATCTCTTCAAACACCTGATACCGCCCACAAAATCTTGCCGAACCGCTTTAATCTGTGTCCTTTTCGCCACCAAACCATCCACTTTATTGCTAATGGGCTTGGGTAAAATGCTTAATTGCTGTGATGTCAGTCTGAAGAGAAATTTTTGATGCAGATTTAAGTTCAGATCACTTGCTTTAAATAACTGTGCCCTTTTAAAAATTCAATGAGCTCATTTCGCACCACATCAGTTCAGGAGTAATGGTGCTCATTAGGACTGCAGGAAAACATTCTGCATCTGTATTGTTTGTTGGAGAAGGAAATTGAAAAGCTTTTCATCAAATGCTTCAACGTGTGGTAATTGTATTGTGAAGTCTATAAAATAGCTTTCTATCTAAAAGAAAACCCAGATGTATTGAGATAATTACTGTTGGTGAACTTGACATGACCCCCAGTATGGGCGTGGTCTGGTCAGGGCTCAGGTTGGCATGAGCCATGGTGCCACTGACTGGAAGTTCAGCGGTCATGCTAACAGCTGCTGGATCTCACTGTCCCAAATAGGCAACTGGTCAACATTCAGGCTCGGTTCTAATTGGTCTTTATTGTGTAACTAAGAAGCTCAATAAATCACTGGATGTTGTCCAGGCTGACACCTGCAGCCAGTCCCCAAAAAATACCCAGATAATTCCATTAAGAAGTTTTTGTGGCTTAATTAATGAAACACACATTTGGGGTGTTAGCTCAGGACTAACGAGCTCCTTAATGTATGCCCTTAGATGCTTGAAATAAACGGGCGTTAAAATATTCATAAAACAAAATATTTTGCTTGAGCTGAGTTGACTATGCATAGTAATGAACAAAACAAAACCGAAAGTGCACGGACGCACCGCAAAGTGCAGGTAACATAACACGTCTCTTTCCTCTCAGTTTGAGGAAAGCGCTCACTGTGCTCGCCGTTAAGTAACAACTTAATTACGGCCATGATTAAGTTTGGAATGTGCCACAGTTTTTGTCAGCACAATAAATCACACTGGGCTAGCCAGCAGCAGCCACTTTTGCAGCATTAAAGACTCGACAGCAGCTTCCTTCGCTTCTGTGTTCAGCCACTCCGTCACTCCTGTCAATGGCTTTTTTTTTTCATGTCAGCTCAATTCCTCGTTATTCTCCAGGACCCCCAGGATTAGCTCAGGCTTCTCCAGGACCCCCAGGTTTAGCTCAAAACCCGAGTGGTGTCTCAAAGCTAATCTGCTTTTTAAAGCCACCAGTACCGAGCATCAGAGATGGACAGTTATATTCTGTTGAGTCAGAAAACACACTAGATTGTTTAACTCACTTTTACTCGGATCGATATGGCCAACAATGTGCCATTCGAGCCACCTTTCTACTTTTCTGCAAGGCATTTCCAAATGCGTGTTTCACATCTGAATATTCCCTCTACATTAACTGTGTGTGTTACTGGTTTCAAGCTGCTTCGTATCCCAAAGAATTTTCAACTCTGCCAGTATCAGAATGTTGAAGAAGTGCAGAAAACCTGGCTTTTTAAGAGTCCATTTGAACAAGGCTGGCATGGTTTTAAAAATATTGTGACACAATTTAAGTTCAGTATGAAACACATACAGACAGTAACTCACCCACACAATCATTATTAACATAGAAAGTCAAGGAAGCCCAATTAAAAAATCTAAACATTTATTTTTCCTGGCTTTAGATGTGTCATCCCTATGAAAGCGAGACTGCATGGATCCTCAGTGTTTGTGTTAATGAAACTGGATTCTCAAAAGCCCCAAACCAGAAAGAAAATGTCAACAGATGCATTTATTTTTCCCTTGGAAGCAAAACAGAGACATTAAAAGCTGCATTAAAAATGGCTGTTTGCGCTAACCTCTGCTGACAGACAGACTGACAGAGAGGTATGCTTGTTTTTGTCTGTGAGAAAGTAACTGTCAGACATCAGTTCCAATCTGTTGACTCGCTGAAAAGAATTAAAACCGAGGAAAAATGTGACATCTGTTCATTCCACAAATAAACACTTCAATATAAAACAACATTTTCTTTTCTACTTATCTCAGGCTGCACTATGAAAATATAAATAAAATATGAACATTTCTTGACTTATCGCTGTATGATGATAGTGTGTAGGTCAGCCAATGAAAAAACATTTCAACATGATAATACTTTGATTAAAACAGACGTCATGCTCGTCTTTTGAGAGGAAGCAGGAAGCACTTTGAAATGAAAGCGTCGTCCTTCACCGCTCTCAGTGCTCACTTGTTGACATTTCAGACGATGGTATTCATAAATGTGACAGTCCTCTTTACTGCCTAATGGCCACCTTACACGGTGATAAATGTGGGTTCTCTAAGCTTGTCTGTCTTAACCAGGGTTAGGGTTGCAATTAAAACCAGAGATTCATTGATTCACAGGGATGAAACAAGCTTGTCTTTTTTGGAAGATTGTATTTAAACATGAGAGCTGCTGATGAATTGATAAAGTAATTATTTTTATTTCCTTCAACACATCATTTCTGTCCTTCAGTTTACTGCCTGATTAATGTTTTTTTTTCCAAATTGCTGAAGCACTAGAAGTCAGTGTACAAAACAGCTTTTGTCCATTTATTTAATGTTCTTTGTACTCTCTCTCCCTCTCTCTCCCTCTTTCTCTCTCTCTCTCTCTCATGCAGACATACACGCACACCCGAAGCCATTTCCACGTTGTTATAGTTTGCATAAATCTTTGTATCTCTGCAGAAACACCAGAGACAGGCGATACAGGATAAAAGCTTTCCCCATCTCGTGGTTACGGCCTCCTTCTTTTCACTTGAAGCCATTTGTCACAAACGGTGGCCCAATTGCTCTTCCTTTACCTCAGCACGAGTATGTCTTAATTATGACTCTGACAGTCCCTCACACTTATTTTCCTACCTGGTGCTCTGTCCTCTCTTTGCTCTTCAGCATGATTCTCTGCTTCTGAGCGTTAAACTGTGACGATTAGCTACGTCTGTGATTAATTATCTCTTTATAAACTGAATTATTACCTGCATTCCCCAAACAGTCGCAGCTAAAGGCTTAAAAAGTGGTGAGATCTACACCCAACAACACTTGTGATTAACCAGTTGCTGCCTGAACCCCAGTCTGCCTGTTTACCATCAAGGAGATGGTAGAAGGTGAGAAAGGTGGTTTTAAGTCTGTTCATCTGCTTTCAAACCAGCAGCCACAATTCTGCTTTTCTTACAGTTTACCTGTAAAAACCCTGACGCGCACCAGATCTCTGGGCGATTAATAACAGTTGATGAATAAATGTGGAATATAATGAAATGTCTGGATTTATTGGCAGTTAACGCAGATGAGATCTCTTTTGTATTCATCATCATCTGCCTCCCTCTCCCCGCTCTCCCTATAGGCCACGTACATTTTCGACTGCGCTGTTTAAAAAGACATCAGCGACGATAAAAGGGAAATTCTCAGCAGAGCCTCGGGATATGAATAGATTTAATATTTCGATGGAAGATTCGGGGCGAGCCTCGCACGCCGTGTCAGATTCATCTTTTCTCCCATCGATCTCAGCCGGTCGTAAAAGTGACATAAACGTGGTGAGGTCAGCGGTCCTCACAAACTGTGGTGTTTGCGCATGAACCCGAACTTTGCAGACATTTTTGCAGTTTCATCTCCTCAGTGCTTCACATCAGTGAACGCTTGCAGCTTTGGTTTTTTCTGACAGAGCTGCACCAAAAGCAGCTCGAGCTTAAACCATCAACGTTGCGGCACAGGCGTTCTTTTCTCCGAGGCCAGTTCATAACCCCTGTGAATAATTAGAAGCCGCAATCCTTTTCTTTTTTGTATCTCTGATTCATGACCTAAAAGAAATGCAGCCATTTGAGTTCATTAGAATGTTGTGTTTGGCCTTCTCGTCTGCTGCCAGCAGCCATGAGCGTTGCAGCACATGCATGCTGGACAACACGCAGCGGCATTATGGGAGAGGCTGGTGATATCGCACCGTGACGACGGAGCTAATTAAAAATAATGAGTTTTCGTCAAATCTCATTTTCCTGAACACACCCTCACCTGACTGGGGAATGTCTAGATGCTTTCTACACATCCAAATAGGTTCTTTTATAGTGTTTCAATTCAAACAGAGCTTATTTAACCTGTTCTTTTCACTGATGCAAAACAATTATTCTAAATTATTACATTCCTGCGAGACTGGGGGGAGAAATTCTATTCTCCTCAACCTTATTCAGCCGCAGGCTTATTAATGACTCATCTACAACTTCTGAAATTGGCTTTTAATGGACACAAAATAAAATGCTCATTATTTTATTTTGTGCACACTAAGTCTGCCTCAGCTGATGGTTTTTAAAAAAAAATGACAAACCTTTTGTAGCCACGCTAGCTTTAGCTTTGTCAATTATTAGTTACCAATCTATTCTGCCATACGGTTATAAAAAAGAACTTTTTGTATCTATTATTACATGAAAAGCCGAGCATTGATTCTGAAATATCATTTGCTTAAAAGAATCCAATAAAAAAAAAACAACACAAGCCAACAGTCGTCAATTCTAAAAGTTCCAAACATTCATCCTCCCACTCATCGCTCTAAGATTTGCTCAAAATAACTGCAATCCTCTGTTCTCCACTTCCTCATTTTTCATGCTCACAGTGGGGGGCCGTAGCAGGCTAAGCTACGTGGGCTGAAGTAGACGGACCCTGGGGGCTTCTAATGAAGGTTATTTTAGAGTTAAGGGGTCTTATCCTGAAAGAGATTTTAGTTTATCTAGTAAACCTCTCAATTGATGTTTTCCAGGCTGGTTGGATATGCACAAATATTAAAATACTAAATAATTTCCAGTCCCTTTTATTTGGCTAATGTTAGAATGGTCTTTGACTTAGGTCTGTGGCAATAAATTATATTCATTAAACTTCCCAGCATGCATTATTCATTCTTTCAGTTCCCTCTATAACTGCATAAACACATAAAATACATTAGTAAGCTACCTGCATTTCTCCGGAGGATTTAGACAACGGAGGGGATAGAAATGTTGTAACAGGAGTAAGAATTAAGACAAATGTCGGCATAGGAAGACCAGAGAGGCCCAATTGTGTTGTTCGCACAGACAAAATGAAAAGCCAAGCAGAAATGGAGGTGTGGTGTCGAGCCAAGTCTCATCCCAAGTGAACCGTGTAAACAAGTGTTGTTATAGATTTGAGGAGCAGAAAATGGAGCCGTCACCCTGCAGGCACGAGTGTCTGTTCATAAAGCTGCTGAATAGAAAGCAGGATGGGGATTTGCTGTTAGCGGACGGCACGAATTTCAGGCACCGCCTGAAAATATTTAAGACATTTCACTCCAGTCCATCAATTGAGTGACGTCACCATCATCCCGTGCAGAAGGTGCAGAGGTGGTAATGAGGTCAGCTGGTCTAAAGGTGCATTTATTGTTTGCCAAGTTCAGGTATGAGGCTGCTGACACAGTCTGAGGTCTCAGGTAAAGAATCTTTGAGCACAAAAGAGATCAAGTACATATAGAGTGAAGTCACTGATCACCAAGCAGCAACCACATTGCCTATCACTGTTATGTCCTGAACGGTGCACGTTAGCGTTATAATTCATATAAACTACTTATAAACTTGTTAAAAGTGTCACTAATGAACTCCCTTCTGTCCAGCTTATTTGTACTTAGCCGATGAACTTGAAAGCACTGAAGTACACTTGTGTGTACTTTCTGCTACACTCCACAGACCCCGTAATGTTACTTAGGTTTAAGATGGCGGCGAGTGCACACGCAGCGGCTAATCTCTGTCCTAACAGAACAGTGTTTTCGTGTTTGGAAATTGGTTACTTTACCTCTGCTCATTCACTTTACCCCTGCTCATTTGCACTATTATAGTTCATATACCTCAATGCTGTTTATACTGTTTATACTGTCCATATACTCATGACGTTTTATACTGTACATATTGTTAATTGTAATTTTTATGGTAGTTTTTTTATTTAGTTTAGTTAGAGTAGTTTTACTTATTTATTACCTTATTACCTACACTTTGGGTCCGAGAGGATTGTAATTTCAGCTATGCTGTATGTCGTGCATGTATAGCATATCTGACAAATAAAGTTGACTTTGACTTTGATGTTCTACCAAAAGTCCCAGAAATACTAATTATAGTTTCAGAATCTATTCAAAGATTAGAGTGAAGAATCAGCCTCTGTTGGAAACACACACACACAAAAAAAATCCTTAATGGATATTGGAGAAACCGTTCCCCGGATTTTAACTCTCCTTTTCATACCCAGACTGATCAATACTGAACAAACCAACGGTGACTGAATCTAATGCACTTCCAGCAGCTTTCTACAAAGAACCATTGACCCGTTATTGGTGATACAGACCAGCGGATGTATAATTCAGGGGAAATTTTTTTAGGATAATGTGCTATATTTATCCAGCTTAGCTTCCAGAAGAGTTTTCATTTTATTGAACAAATCGGGTGGATGACATCAAACGTGATAAATGCGAGTTCCTAGCATCAGGGATGTTTGTGAGCTGAACATTTGGTTGCATTTCATGTAAATCCCAGCAAACGGTGCATCTTTCTCCACATGAACTTTTTGCACCTCCAGTGCCTTCCAATTCAGGGAAAACACCCGAGCTCAGCAGAAAAGCACCTGAGATATGGCTGTAAATGAGCCTGGCAGAGCCGGGGAGGAGCACGACGGTTCTGACGGGCATGCACAGCCTTCTCCTCCTAGACAGTTCATTAAGCATCTCCCAGCCAGCGTAGCACTATGCCCCGGATTGAAAAGCTCCTGCGGGCCAACGGGTCAACCTGCTCCTGAAGTCCACTGATAAACGCTGTAGCTCAAGCAAGAGGCACCACATGAAGGAAACCGAGGTTATCTGAGTTGCCAACTGCGTCTGACTTTCCAACTCCACCTGATTGTGGCACCTTTTTATCAAAGGAAAAGGAAGTCCAGCAATCTCCAACGCTAGAATGTGGCCTTCAGCTACGTCTGATGCTAAATGTGTTGTTTTTCTGTGTTCCCATCACTGCAAATGCAGTTGTACTTTTACTGGAGAGAAGGTGTGTTGATGGGCAGTTGGTGGGGCAAACCGCTGACAGGGAGGCAAATTAATGACCTCCCCGGAGAGTCAACTGGTGCACTGGGAGCTTTATAAATAGTGCTCACATGGTGGCAAGTCTGTGATGCGTGTGTGTGTATGTGTGTGAGACTCCCATGACCTACTAATATTTGAGAGTTTTTTTTAAAAAAAACCTGGAGCTAAAAAGCCCTACTGAAAACAGAGCCACAGCACTATTTAAATAAATCCAGCAGACACACGCACACATTTTAATGAAATAATTCAAAACTAGCTATTTCCAGGCTAGAAAGTGGAACCTCACCTGTGACCCACATTCAGAATCTGAATCCACCTGTCAAATGTTTTGATGGCATTTTAAGCATCTTTGAGCTGTCCAGAACACTGAGCTACAGCGTGAGCAGTTTGAGCCTCATAACCAGAATTGAATGAATCAACTCGAGCTCATGGCCTTTAGGCAAATCCAGAATTTGGCTCTTAGATCTGGGCTGACAAATTTGAACTATGAGTGATATTTAAATACAACTAGTGGGTGAAATGAATATCCCTTGGTTTGCATCTGTAGCAGTTCTAGCTCTGACAGCAGAGAAACATGCAGGAATAAGCCTGTGACCTCTGACCCAATGGCCATGTCCAAAACTGAAATCAGCATCAGTGCTGGCTCCACTGCCACCTTTCCCACATTCATGTTCTGTGAGGACGCTGTAGTCTGCGCATCGACAGCAGGGGCGCAAACAGCTCTTCCTCACTTTCATTAAACAAAGTTCTGTCACTTATTCAATTGCCTTTACTGGAATAGATTAAGGCTGGCACGAGGCAAGGCAAGTCATTAAACGTGACCTTTTCCTCAAAACAAAATCAATCACCTCAAAGTCAAGGCTATACCTTATCAATACTTAAAGCAAATGAAATGTGCCATCCAATATTTAGTTTTGCAAGTTTCTAATTGAGTTTTCACACCTGAAAGTCGGGACCAAGGTCAGAATCAAGATTTAGCTCTTTGTGTAGGTTTGAGTTCAGCGATGCCAGAGCAACCATCGTCTCTGGATTCCTTCGGTTTGCAATGCACAGATCTTTAATGGATCAGACCTTTAGCAGTGACCCATGTCTGGTGATGACAGACGGGCTGACAGCTGCTAACTCTCCTTTTATTCAACACACTTTATTCCCCCGGAAATTCCGCTCTCCCCTGAAATTACGTTAGCTGCTTTTATCTTCCCGTGTGTGCTGAAGTCATATAGGGTTCTCACACACCCACACACACACACACACACACACACACTCACACTCACATTCTCAGACATGCTTTTTATCCTATATTACATGTGTGAGTGATGAAACAGTTCTCTCATTTTCACCCAGCAGCTGCCTATTTTTATCTCCCCCTCACATTCTGCTCTTGTCTTTAAACCACCAGAGAAGACGTTTCCCCTCTTTAACGCAAACTTTTGATCCAGACGTTGTATTTTTTGACCTTCCTGAAATTCTATTTACCCAGCAGCTTCCACCCCACCAACCCACTGGCCCTCCAGCGCCCACCCCCCCATCACCAGTTAGTAGTTAACTTCTTTCACCGTGAAACAGGGAGGAGGCAGTGGCTGACGTCTGGGTCGGTGTCCAGCCAAACCAAACCTTGTTTTAAAACAGCTATCACTGTTTATTGTGTCTTCATACTTCATCAGTGCACCTCTTTAGATCTGTAATATATGCTGAGAGGATGCAAATGTCTCGTGTTGTCAACAGACTGACGGCAGCAGCATGTTCGTCTCCTCAGCCAGCAGATGATATACCAGCCATTGAACAGCCATATGGTCTGCAACTTTAAACAAGCGAAAAGTCAATCCAGGGAAGCTTTTTATAAACTTTACTGAGTCACAGAGAAGCATCTGCATATTTATTCAGAGGCCAGCTCCAGCTAATAAAAAAGCTGCTTAAAATTCAGGTCCTAAAAATCACATTTTTGTTGCTTTTTTGTTTGTTTTTTTGTTGTTGTTGTTTTCAAATTTCATTTAAAAAAATCCCTGTGTACTCTTAAAATGGTTGTTTACTATATTTCAAGCCTGTGGCTGGAGTTTTTTGGGGTTTGACCTCACTGGGAAAGTCACCTACTGTGCCACCTACACTTAAACAATTCAGATGTGTTTAATGCTTTGAGATTTTTTAAACAAAAATTTATATTTTTGATAACAGGTTTTGGCAAAAGGAAAATGTTTTTCCCCACAAGTTACAAGCTACACATCTGCAGACAGTGCAGAGACCAAATAAAGGCCTCCAACAAAACAAGAATTTAGAAGTTAGAACTTAGAATTTTATTTATTTATTTATTTGCTCCACCAACGTGGTGACATGTCAACTCAGAGAAGCCCTCGCTCTCTCCGCTGGAGGTGTTAACGCAGGAGATTCTCTGGGTGCTACAGTTGAAGGACATGTTGCCTCTTACACATTTCTCTTCATGCCAGGATGGTTCCTTGGAAACTTGTGCACTCTTGTCTGAGGCTGTCTGGTCTCACCGATTGGTCGGTTGCAGAAGCAGGAGAAAGAATGAGAAATGGCAAAAGGACAGTGGAAACTGTAATTTCATTTAAGGAGGATAAAAGCGAAACTGGGTCAAAGAAACATTTTCACCAGGCGTCATTTCTGCCATAGATGCATTTCCAATTCGACCTTCAGCAGCCTTCACATAGATCCCTGTGTTTTGGTGAAGGGTAAAAGGGAGGCACTGTTGTTGTCATGGCAATCCCTCCATGGTAACAAAGGGGAAGGGATATGTTTGATTACATTTATGTTTAATTCAGTCCAGTGCTCCCATGTGCTACCTGAGCGAAAATGAGGTTTCCCTCCCGAAATAATACATTACATCTGTCTTCAAAGTCATCCATCCATGTTCTGCACACTTCATTGCTTTGTCAAACCTCCCATCCACACGCACACACGGACACGGACACACACACGGACACACACACGGACACACACACACACACACACACACACACACACACACACACACACACACTCTGACTGAAGTGACCTAACATGCCATTTCTACATGCTGAACTCTATCAGTTCCTAGAAACAGACTCATGCTGTGATGCCACTTCACTCCATGTTCTTGAACTCTGCAGAAACCAACCCTGCTCATTAAGTATTTACGAGCTAAAATGAATAGTAGCGGTAAGAAGAGGGCATACGTGCTTACAGCTCTGTAGACACGTTCTGCGGGGGTTACAGCGATGAATCACATCATGCACGCTGTGGTGGGAACATGTCTTCAAACATCAACACAACACGTCTGACTCAAATGTTAATGAAGTGAGGTGGGATATTGACAGTAAGATGTTCAGATCTTTGAGTCTTTTTATGTTTTTTACCTTTTGAACTTGAAATGAGAGGCAAATAAAGGAAAATGGATGTACTGTATATGCCTCTGATTGAATCACGTGAACTTTAATTTGTTTTATCACTGGGTGAAATGAGCACGCCTTCAGTGTTTATACCACAAGGACCCTGGGGTCAATGCCAGCACATATTCATGATCATTGTTTTCAACAGAAATAATCCCTGACAATCTCAGCATTGTGTCATTTTTGGCTGTACCTCACTGGGTCTCTCCCAGTAAAGAGGATGGGGTTTCGAGTTATTTATCTAACTTGATTATTGTCCAGCTGTGGCAGAAATTTGCAGAAATCTATGTCTTGGCTGACACACAACCCCCCCCCCCCC
>BJFM01000481.1:46122-60089 GCA_016586285.1 Arothron firmamentum | reverse complement strand
ATATATATATATATATATATATATATATATATATATATATACTGTATATGTATATATATATATATACTGTATATGTATACATATGTGTGTGTGTGTGTGTGTGTGTGTGTGTGTGTCTGTGTGTGTATATATATGTGTGTGTGTCTGTGTGTGCATTTATGTGTGTGTGTATACACATAAATACACTTACGTGTGTATATATGTATCTCAAAATTAGCATGTGGTAGGGAACTGACTACATTTCAAATGTCTCCTTCCTGATGGTAATAACATAGTTTGTTTTGTAAGCATGCGAGAGATTTGAATTTCTTTTATGTCGAGTGTGGATAAGCCGCTCTGATCTCCATCAAGAGGGTATCCACTCCTTTTGACTGCATGAATGTCTTCATTCCCAGCTCATCCGCGGTGCAGAATAATCCTCATTCATGTGCAGTCATATCCCGAATTGCCTTGCAGTTTTCTCTGAAATTCAGAAATGATTTGCTGTGTGTATGAACACAACACGCCAAAAACCCTCAAACCCCAAATCGAAGTTTCTTTTAGTTTATATGCTCATTGGAGAAAAGAGAAGCATGCGGTATTTCCAGCAGGATCTGGTTTTCATTAAGAACCATGTTTTATCTTCTGTGACTACAACTTATTCAATTCATAATGGGATCACACCAAAGCAGTCGTTTCCTGTTAATAATCAAACAGGGACCTTGTTTGTTTGTAGTTTGTTTTGGCTGGAAAGCAAAACAAAAAAAAAGATTCTGCATCGTTGGTAAAGAGGATGCCAAATCGAATTGTGCTTTAATGGCTACTCATGCCTCCAGACTCATCTTTACGCTTTTAGGTCATGTTTTATCAATGTCCAAAGGGAAAAAAACATTTATGAAAGTCAAATACCAACAGTTCTTTTGCTGTGTTGTGAGTGACATAAGTGATTGGATTTTATCAATTTATCCAAAAACATCATTTTCACTTAAAAACAAATAAAGTTAACCTATAAATATGCCAGCATGGATGATCAGCAGGCTGTGATGTCAGATTATAAACACTCGGTGACTGTCTGACTGTTTTTTGCGATTGTGAGAGCTAATACCCGTCGCCTGATGGCCTGTATGATTGGAGAGTTCTGCTTGAACGACTGTACTGCTCCATTTTGCTCAGAGGCGGCTGAATTTGGCAGAAATGAATCTGTGCAATTGTTTGAAATTGTGTTCTGAGCACAATAAACACACACACACACACACACACACACACAAACACTCTTCTCATGGGAAAAGCCTTAATATCAAAACAATAGAGCCGGATAAGAAGACACGTGACAAATTTGAGGGACCAAACACATTGTTATTAGTTGGAAGCATAATTCTGTTTTCCCTGCATGCTGGACACCCACAAAAGATCAAATCATTATTATCATTGTTAATATTTTACATTTATTATACTAATTTGAATGCATGAGGGATGCTAACTTCATTAGCAAACCAGAGGATGTAAATGAATGTTGAATAGAGACGTGAGGACAATTGATGCATCCCAGGATTTCAGCAGTTATCAGTGTGAACGATGAAGAGAGCCTTATCGTTTCATCCAGGTTTCATGTTTGCTTATGTTCCTATTTTTATGTCCACAGCTGACAGATAGCATTAGAGGGATGAGTTCTGTCCTCTTTGAGGTGGGTGCACGTGTTGGGGTGTTAATTCTGTGCATATGTATGTTTGCTTTGCAGAGGAAATCCCACTGGCGCGGTTTTGAAACGAATGACATCTGGGCTCTGCCTTGAAGGTGCACGTCCTGTTGGACAGAGCGTGGGTCATAAATGCCACCAGTCAGTGCCAGAAACATCCCAAATAAGATCACTTGCATTTGCTGGTGACATCACAGGGGGCGGAGTTTAAGCAGAAGCAGCTTTGTCCTTCTGACACCTTCGGCATGTCCCGATCCCACCCAGACCTGAAGACCTTATTTCTCTCTATCTTGGCCAGAACTGTGCCCCCTTTTCTGACGTCTCTTGAAGTTTCCATTGACGACCAGAGAGCAGAAATCGACTTCAGATGCACGCTGCTACAGTTTCAGTGATACTTCTAGATGCGTAGATGACGGCTTTTATCAGCTTTGTGCTATCAACATATCTAGCATTTATATGGTGCACGAATGTTTGCTCTGACAGGTGAGTTTATTTGACTGACATTTCAAGTGGATCCAACACCAGCTTCTCATATTGCTCAGTCTTCACCACCTCGCTTATAACTTTTCAAAATTCCTGGGTGATTTATGTTTTTCCGAATGTCTGCAGGCAAGAATTTAGACTTTGAAACAGCTCTTCAATATTTTTACTGTTCTTTAATGGTTCTAAAAGCCCAACAACACTTTTTTGGGGATTGCGTTCTAATATTGATGCCAGGTCTGCAGTCTTCTGACCGTGCTGCTCTAATGATTCACCCAGTTCTGTGTCTCATACAGTTTGTTTTTATCTGCAGCCTTAAACAAGTGATAATATGAGATGTCCCCATCCAGCCCGTGACTCTTCCATTCTTCTCGGCCCTGGGGTTGCCAGTGTTGTTGCACTGAATTAGACTCACACTGGAACTCGGTGCCAGGGGCATATCAGCAGCACTCAAACTCACCAGTGAAATTTGCAGGCATCGCAGAGACAAAGGAAGTCGAAAATATGCGTTTCTCCCTCAGCCATGATATCTTTGGCACCAACACTCTAATCCATTACCCCAGACGCCTACACTGGAAGGGATCTGTGGTTGCCTGATAAACACAAACAGAAACAAAGCCTGAAGTCTCTGCCCACATTTACTGTATGTTTTCCCAGCCATTAAGTAGGCGGCAGCAAAATATGTGCCATTATGTTCAGCCTCTTTTTCTCAGAACAATTTGAAGCTTCATGACCTGAGGAAACAATATCAGGGCCTGTTTCAGCATTTGAGTCTTGAGATCTGATGATGGACGAGCGTCCTGCCCTTTCTCTCTTCCAGCATTTACACGCTTCCTTTTTGCTGTCACCAGCCCACCTGTTTTGTTCTGTTGGATTTGAATAATCTCCTTTCTGGCAAACGGCTCCCACTGATATCCTCCAGTGACAGCCGAGCCTCTGAGTTCTGAGGTGCCTAATTATCCCCCAACTTTTTAACTGGTCTAGAGCAGACAGACTGGCAAAGTGGAGGCTGCATGTCTGGTCCACTAGATCTAAATTTGGTCTCACAAAACTCTGACTGGGAAGACGGGGGCTGTCTGTCTTTTGGAAGAAGTGTAAACAGGTGTTGAGTAGAGCTGAGTGCAGTGTGGTGATGACTCCCCTTCTGTTAGCATCTCTCAGCACAGTCAGTCCTACGTTTTGTGAAAAAACAATAATAAAGAATCCTGGTATCTCACAATACCCTAATTAGAGGTTTTATTACCCTTAGCAAACAAAAAATATAAATATATTTAGAATTACAGCCCGAGATGCACAATGTCCAGGTTTATTAACAGATTAATGATAATTGTCTGACTTTTAAAAAAAAAAAATTATTCTTGTTTTCCTCCTTTGTTGTTTACTTGATGCCAGAATGTTGTTTCCTTTGTGTGGATCTCCTTCTCTAGAAGGTTTGGCAGCATATTCCTTTGTTGTTCTGCATGGCTGATGGTCTGGCGACCCTCTTGAGCTTTTTTTTTTTTTTTTTCTTTTTCACTTGGAACAACCAGCCAAAGTGTAACAAATGATGCAACAAATGCCCATTGTACCGGCTGACAAGCTAGCATGACAGCAAAACCAAAAAACATTTTTTTGAAACACTGTCCGCTGGTGACCAGTGAGCATGAAAGAGTTAAGGTCATGGAGCGAGATTGAGCCCATCCAGGGGCCACAGTCCAAGTGACAGGATTCACTGGACAGGCAGAGAGGATACAACGGCCTTTAATCCACCTAACGTGCACCAGATCTGGCCTGAAAAAACCTTTCACATGAGAAGAGAAACTTCTGAAAAGTGTGAAGAAGTCCAGCTGCCTTCATCTGGAGTAATAAAGAGTAAAAATGGGGATTATATGATGGTGCTGTCGGCTCCGCTAGCCTGTTATTTCCCACATTTCTCCTGGAACATGTTCTGCAGCATTTACCTGCACTTTCAGCACTCAGATCCACCTTTTTCTGCTCTCTCCCTCGCTGTCGTTTTCCTGCCGCTCAACTCAGGCTGAACGGCGCGTTAATGCATGTCCACATGCAGCCGGCCGTGGCTGCCGACAGGCACAGAAAACACACCTACATGCCAAGTTTCATTCAACCATTTAACCAAATTTATCGACAAGTGCTTAACTGACTGATGCACCTAGAAATGAAAACACAGCTGAGTCCTGCTAATGTAAATGATTCGGGCAGCTTTGATATCACTGGAAAATTGGAAAATACCTGTGTTAAAATAGAGCTTCTCTTTTATACGATGGTGCAAAGCTTTCAAAACAAGTACAGGTGAAATGCTGTTTAATGAGTGTGTGCTGATGAATCCTGCGTGTTTTTCTCATCACCGTCATTCGAAGTGGAAGCATATCGACTGACTGCAGCAGTCGACCTAAATGCACTTTAGCTACAGGCGCATTGGGTGGAAGGGATGCTGCTGTTATTGTGAGTTTTTCCTCCACTCATTAGAGGAATAGCTCGTTTCTTCCTCCACCAGGTGATGACCTGGTGGAGCGGCAGGACTGAAAGTTGTCTGTTCTTTTACATCATGGCCTGACACACTTGTGGATGTCACTGTGTAAACAGTCCATTCAGAGCTAGAGAGAGAGAGAGAGAGAGAGAGAGAGAGAGAGAGAGAGAGAGAGCGAGAGAGCGACAGATGAATCCAGCATGCCCCTGAATAATTCAGACCACTCTGGCAGCCATTCATCCTGCCAGCTTTTAAATCTATCTGACTACACTTATTGATCTGTTTGCTTTGGCTACACCACAGCAGATGTATTGAATGACCAACAGCAAATGAGAAATGTTCAAAAAAACAAATAAAAATTGTTGTTGTTTTTTTAATATTTAAAACTTGTACATGAGGAGGGCTGAGTGTTGTTCTGCAATCTAGATTTGCGTCCTCGCTGCATGTAGCTAAATGCAGATGAGTAGAAGCACTTAGTGACCATGATAAAGCCAATATAGCTGCATAAATAGGGGACAATTCTTTCATTTCTGTGATTAACCACAGATAGATATCCGGATTAAACAGAGGAACAATAATAATGAACATTCAGTAGGATTTATTAAAGTAAATTATTGTATTGATCTTATTTGTAGGGGTTTGTAGGCATTTGTCTGGGCAGATTGGCACTGTGATGTGTTTTTTCATATTCCTTTGGCAGCCACATGTGCAGCATAAATAGAAGAAGTCCCTTTTGTCTTCACTTATCTGATATAACCTGATCCAATGAGCATCTTAAATCTGATGTCGATGACTTCATCTTGAATCAAATCAAGATTGACTTGTAACTACATGAAAGAACTTCCTCTGTGACTCAGAGAGAAAGAGCGGCACTCCTCGGCAAACCCCAACTGCTGGCTTTTAATATTTCATTTCACTTTTTTCAGCTTAACTTGCAGAAAAAAGGAGCGGGGCAGTGAAAAGCATTGATAGTGCATGCAGCGTGCAGCAGTTTATGAGGAAACAGTGGGCTGGGGGGCGGGGGGGGGGGGGGGGGGGGGGCTGCCTGCAGTCTCTACAGCTCAGAATCAAGCTTAAGTCTGCAAGCAGTGCAGCCTGATTACCAGGATTTCAATCCAGCCGTTCCCACGTGTTTGACGTTGACAGCTACAGACAGCCAAGCTCTTCATGTGCAGGAAAACCAGGCTTTTGTTTTTGTTTTTTGTTTTTTTACCTGAGGGAGGTCTTTGAAGAAGTGCAGATGGAAATAAGGATGGAAATCTGATGCTGCTGATATGGCTGACAACATCTGGATGGATGGATGGATGGATGGATGGATGGATGGATGGGGGGATGGGGGATAGATGGAAACAGCTATATAAATTGCAGCTGCAGCAGGTGCAGTTTAAACTACCGTACCTATCATGTGACCACTGTTTCACTATCAACTTGCACAACACGGGGGGGCTGGATAACATGTGCTTATAGTCACTCAGCATGAGTGTAATTAATGTGCTTTGTATTCCAAGAACAATTAGTCTTCCAGGGCATTTATCTTCCATGTTGTGATTTTACAAAAAAATTCAATATTCCTTACATCACTTATGCATGCCTCTATTATTCATCAGCTTTGGCATCTACATTATTTTATCACTGACTATTGTTTATGTTTCCTTCCATGTTAGGAATAAATAAACTATGTATCCTGCTGTGGATTTATTCTGGTATGGTCTAAATGCAGTTCAGGCTGTTTCTTCCGTCTAGAAAGTCGTCTGTATTCCACTAAAACACTGTTGTTGCTTGTAATCTGAAGGATACAAATGCAGCAAATTTAGTCTGAAGTCCAGTCTGGTACAGAATCACTGATGCTGTCGAGATCTGATGCCTCCGTTAACCCGGCGAACTGATTAACTACTGTTTAAAGAGCACGCATGCAGGTCACGCCTATGCTGAGTCGATAGTAATGGCTTTTAAACAAGAGTCTCACTGTCTGCACAAATCATCTGGATCTGAGGAGGAAGAGGTCTGACTGCACGTGCTCCTGCTGCACCAAAACGCACCTCCCTCCAAAAAACACATCACATGGGGCTTATTTTTGCAAAGCAGTTACTTATTTGATGTTTATTTAGCAGGAAGTTGGTCCAACCGTAAAGGGAGGCGGCAATTAGGGGGTTTAGCTAAAAGGCTACTAAGCACCATCAAACAAATTTCTGGTCGTGTAAAATAAGTTTCACACTCACTTTGGACTTAATTATCTGCCGTATTTAGTTGAAGGGAATTATCCAAATCCATCCCTCCAATTCCTCGTTTAATCTCTTTTTCTGACAATATCGAAAAACATGTAATAATGAAACAATTTTCCCTAATGTTAGTTCCAGAATGGACAGAATCTTCCGATACAGTTGACTGGGCTGAAAGGCTGGACCTGCCGCAGCCAGACTCAGTGGAATTTTGTGGGTTTTCAGTCTTTTTGACGCTGCGGCACCGTTCAGAAACAGGGCATCGAATTTGTAGGTAGCGTTAAATGTTCTCAGCACATTTTGGATTGATGCCATTGTGAATGTTGACTTTTCATTTACTCTATCAGCAGCGTGGCAGGCTTTAGACCAGCGTTGTATCTGTAGATAATGCCTGGATTTATAGAGTTTGGTGCCATGCTTTATGTGCTGTGTGTGCTGTAAAGATGGAGGACCTTTCGCCGCTGCTGATTTATTATAGATGTAGGCTTCCTCTCAAGAATTTAAGAGGTTTTTTTCAGAGATGGAGTCAGAGGTGTTAGCAATCAGAACTGCATGTAGGTCAAAATGGCCCAAACCAGCAAGCACAAACAAACAAACATCCCATTTAAGTGCAAATAGCATAAAATCATCATTAGAAACCTGAGAAACCGTTCATGCTGGGTCATATTTGTTCCACCTGCTCCTGTTTTATCAACCCAAATGTAGGGATGAGCCAACAGCAAAAGTTATACGTATGCCTGGAATTCTCAGACTAGAAAATCTTTCTTGACATTTTCATTTAAGACTCAATACAAACATGTCAAATTCTCGGAAAATCAATAGCAGTATGTTCCAGTTCTGCACAAGTCTAAACAGTGACAGTCAGCCACAGAGGGATGGAGCAAACGTCAAGAACTGAGACGCGCTGTCACCTCAGATTCAATCATTGGGTCAGTATCAGCTGTGTATTTGCACAGGAATGTCCTCAGGTCTCAGTGATTGCAGGTTCGGTCAGACAGAGAGGCAGCGCTGATGAACAGGGCTGTTCTGGGACCTTTTATTGCATTTTTACACCATAGAGGAGGCTGGAGAATAAATAATTAGCCTGTAAATGAGAATTGATTCTCTTCCACAAGCTGGCAATTCCAGTGCTTACAAATATTTGGAGAGCATGCGCGAGCTGCACCGCTCGTTCATCTGCAGTATTAGTGTTCAATATTCCAACTTCATACAACAGCTGGCAAATGTTTTCTTTCCTCAATGACAGTTGCTCCATCCTTGCACTGCTGTCGAAGCGGAAAACTAGAAGTGCTCAGTAGCATCAAAATCGAATATAACTATAGATAGATTTCACGAGATTAATGAGTCCATCTGGTGCAGAAACATAACAGTGTGAATATTGCTCTAGTAAAGCAATAAACAATCAAGATAATGTGTCTGAAGTCGTGCATTTGTCCTCTCACTCCATATAATTTTTACAGAACACCACTTTGATATTTATCTTGGCATGTTTCTAAAATTGATCATTCGAGAACGTTTTAAGTTATTTTTATTCTATTTGTAGCTGGAAATTTGAGCTAATTGTATTGAGTTGATGCACTCACTGCCTGTTAGACAGTTGGGTAAAAATGTTTTTAGCATGTGCAAATATTGTTATTTATTGCTGTAATATGTTTAAATTATTATAAAAAAAATCAATAATATTCATTACAAATATTCTCTGGCAGGCTGGAAATTGTGTAGTTCTGGTTTTTACTTCACAGTCACGGTGATGCAGGAGCCAGCTTGGCCCAAGTCTAACTTCCCAATTCCAGCGTGAATATTGTGTTTTTGTGGTGAATCCCAGCAGCCTGTGATGAGGAAGCGAGTCCCTTTGTGTGACACAGCGGTGACTCATGGGGGCCTCCATGTTGTCTCAAGTGCTGGAAGGCTGGATGATGTCCAAGCTGCTTAGCCTGAAGGCAGCCAAACTTTTCCTTTATATCCCCACTGCAGGGTAAGCTGAGGATATCAGCTAGCATTGTGCTGACAGGACAATCCTTTTAGGATCTTAAGCAACTTTGTCTGCCTACATGACCACTACTTTGTTTTCTTACTTATATTCATTAGTGAAGGAATCAAAGAATTGAATATGTCCCCAAAAACCTTTGCCCATCTCTCATTTCTGACCATATGACCCCGTCACATTGACTGGTGAAAAATAAAAAAGAAATCTCCAAGACAGCTGTCAGTGTGTTTGTGATTCCTTCTCTTTGAGCAGCTAAAGGTTTCTCTGTTTCCTCTTCCTTTGAGCCAAGTCTAAGTAAATTTTAAGGGCCTGGCTCAGTCAGGCAGTGATGGATGGATGGCTGGTGTTGGTTTATCCAGGTGGGAGAGTTATTTGAAGCCGACACTCTCTTCACAGGATCTGTTCAGTGCAGTAAGTATTTTTCTGCATTTATGTTTCCTAGAAAGGCTCAAAATCGAACCCTGTATTTAAAAAAAACACACTCCATCAAAATCCCCTCGGTAAATATGCTTTTTTTAATTAAATTCCAGAAATTAATTTGAATGGAAATGCAAGAGGAGAAGACGGTGACACAGTAGCTTTGCTTTCACCAGCCAGGATTACCAGTGCTGGTTCTCATTGCCTGCAGAGGGATCGGCCAAAAAGGAGAAGAACTAAAAGGACCAGGAAAAAATGTAATGTCCAGGGTAGCAGACACTTTAACCGCCCTTAAATTTGCACAGTGAGTGCACCGAGACTAGAGTAGTAAAGAGGAGCCATAGATTGGTAGATAATGGATCTCTAAGCACACTAAATGACTAACTTTTACCATTTTAGCACATTTCCTCTATCTGTAACCCGCAGCTTGGCAGTGCTGATGGCCTTGCTGCGTGTTCGCCTGCTGTCCCGTGACTGTCCATCCATCTTCTGTTATTGGTTCCCAGTCATGGTGACACCGAGCTTTCGAGTAACCTGGCATGAGGCAGACGTACATCCTGGTTAGGTGGCCAAACAGATGCAGTTAATAAGTTCTATTTTGTAAAGCATGGTTTTATGACATAGCTGCACGATTTGCTGTAGTTTTCAGCTTGGTGACAAGCTCGTTCAGTGAGAACTAGATGTGTGGATGTGTGCGTATTTCCCAGCTCCTGAAGCTCTCAGCATCTACTCTCAGTGGGCCGTGGAGGTAATCCAATAAGAGCACTGTCTCAACACGGTGAAGTGCTGAGGGGGAGTGCAGTGCGGTGCCTGGGGGCCTCTGCCTCTAATGAGGGATGCAAGATGCAAGGTCTCATCTTTACACACAGCAGCTGACGGACGCCAGCCGACCCTCTTCATTCAGCCACCAGTGCTGCTTTCATTCCAGTCCAAACTCCCGTCTCCAGGTAACACCTTGTCTGAGCCTAATTTAGAGCACTACCCAAGGTGCCCCTACCCGTCCTCATCCCTCTGACATCTTATGATTGTCTCAGCAAGTCAGCTTCAGTACCTGAAATGGTGCGTGTGCCCAATGTTTCTGACGGCTGCGGCGATACCTCTCAATCCTCTCAGTGTAGCTGTTGTCGGTATGGTTGCAGAGGCACAATCAAAATCCTGCAGCTTTAATTACACTCAATCTGTCTTGAGTATCATAAGCAACCAACCACTAATTAGCTCCCGTTCTTGTGTGCACTGCTCCTGCTTATACAGCAGTAAAAAGACCCAGTTGATGAGAGCAGACCAAGCGCAGGACCCAGTGGTGAGAGGATGCAGAGTGGGAGCTTTCAACTCCAATCCCTGGGCATAAATTACGTAACAATGTCGTAAAATATTCATGACATACCATAGGGACGGAATCCTGCCTGCTCTGATGCGCTGAGCAAACACTTCATCCTCAACCACACTGAGACTGGGAGAGGAATGAGGAGAAGTTGAGAGGTAAAGAGGTGAAAAACAATGTATGATGGCATGAAGCTATAACGACAGGGATAAACAAACAAATGAATAAATAAGAAAAATAAAAGAAAGGACTCCTCCATAAGCAGCCTGGCGAGCAGGCGCTGTCATTTCCAAACTTACATTACGATGGGTGCTCACCCTGTTTAGGTTGTTTGCTTTGATCAGGCTCTTTTTTATGTGTATTAAATAAACATGAAGTCTGTGAGAAAAACAAAGAATACAAAGAGACACGCGGCCAACAATACCAAAAACATCACAACTCATTTCTGGCTACAGACAGCGACATATTTCAACATCGTTCGGTACAAAACAACCCAGAGACTATCGAAAAAAAAAAGCCATTGTTCTGAAGAGAGTGAGCTTTTCTTTTGTGTTTGAAGGTTTAACTTACAGAGCTTAGCTTTAAATAAAGTCAAATTTATTTCTTAAATATGTTTTGAATATTGATGCAACAGTAAATATTTGCACACTCAGAACAAGCTTCATTAAATGAATCACACATTTCAACTAAAGACGAAAACCTGAAATGTATTTTCTGAAGAAAATTAGCATTAAAAGCAAGAATTCAGGTGAGTGTTTGAACTCATCAAAATCATTTACCAACAAGAAATGGAACTGATTACACAAATCTTCTTTCAAATCCATGCAAAAAACAGCAGTTCTCACCTTTATTTCTCATTTTGTCTACTCTGCTCTTCACACCTGCAGAAATCCTCAGTCACTAATGCCAGTGTTTACTTCATTCAAGATATTTATTTCATTACCTGACAACACCTTTTTCATATTCTCCAGACCAGCTCAAATATGTGATTTCTGGAGCAGCTAAGGTGAGGAAAAGTAATAAGGCAGAAGATTTCATCCTAACTAAACTACCAAAGTCATTAGGGGGACGCGGTGAACACTGAAGAGCTCCCAGCCACTCATGGGATTCCTGCTTATGGTTTTATGTGACTTTAATGATGGAAAAAGGAGCTGGATCCTGCCAAACCTCACCGTGTGAAAGCTCAACCTTAGCTTTACCTCAGTCAACAGCCTTATGGCAGGAGCAGAAGATTGCATTTAATTGCAGGAGATTGGTCACTAATGGCTCCTCCTGGCTTTATCGTCCTTTCAGTCATTCGATATTTCTACAGCTAGGCTGCAAATTTAAAGTTGTAGTGGCAGATATTGCAAAAAATAAATAATAAATTAAAAAAAATAATAATAAATTTTCCATCTAGATGTCATCATCATTATGACAGGTTTGACTTTTCTTTATTTTGTTTGTTCTAAGCACATCCAATCAACCTGCCACATCTGATCCCGTTAAAAAACTCTAGTTCTCATAACGGAATCCGGCAGCTGCTGGAACATTCAGCATCTGTGCCAAGCTAGAAATCCATCCATGCAGACGTGACAAAAGCAACTTTTCATCCTCAACAAACTCCCCATTGCATCAAAACTTTGAATGACCTAAATGGACTCCAGCGCTATGATAAACGGGTTTTTTCACTCAAGTAAACTGCCTGGAACAGAACATCTACATTCTAAAGCATCGTTCTTATAAAATTCATCCCGACTAAACATCAGCATGATTAAACATAACAGCATGGTGGGGTGAATTCAAAGATGGTGGATACAGTAGCAGCAATGAGGAGATGAGGGGGGGATATTTCATCAACTTGTTTACATTATTAAATTTGTTTGCATGATGATTAAATCCTGAAGAGAAAATTACAGAAACGAGGGCACAAATTAACCAGGAGTCACGTGCATCTGCTTTGGAGTGTTAGACTGAAATACATGCAAGGGGTCTTTTTGATGCAAGTGCAGTATCATCTTGTGACCCCCTTGCAGTAATTATATTAAAATAATAACATTAAACCTAGAATAATTTTTTTGCACCTGGAGCCACATCTGTGTACCGTATAAATCCCATTTCCACGGCTTCATGTTTTCTCTTGTAGTAAGATTTGTAAAAAATGGTTCCGCATGTCAACCGTAAACAGAAGATAAGTTGATTAAATGCTGTAAGCCCCCAAGACTGCTAAATTTAAAATACTACAAAAATAAATATGTGATTTTTTTTTTATTATTATTTGCCTCCAGTGTGTTTTTTTTCCTCTCTGAAATGAAATGCAGCATTCAGAGCAACAGAAACACAAAGTTTTAGAGGGGGGAAAAAGAAAACTAAAGCCATGGCTGGGTGTTGCGTTGTGGCTGTTATTTACAGAGTTTTGAGCTCAGCGACACTGTCAGTGTTTCAGACAGGCTTAATGAAGCATGCAGCCATCAGATTTTAGCTGCATGAGCAGATTCATTTAGTTGATGGAAGGTGATCCAGTAAGTGCAGCCGAAAGATGCGACTGTGGTTGTGTCTTAATGTCGTGCATTAAGGCTCGACTCCCAGTGCTTTTTTTGTGCATCTTACTGTCGCACTGTTATTTCAAACCCTCCAGGAGTTCGTGTTTGTCACAGCTTCAACAATAACTGCAAATGAACAGAGCCAGTCAGAGGAGAGGAACGAGCTCTTCACGAGCAAAGCCACAAGAGTGAGCTGCAGAAATAATGAAGAAGAAGTCAGAGCAGGCCACAGCAAACCAGTGTAGAAGCCTTTCTGAGGACTCTTTAAGGGGAGGAAACACCCAAACCTGCCTGGTTTTCTTCCAGTGTGTCCTTTGTTGTTCAAACATGCCACCAGTCTCCGCCAGTAGAGGTGGAGGCATCTGTACTCCCTGTCCCTGCTCACCCCTTCCACGGTTCCCCTCCTTCTACATGTGCTCACCGCTGATGCAGAACATGCTCAGAGGATGTCAGCATTCAATACTGCTTTTATCATTTCAAGGATGAAGATTTTCGCAGTAGTCACGGATATGGAGGCATTATGGGACAGCTTTCCAACCACCTCTGACAGATTGTTCTCTGCGTAAAGTCTATATTCCTCTTCCAGTGCACATGAATACCTTAGGCCAATATTCTGGCCAAAATTTCCATGCCCAGTGGAATGATAGCGCTGCATCTTCATGCCACCACAGAATAAACAACGCGCAGAGGAAGAAAATCAAATTCATTCCCACAGTGGTAATTTATCATAGTTTATGTCCCAGCAGTCAAAATAAAACAATTGTTTTTGATGAAAGCGTGAATGCTAAATGAAGCTAGAGCCCTGTGCAGGTCGACTCTCGTCATCCTGAACCCGGCTGCTTCTAGCTGATCTCTGGTTGTTAATGAAAATTCCCATCA
>BJFM01000481.1:25951-46087 GCA_016586285.1 Arothron firmamentum | reverse complement strand
AGCGAGTCCACCCCGTGAGCGTCTACTGCTATCATACTGTAACTACTGATTGCTGCTAATTTGGTGTATGTCTCTTTTCTGCAATGCAGACTTTGTTTTTCTTTGTCAATACGCAGGTGCCCAAACCGTATGCTGCTATTGAAATTTTTGTGCATAAATATTACTAATCAGCTGTTCTGTAGTTGCTTGGGGCTATATCAAGTACAGTATGTGAGCACTGAAAATAAGAGATTCTCCATCAAAGTTAGCCGGTGCTGTAGAGTTGTATTATATTCACTGTCTCTATCATTCAGGGATGGCTCACTCGCACCTGTGGCAAAATTAGAAACGGGCTGTTATGTGAGCATGTCACAGTTCTGCAAGTAAAGGTCACAAGATGCAGTAGTTTAGGTCTCTCCCTCCTGAGGCTCATGTGAATGAACAATAGGAGCATTGTTGCTACCCCAGCATCCTGCTGTTGAAACGTCACCCACGGAGTTTATGTAATTTAACATGCATCATTCACTTAAACACAGAATGCAGAAGGCTCTTTACAAGCTTACAGTGTTTGGATGTGATATCAAGTATAATGACATAATTTAGTAGTGAGAGGCTGCTTCTGCTTAGCTGGACAGCCATACTGTCCTTCACAGCCTCTTTTTGTTGCAGAGGAACAGCCATATTGTTAAAAGTGGTGTGACGGGTCTCTTGCAGATTTAGTGGACTGGAACCAGATAAGATGGCTGGAAATACGGTGCCAGCCTTGTGTTGGGTAATTCATCCAGGGAATCAGCACAGAATCCATTTCACAGCTGGTGATTCATGACTTCAGAAATACAAAGCCTGTAAATCAGAGAGTACAGTAAGCACATATTGCACTCCTTAGGTCAGGGCCACCAGCGGTTGGGTTCTCCTCTGCAGAGCTGATGATGAGCAGAGAAAGCAGCACCGTTATTTGCTTTGTCACATGATGGCGACCGGTTTTGACACTGGTCTTGCTCGCCTTGGCACTGCTGAGCAGGTACTGTGTTCTACGACTCTCTGCACATTGTCTTTGCATCTGCTGAGACTCTGCAGTGACTTAATTCAGGCTCTGCGCTGTAGCAGCGCCGTGAACTCATGGTGTCATGCTTGGCTTCCCTGAAATAATTAGAGGACAGCAACGCTAAGTACTTTTTGCAAATTAGTGTCATTAAGAAGGAAGAACTATGGTTTGATGATCATTGCCTAGTTTTATGCAGAGTGAGAGACAAATGTGAGGCACTGCATGATTTAAGCTTTTATACGGGAGGCTGTTTAAGGTCAAGAGAAAAGAACTAAGAGCAGGGCTAGTGTGCTGCCCAGGTCTACTTTATTAAAGTGACCTTTGCCAAGTGTGATGTGGTGACATGGTGTAAACATTGCCTTGATTATAGTCCAAGCACCTGTAATTCTTATCCAAAGTTTAGCTTTGCAGATGGAAGGAATGTGTTCCATCATCTAGCATTTCACTGCTAAGAAAAAGCTATTTGAACAGCCCAGGACTGACAGTGGCATGTCCTGATTAATGGTTTACCGTCTCCCAGTGTGGGCATTATTTTCTGCACCTGTGAGGAAAAAGTAGTTTGAGGAAAGAGTAAAAGTTGTTTAAAAGAACTGACCTTGAAGAGACGCAGTATGTTGGCTACCATGATTGACACGGAGCTGGCAGAGGCGCCAATCACTCCCACCACTCTTTCTGGCTTAGTGATGATCGGCGGCCCTCCGCTGAGACACTTGACATCGGTTGAGTCTTTCTCAATCAGAGCTTGAACAAATGTGAGTGACTGTTCCAGAGCATGGGTGTCCCGCGAGCAGGTGTCCAGGATACGTGCCCCGAGGGTGATATTAGGCAGCAGCTCATTGTCATTGTTGATGCGATCCAGGGCAAATAGCATGGCCTCCAGCCTGTGGATCCCCTTCTCTTTCTTCAGCTCGCCACAGGCTTTGCCGTCATTTCCCCTGGCGTGGACTGGAAACAGGCCACCCAGAGAAATGTCCCCATCAATGCGTATTGAATTGAGGTGCGTGTGGCCGGGCATTTTGGGCTTGGCTGCCAAGCCGATCAAGAAGGAACAAGCCAGCAGCAACACCCAGTAGCAGCCACTTTTGTGGCAGCTGAACCACGCTCTCTCAAAGCCTCTTTGCAGAGTCATAATGAAAGGCTAAATCCGCATCCAAACACAAGCTCAAGTCCTTTGAAAATGAAAGAGATGTGCACAGATATACATGCACGCACACGTGCAAATGTCCTGAAGGTAAGCTGCAGTGTGTTTTCAGAGCGCAGTCATCTTCAGAAGCTTCTTCTGGTGGTTTTGACAAAAACAGCAATACTAATTATGCAGTGTTTTTTTGACTCTCTTATGTATCTCTTAGTGTTCTTTTCTCTTTGTGTTGCACTCCTTTCCTCTACAGGAGCCTTCAAAGTAGATGCAGCAACTAGAGACAATAGAAGAGCTGAGATGAAGCGTCCACAGAAGGAACTCTCAGGCATCAAAAGTGAAGGGTTAGCTCCGATTTTCTTCCCCAAAGCTCACTTTGGGCACATTTATTTATTCACTGGGTCCCTTAAGTAGGTGGCGAGTCACAGGAGGACCTAGCTGGATGCGACTGCAGGTCCCTGCAGAGAAAGACAAAAAACATGTCAGGTGATAAGGAAAGACACAAAACTACAAACATTTTCAGCTTGGTCTTTTCAGGAGAAGGCCACATCCCTGCAATAACACAACACATACTACACTATCAGGTTTAAATAGGAGAGACTCAAATCTACATTTTGGAACCATGTTGTGTGTACTACTAACGTTGCTTTTCGGCATGAACTGTCATTTGTGTGCTGTCAGTACCCACTTGTGGTATTGTGACTCACATGTACTAACTAAAAATCCTGATTAATATTCCCTAGGTTGTAGTCCCTGCACGGTAAAGGTTCTCCACTTTCTAAATAAAATAATTCAACCAGATATAAGTACCGGTCCCAATTCTGTGTGAAAGAAGTGTTTTGTGTTGCGGCCATGGCTCAAGTGTCCTTTCAGGTCCCTGCGATGAATTATTTCAATGCGCCTTGAGCATAAGTGATTTGCTGCTGCCTGGCACTATTCCATAGATTTCATAACCTCATCCTGCTCGCCTCATCCTGCTTGCCAAAAGGTCAGGTAATTTAGGGCAAAATTAGCAGCGATAATTAAAGCATTTAAAGGCATTTGTTCGTTATATGTCACGAACATATGTGCACTTGTTATCCCTCACCACCAACCACTGATATCGGCAAACTCTCTCTCTCACTCTCACTCTCGCTCACTCGCTCTCTCTCTCTCTCTCACTCTCTCTCTCTCTCTCTCTCACTCGCTCTCTCTCTCTCACTCGCTCTCTCTCTCACTCGTTTTCTCTCACTTTGGTGATGGAGGTCTATGTCAGAATTTCCTTTTGTAGTAATTCTGCGAAGTGTACATTTTAAAACATTTGCGAAAATCCACAAATTCAAGTCTTAGCCACGTCTGTGTCTCTGTTTATGCATCAAATCAGACTAATCAGAAATGACCTGCTGTAACTGTACACTCTGGCCCGTCTCGTGCTTCCTCTCTCATCCTGCTGGGAACCAAGGGGGGATATTTATATCGTCCTGCATGGATCATCCCCATAAAACACAGCATCAATAATGGATGAAGGTTGTTGCTGCATAACATCTTATTCTAGGGGAAAGCCTGAAAACGAAAGGGTGGCTAGAGAGGCTGGCTGAGGTAAATAATTAAATTAAAATGTATTGCAGAGGAAGAATCTTTGCGCGCGCGCGCACACACACACACACACACACAGTGATAATGGAAAAGCGCCTCCTTTTCCCCCAACACTTATTAGCACATCACAAGACAATTACAAGATGCCATGTGGATTATTATACGCTGTTTATTTACAGAATGTTTGATTTGCTACGTTTAAATGATTCCCTCTGGACTTTTACAGATGTAGGGGGTTTACTGAACCAAAAATAGAAGCAATGGTGTGTCACAAAATTGTGGAAAACAAGAGACTAGACACTGTGGGAACTGCAGCCAGTGTCTTTGGCTTGTCCCGAGCTTTTACCTCACAATGATCAGTTAACAGGAAGAAGAGGTCTTTGGTTGATACCTTTGTTCTGGCTTTTCCTTTTAGTCAAGTGGTTTCCTTGGTCTTATTGCAACTTTTAATGAATGTCTGGATATGTTTTGGATTGTGGGGCCAGACATGAGGGGATGCTGAGATTGGATTGAACAGCCAGAGCTGATAGTGTCATGACTGCCTGTCCTGCTTTGACAGCTGTTGAAATACAAAAGAAAGGTGTCAAATAGCTTTTAAAACAGGTACACAGAACATTCCTTTGATGGCCCGAAAACAGATTTTTATCGGAGCAGAATTTTGTGGGTGTTGATAATAATGTATATTCATGTCTGTCCAAAATTGAGAAAGAAGGGCTGCAGACAGGGAGCGTGTTTCACGTCTCAAACCGGCTTATCTGTGATCACAGCCGTCAGTGACAAAGCCACAGTAGGGATAATTATAGTGCACCATCTCGAGTGCTGGACAATACTCTGGTGATTAATTCAGGTTTGGAGAATAAGCCCTGACGTCTGTGAGATGAAGTCCTGGCTGCCTCTCCTGATCTCTTTAGAAGGGATGGACAGCAGCGCTCCTTCACTGTCATCGCAGTGTGAAACCCCACATGCACACTGGCAGCGAGAGCAGATGTTTAGTCACAAGGCCCAGATGGGCAAAGCAGATAAACATCAGTGGTCTGCAGAGAAGGAGCGTTGGGGGAATGTGAAGAATCCACACAGCAGGGAACGGCTCCAGCGTCCTCGGCTCTCGCCTGCTCTCTCACCTCGCCATTCCGCTAACACGCAGTTGTACATCCAGAGAATACAACACACTTTTTGTTAGACTTGATTTAGATAATTAAAGTCAGCTTAAATTGCCGGGCAAACCAATATAAGCTCTTAAACTTGCTCATCAGGGATCCATTTGTGTGCAGATACTTTTGAGGAGAACTGAAGGTAAACACGGAGAAGCCTAGCACCTTTCAGCATTCCTTCCTCTGTTTTCAGCTAAATTATTAAAACTTGCTCATCGTATTGCTTAAATTTTAATCAGCATGTTTAATGTTTTTAAGCAGCTACAAATAGTCATTAAATTGGAATTTCTGGCTCCCGTTTGTACATAAATCAAATGAATATAATAGATTATTACATTTTCTGTAAAGCATCACCTGCCTCCTCTCTGTTTTTACACACTCTTTTTAGCTGGATGGTGTCATCTTTTGGAGTTTAAATCTACCTTAACTCCAGAGAATACAAGAATGGATGCAGGATACATAGATTTTATATCCTGTCTCCTCTGCAACGCCACACCATGACATGCATCCTGTTAATAGGTATGTCAGAGTGTAACTGGGACCATCTGACAGTGATGTCCTAATCTGACAGGGAGCTGCTGTTTTGGCCGTCATGCTTCAGCAGAGGAGATTCTTAAACCCCAAAGACGACATGATCACAGTGGAGAAGACAGATAAAGACTTCAGCACAGAGCGTTACACTGTAGGCACATCTGCGAGAACACACCTGCTCCCATCACACTCTCATATGCATTCTTCATGCAGATTTGGTTCACTTCTGTGAGTTTAATGGCAAACAAGTGCAGTAAAAATCCACCTGTACAAGGAGAAAAGAACAATGTCTGGTTTTGGAGAGTCACCAGCCACTGGGGAGGTGTCGCACTTAAAGTCAGAGTCTGCTGACACACAACAAAGCCAGTGGTGCTGGTGGGAGGAGATGTTTTAAAAGCATTATCTTTATAATTTAAGAGAAACGCTGTTGACGTAGGCTTGAGAAGATTGTGGAACAAGATGATCTCAGCTGTCTAAAGTCATTCGTGGGAAACTTTTAAGACTGAATTTGACAGTTTGTAAATCATTTTAAATAACAAATCCATGGTCGAGGATGGTGGAGATTGAACAGGAATGCATACATAGGTCCCACTCACACTTATTAATTAACTCATTCTTTAGGCAAAGTGCAGATTGTTAACACACGTGTTTGCTCTTCCTGCCCTGGGTGAACTGGGGAGAGGACACAACTGCTGTTGTCCAGCAGTGGAATTATATGAAATGAATGAATGCAAATATAATGAAGATATTAAACATTTACAAGCTTTCCCCTCTCTGGTGTAGTAATGTTATTAGATATTTCCTCTTATATATCCCCATACACTATAAATTAACAAATCTCTCCACTGAAGACCCTGCATGTGGAAACAATGTATATCATATACTGTAGATGATATCATGAGAATTTATTTCCTGTTTTAATGCAGTGTAGCCCAACTATTTAATTAAACCTATTAATTCCTTTTCTATTTTATGCCAAACAACTCGTTAAACCAACTGATGGCTAGTTACCATTATTATTATTATTATTAT
Source organism: Arothron firmamentum (assembly GCA_016586285.1). Classification (NCBI taxonomy): domain Eukaryota; kingdom Metazoa; phylum Chordata; class Actinopteri; order Tetraodontiformes; family Tetraodontidae; genus Arothron; species Arothron firmamentum. Next base: position 39,639 of record BJFM01000481.1, on the reverse strand, counting down.
TATTATTATTATTATTATTATTATTATTATTATTATTATTAATAATAATAATAATAATAATAATAGTATTGTTATTATTATAGTTTGTATCTTACTCATGTCTTTGATTATCTTTTTTACAGTAAAAATATTAAAACATTTTTTAATTTGAATTAGAATTTTGTCGGCTGCATTGCTGGAACACACAAGTTGGAGTTTAGGTACTAACAACAGTTTGGAGTCTAGGTGCTACATGTTGGGCTGCAAACCTGGACTCCTCCATGTTCAGTGCCTGTAAAATGTCAATAATTTATAACAGAATGCTTCAAGGCTCCAGCAGGGTCTTAGTGGTGGAGGAGAGTCCGTGTTCCCTTTATTTCTAATTCAGGACGTAATTTTGTTAACCATTCGAGAGGCAGTGGAGCAGCAAACAAAGAGCCGCTCACAGAAACTTTGTCCCACTTTACTGGGGTTAATTCTTCATACCATCAACAAACAGAAGCTGATGAAGAACCGAGCAGAGTTTCATCATCAGGTGCTGATGGCTAATGTGTTTCTTCATCAACCCAGTTTTAAAGCCATTGATTTTATCTTCAAGCTAAGACATATTTTCAATGGAAAAACCTATTATTTGTCGGGCAGCATGTATAAATTCACATTAGATGTTGAAAATCGTTCCTCAGAGATCCATCAAATGTGTTCCGTGCTCTAACTGCACCCAGCAACTGAAACGCCCTCGTAGTCACGTAATATCTCAGATGGCGGCGCTGAGCACGCTTCAGTGCGTGCAGGGGAGATTCTCTTGTCACACGCGGAGGATGTTCCATGTGAACCCCCCCTCTGCGGGGACAGTAGGGATGCAAAGGCATATCGGCAAGAAATCACATATTTCAAATACACATGTGGCTTCTAACTATAGCTGTGGTTTATCAGCAGGCAGAGAGACAGAAGTTATGAATACTGCATCCCCCCCAGTGCTGCCACCCTGTCAGAGAGGGTTTCAGTGTTGGGGCATGCCTGAATGGACAAAGTGGATTTTTTTTTTTTATCCTGGGAACACCACCGTTCACTTCTCTTCTGTTCTCCTTCCATACTTACGTGGGATTCAAATATGATATCCGAAAGGATAAAAGATGAAGGTACAAGAGATCTTTCTGTAAACCTAAAATAGTCAAAGGTGATGCCTTCACAAGATGAAGCCCAGATTTTAGAAGAGTTCTGGAAGTTTAAAAAAGGGAATTGAGGTTGGGAACAGTGACCGTCTCAGCTGGACGCATTTTTAAAAAAAATCCACCAAAAGCCTGATAAAGAGAAAACCGACACACTTCTGTCACATCGGACTGGAAACACAGTTTAAAAAACAATCACCAAAGATTAATACATTTTCTTTTTTTCAGATCATGCTGTCCTTTCATCACAACTATCTCAGTTGTCTGTGAACGCCTTCTGGAGAGCTGCAGGTGCATTACTGTAATCTGGGAAAAAAGAAAAAAAAGCGAGTAGGTTGGCGCCAGACGAGCATCTCAGTGCTGCCTCTGGTTTGAGATCCCGCTGTCTCCTCTTCTTTTACAGTCTATGGCAAGCAGCAGCAGAACAATAAGCCCAACTCTGTCAATCTGTACATTCAATAAACTGAAAGAGCTGCGGGACTGAAAATCTCTCATCTGAAATGGCGTAAGTCAGCGGTTGTGAGATGAAAGTTGCAGCTTTAACATCAGCAGTTGACCATCGCCCCACAGCCACTGCATCATAATGCTCTTTGAATGGTGGTCTTTGGGGACACGATGTAATATCTGTCATTAATATCCAGGTGCTTTTCCAAACCCCCGTCACTGTCCACCATAACAAGGCCAAATAGAGCGCACGCCAAGCCATTTGAAAGAGTGTAGGAAAGGCGCCGCAGTGGGTCCTTAATAATATGTTTCCCTTCCGTCGCAATTGAAAGCACTGAGTTCACAAGTCCTTTATGTAGAATCTCTAATGGATTGAAAAACTCAAGGATCCTTTTTGTTTTCTGTTCCTTTAATAGTTGTGTGCATGTTTAATACCTGATCATGGCCAATTACCACATGATCTGCTTTGCTTCCAAAGCTGGACTGAGCTGCAGCAAATGGTGACTAATGGAGGAAAGAGGATACAACAAAGTAGAACACAGTAGATGTAAAGCCATGTTTTTCTGTGTCCACTGATGTTGTTGTGTGGTTACTTTATGGCAAATAGATTTTGTTGTTACTTTGCATATATATATTATATCAAATAACACACACGCAAAGTAGGAGATTTGATACGTCACAACTAGCTGTTTTTATCACAGGCAGATGTGAAATTTCTTTTTTACAGAGATGTTTTAGATTTGTAAGTCAGCAGAATCTAAATATATATTCTCAAATTCCTACTGCCGACCCCGCAGGTGAGCGGACTGGCCATCAGGAACACCAGGCGGTTCCCAGTGAACTGGAAGCTTGTTTGTCTGTTGGAAATGCTTAATGAAGTGACTCAATCAAAGAGAGAGCCACTCAGAGCAGCTTCGGGTTCTCAGAACCGACCCTGCGATCTGTGTCACATGCATTCAGCCGCAGCATCAACTCGGCATCAAATATGAAAGGAAGATAAATCTGAGATCAAATGCTTTTCAAGGGGAAGTTTTGGACGATGAATGAATAATAACAAGTTCTTAGAATACCGCAAGGTCTTAATGCACATCCCATTCGGTCCTGGACCGCCTACATCAGTCCTGGCTCCCGTTTCACTGATGCCAGCTTTGTACATCTAACCATCAAACTTTACCCATGAAACATTATGACTTGGATTTTTTTTTTGTTTGTTTGTTTTTGTTTTTGTTTTTGGTCTCTGCAATGAAACGTACAAGCTTATTTGCATGAAAAGTGGAAAATTAGTCCCAATCACGAGCATTCCATCAGGATGTCCATCAGTCTGTCCACCTGTGATCCAGGAGGATATGAATCCACTCCGTCACATTTGAGACTCCTCCTTGCTGTTCCTTGCCCACACCACAATCGGTGCAGCTTCCCAATGCTGTCATCTCTGCTTTTAATTTTCATCTCACATCACTAACAAGTGGAGAGCAGATTCCTGCTTGTTTAATACCATCTGCCCACACTGAAACCGCTCCTCTGTTTTGCCATTCATCCCTTCTTAGATGCATCTATCCAGCTTCAAAGGGTACAGCCAGCCTTTGGTCTGATGACATGAATTTAATCCCCCAGAATAAAGAATTTTTTTTTAAGTGATTTTTTAATATTTCATTTTATCTCCTCCTGTCAAATTTGCATGCCAGGAAACTGGAGCATGTCTAGAAAAGCATGTAAAGTACATTCAAAGAGGAGTGAAACAGGGAGTTAAATACAGCCATGCAAACAGTGCGTCAAAGGGTATTAGGTTGTAAGCTTGGCATCATTTCTAATTGGGCTTTCCAGCATGCTCTTGTTAAAATCTGTCACTTTTTTCCCTCTCTTTCAGGCTGTATTCTGAAGCCTTGCAGAATGTGTCTGCACTGACTGTTTCAGCCAACATGAGTGTTATTCGAGCCTGGAAACGGTAGTGAAGTCATCTTTAGCATGGCCAAGCCTCATCGGTGTTAATGTATCATTTGCACTCTTTCCCTCCCAGTTTCTGTCCTAATTGATGCCTCGTGGTTCTGCAGAGTTAATGTACGGGGGTTGTCCTTTTCCCTTTACTGTTTCATGGTCCAATAATTGCTAAGCCTTTCCAGGCCGTAACTGTGATCCATGGCGATGCAAACACACGTCACTTGGCTTTGCGAAGACCAGATTTAAATGCCGAGCACCCAAAAGGCTATTTAATATGAAGAAGTGCTGAAGCCAGTGGCGAGCCATAGATTTCTCAGCGCGGGGGCTTTGTGACATGGGCCCAAAGCCTGTGCCCATAGGGCTGGTCCGCTGTCACGCGGCCGCCATCAGACGCCTCTGAGCTGCTTCAGAGCCGGTTTGAGGCCCGTCGGAGGAGTGTCTGCCCTCAGTTTGCAGGCTCTCCTTTCATGGAGCTTTGATTTTGTGACGCTGAGCTGCAGTGAAGGACCTAATGACCAACTGAGATGAGAATAATGTTGGGTTGTCTGGCGTCCAGAGAACCGTTACTGCCGAGCCTCCGCTCAAATACACAAAAGCTAATGAAAGAATGCAAATGTTGCAAAAGCTGATTTTAATTCAGTCAAATGTAAGTTATCAGAGCTTGCCACTGATCTACAGACTGTAAAAGAGGTGCACAGAGGAGATGATTTTTTGCGAAACAGAAAGTTCCAATTTTTGTATTTTCTTTTTTTTCCATCTAGTAAACAGGGGACCTACATAATTAATTGAAGCAGTGCTTAGTTCTGAGCTTTGACATGCTTTTTCACACACAGTTGCAGCGCAGCCCAGATGACTATCATAATCATCCCCGCACTTGTAATTTGTCCCGCACTCACATGTCAAACTGCGCGTTAAAAGCACTGATAATGCATCATTCATGTGTCCAAGCCTTGTGAACTGTTTTAGCGGGCCTGTGTGGTGGGCTTGATTAAAAACAAACAGGTCTAAGGTCCTCTGAGCTCCCCTTTTTGTCATAACACAGGAAATGTTTTCCATTTTCACCATTTTTGCACAGTCACAGCTGCTGCTGCGGGCACGGCCTTGTGCCTCCTTTGTGGTTTTGACATAAGGAAGCTATTTGATTCCAGGGTTCCTCCTGTGCTCCTGCCGCTGCTAAATCATTGTGTCTAAACTTCGAGGTCTTTCCCAAGGAGATACAATTTTTTTTGTAGGATAAAGGAAGGCACCTGAAATCAAGCTCCTTTGACATGTCTGGATTTTTTATCCTCCTGGCCTCTGTAGAATCCATATTTACAGACTCATAGCACGCATCTTGGATTTTCCAATTGAATACAATCCATTAATTATACATCCCTGCTCCATCACAGCCTCCTCACTCCCGTTTATCTCTCTATTCAGTGCATTTTGTTGAATTCCCAGCATGTGGAATGGAGAATTCTACCTTTGTTGCGGAGCATGGAACAAACCGAGCTCTTTTAGTGCAAGGCAGTCCTTTAAGTGAAGTGCAGGACTTGATAATTGTTCCTTTCATCTGTCTTGTTAATTCCTGAATCAAAGGAGATGAGGCAGAGCGTGAATGGGACAATGAGTGCTAAACACAGCTAAGATCTGCTCGGGTTAGCGCTCTCACACCACGGCCATCTGCGCATCTCAGATCAAGGCATTTTAGTCAAAAAAAAAAAAAAAAGCTTTTCCAGGAGACCCTTGTGTGAGTTTCTGGGTCTTGCGTGTGCCTCTGCAGCCATCTTACATTGCTGTACAAAAAAAATGTTCCAGTAATTGTGCTTAAAAATTAATGCAGGTTTTGAGAGCCAGTGTACTGCTGGCATTCATCATGCTCTGACAGCCTCCCCTGAAGATTAAGCATTCACCCACAATGCCAGAGGAAAATAGGGAGGAGTCCAAATGAGAAACAGGGTCATTAACTTCAGGCACATCCACTGGAATAGGTGTCTGATTGAGCAGTTGGGAATTTCTGAGGAGGAAAAACAAACCTTGATCCATAAAAGGGATCATGTAAGGGATTTTGTAGGACTACCTCTCTAAGATATTGAACAGCTGCATGCTGGGTAATGCCATGGAGATGATTACTGCAGCATGTTTTTTTCTGTCTGAGTTATATTAAACCGATTGTTGCGTTCTGGATGAGAAGTCAAATCATCTACAGAATTATCTGTTGGGAAAGGAACCCTCTCAGTCCAATTTATCCAGGATTCCAGGATGTTTTGTCAAACTTTATACGAAGTACCTTGAAGAGCAGCCACTAAATCAGTTCCTGTGGCAGCGTTGTTTGATTTGAATGATTGGAAGTGAAAGTCCATTATTACATTCTCTATTAAATAATAAAACATCTCTCATTTTTGTCGACAAGAGTCATTACTCTAATTACCTGCTCAATCTGTTTCCTGCAAACTATGTAAACAAGCTTCAAGGATGTGACAGGGTGTGATGCACCTTACCGGGAAATTTAAACACACCTCCAATGTTTGTAAATGCTATAATTGTGACCCGACAGTGGCTCTGTATGTGCACGGTGTATCTTGTTGTTAATAAAGGTCCTGTCAAGATCTGTGTGTTTGCTGAGGTCGGGTTGGTTGTGGGGGGGCTGCTTTGCTGTGCAAGTGCATAATTGTACAGGGCTCACTTGTCAGCTCTGAGCTCCCCGAGCTCGACAGGAGGCATCACAGCAAGAGAACAAGGGTCACAACCAGTAAACGTGTCATTAATCTCACAATCTGAAGGTTTTAGCATGGGATTATTCATCCCCCGGGGGTCTGAGTCAGTTATGGAGTCCCACTTTGTAGGTGCTGTAAGCCTCATGTATTAGAGAGAAAATGTCAGCTGATGGGGTCTGATGCAGTCTCCTCTGGAGGAGCAGGGGAGGAAGAGCCGAAACATCGATTTGAAGCGGGTGGGAGGAAAAGGGAATGAGAGCGAATCTGAGTTGGTCGTTAGCTCTAAAATTCACAACCACATCCATAATTAGGGTCACTGCTACGTCTCAAGGAAACCTCTATTTTCAGATTATTAAAGGCAGCTGTCAAACACACGTCAGCATTCAAACACAAGCTAAAACATCTTAACTTTACAATTTATGAAATTTTTGAAGAATCTTCCACGCTCTGAGGTGCCTTCGTCATCATATACGTTAAATAAAACCGTAGCAGAAATGCCGAGAGAGTTCATTACATTTAGCTGTCAGGCATAAAAGGTTGAGAGTGCAGTTTTAATTTGGTTATTATCTGAAAAGATTTGCATCCCCGTTGTATTGTCTCTGCTCTATGCCATTCCAGCTGGGTTTGGTAAGACACAGAGAACAGGTTCCCGTGTTTCCAGCCCATACCCTGTGAGCGACGAGGGTCAACTGCCCCTGAGGCTCTTGTTTTAACCTGCGTGATTAATGGTGCATTAACAAGATGGCAGGTCTTTGAGCCCGTCAGGACTCTCGCAGTGCCTGTGCATTATTAATGCTGGCACAAAGAGCCTGTTTAATGAGCTTGAACTCACTCTGGATGGATGTTGATTAGGCATGCATTGCGTGTAAAGGATTGCCCTTCTGAATGTAGCTACTTCATGGCTTAATCTGTAGTTAGATGTCTGATTTTGTATAGATAATTTTAAATTTTCATCTTTGCAAATTGAGGTATGTCATGAATGACTTGGACAGATTAAAATCCAGTAACGTACAGTTCTTGGGTTAGTCCAAAAAGAAAGATTAACTCATGGTGGAACAGATCAGTTTCTAGGTTGAGGGCTGATTTTATCTTGTTACAGTATTTTTAATAAAAAATATCTGGATTAATTTAATCTGGTGAATCATGAATTCAATTAAGATTAAATTCGTTCTTGAGTTGAAGAAAGGCTGTGATTATTGTTTGTTATGCAATCCAAGTTCCAGGATAACCTTCGCCCTCTCATGGTGGGCTGCAGTAAAACAATAAGGCACTCCTCCAACCAGTTCACACACTATTTTCTTTCATCACATCTTACTCTAAGTTTTTGTTGATGTCAGGTGTGTGATGTCATGTTAGCTCATGACAGAGCAACCAAATGATGTCAGAGCAACATGCCTGTTATCTGAAAGCATTCAATTCAATACGCTAAAGTAATCTAGCTTTTACTAGTTCTGGGTTCATTAAAGCTACACCAGAAAGTTTTTGTTCATCTGTCTGTTTTGATTTATTTTCCTGTGTTTAGCTCCAAGTTCTGTCTCTGCCATAAATTTCAAAAAGACTCTCTCTTTCTTTCTGTTGGATTGTTTAAATTCCACATATTTTTGAAAGGGTTGATGTACAAATAAATGTTTCAGGATCCGTTAAGGCTTATGAGTTGCAGCTGAGACGTGCATCTGGTCGTCTGCAAATACAGAATGACTTAAAAAAATCAAACTGCAAATATCTTGTTTACAGTCATGTCAGTCCTGGTCTCCATTGTGGCTTTTGTGTTTACATTTGGTCTGGACTGTGACTTGGTGTGGTTTCTCTTCCTGTCTTTTCTTCTTTGACATTCCAGTTCCATAGGGGAAACAGGGGAAACAGTCTAATTAAAGCGAAGAGGTCAAATGTGGCATCAGTTGTTTTTAGCACTTGACTCTTCTTGTTTACAGTGAAAATCAAATTGTTAGCAGATATCATGGTTGCTTCTGACTTGTTTATTCTTTCTTAGAGGAATTAAACTACCTGAGTTAATTAGCCTGTGAGGAGACGTATAGATTTCCACCCATGTAGCTTCCCCCTTTAATCTAAATGACAATTCTTCTTCCTGTTATTTAAAACAAAAAGATTGTAGGTTTTAGGATTAATTCCTCTTCAGAAAAAAGTCTGCTTCATTTCCAGTATTTGCACAGCTTCCAGCAGCTCTGTTTACAACCAAACTCCTCACTGATTTGTGATTTGTCAGACTCTCTCCCTCCTTCTGCATTTGAAGTGATTTTAATTTCTTGTTGGAATATATTAGGTTATTTTTTTTTATCATCCAGCATATTTAAGCAGCATCTGTGTGGGGATGCAACAGCTTTGGATGCAGAACAATTACCACATTCTAGAGGGAACACTCCGGCACAATTGAGCAAATGAATTCATAAACCAACAATTACTCTGACCGTCTGTTATTATCCCTTCAAACGGCAGCAATGTTGCGACAAAGGTACCAATTAAGGAACATTCTCTTTAAAGACTGGGCTTCGTTTCTGAAGGCCTCTAATTACTGCAGAGAACAAACCTGTTCGGTCGGGGCTGATCCAAAGGTCTGTGATGCTGCCACTACTTTAACGGCCAGAGAGCATTTTTCACCCGCTCATTTCCATACACGGAAGCATGACCACAGATCTGTTTCCTGCAGTGCAGTTAAAGGGGAAACACTTTATTGATGATGCGACCTCACACGAAATCATCCAACTTGTATATCAGTTGAGATATTCAACAGATCAGAGTTTGTCTCATACAGAAGCAGATATTCTGGACTCTACATATGTTTATGGCAGCAAATGGGTTTCACACAACTTTGTAATACTTCAATATGAAATTCATACATGCTGGCAACATATACAATATACAATACATATACAGTAGCATTTGTCTTTTTATGGGTGATTATAATCATCTGAAGCATGCAAACATGTTATGGGTAACATACTTTGTGTTGCAAAGTACACACAGAGGTGTAACCTTGGAAAACTATGACCTAGATGAATGAGAACCTACACAGACATACTTTGTATGCTTTTTCAGTTTAAAAAAAAAAAGTGTTTGTGTTCTACATTGTTTTATACAGTTTTATTGATAGCTAATTAATGGTCTAGAAAATCTGAGACTAGATGGACCGTCTTATCTTTTTGTCATGTGATCCTTAATAGCTCACGTCTTTTAATTGTTTTCTTTCCCCTTGAGCATTTAAGTTAATTCTTTTCAGTTTCCCACTGCGTGTTTGAGCTCACTGTCAACCAATGGGTTTACAGCAAGTGTGTGTGTGATGTTACTTAACAACTGTATGTTGACTTTACATTTGAGGTGATGTAAATTTTTCCTATGAGGGCGGTCGTATAAGAAATGAACATGGTAACAATTATGCAACCCAGCTAGCTAACCTTGTTGCTGCTAGAAGAGCTGGTATGAAAACTGACAAAGCCCGTGTGTATAGGTGATTAATCCAAAAACACCTGATTAGACATAATGATCATTTGAGAGCTACAAGTACTTTCATGATGACCCTGATGAGGTGCACCAGGAATTTTAAAATAATAAACCTCCTGGTAATATGTACAATAAAGTAAATCCTTCATTCTGTTCGAAGCTGCATCCTGCTTCCTCTTCATTTCCTACAGAGGTCTTCTTATCTCACACGCTTACATAAATCCTCAAATGTGACCGGCTGTTTCTATAATGTGTTCATGTATGACACCACATTTGGGATCAGCCACTCTGCAACAGCTGCTTGACAGGTAGCTTTTTAAAATCAACACTGTGGGTTTTTCCAAGACTTCAGCACCCCAAGAACGAGCTGTTCATCCATATGTGAAGCGCAAACATTCAGCTATTCCTGTGCTCAGCCGATACCTGCAGGATTGTGAGATACGGTTAACGCGTAGCGCATACATCCAGCATCTGCTCACCCCTCACAGAGACACCACCATCTTTCTGAAAACTGAAAATTTAATCAGGCCTAATCTGCTTTATAGCCTGTCCTGGAGGACTGTGAGCGCTAACAGGAACAGTCCAGGCGATGGCTGCCTGAGCCACGCGAGCCGAGCGTGTCGGGTTCTGTAGCACCGAGAGCATCGCTGACAGAGACTTCTGATTATCAGCGCGCTGGAATATGTCGTAGATGTTTGGAGACTGGGGAGCTAATGTACTCACGATGACATTTCCCCACGGGTTTGTCAAGTGACCTCGGCAGCTTTTCGCATCTCTGAGAGGGCCGCTGAATGAGGGTCAGGTCACTTCATCCTTATTTGTCGCAGAGACACAAGAGGACTGAAATTGGCAAAGAAATCTCTGGGGATTTCAGGAATATTGTTGACAATCCCATCTCATATATAGTGGCGGACAAAAATAGTTGCTTTCATACAATTTACTCTTTTATAAACTGCATTTCTTTTTCTAAAAAAAGTTTTTTTTCTTTAGTGCAAATCCCAGCGTCACACTTTCTGTGCAGAAGCACTGCTGGAGTGATAATGGAATCATCACTTTCATCATATTTTCCCACCATGTAGAGATTGGACATGTGCGTCATCAGGTGATGTGTATTTATAAACCGTACATACATGTGCAGGCCTGCCTCTTTCTGAAGATCATAGCTGACTCCTTTCCAGCTCCTATAACGTGGACCTAAAGGAGGTGTGATAAAACATGTGACTAAATTCTGTAGAATGTGTCTGTGGTTGCACGTTTTTCAGTCAAAGGGCTCCATTTTCCTGTGACAGTGCAGCTCAAAGTATGATTTACTGATTTTCAAAGGGCAGAGCATTAAATGAAGATATTCAGATCAACCTGGGTCAGTGTAACAAGCTGGTTACGATCAAATAGGGCAGATTCAATTATTGACTATTTAGAGATTGTCAACAGTGTCATATTGTGAAATAACCTCTTATTTCATAATCGCATTCGCAACTATGTGCTCAACTACTCAGCTATGAAATTGGCAATACAGTAATGGAGGAAACACACACACATAATCACGCGTCGCCTGTCTCAAAAGTGCATTATCTTTTGTTGTTCAGTTTTCTTTCACAAAACTATAATCGCTATGGTGGTGGCAGAATAATGGTCATGAATGAATAAACTTTCATCAGCATTGATAAAACTGTTGCTGAGAAGAAGTAGAGCTGCTGTAATTGACCAAGACCTAAATCAGCACTGACACTCCTTCTAATTGTCTTTTATCACTCTGTTTCACCAGAAAAAAGATCCCAGATCTCATAAAGCAGAACCAAATTAAGCCTTTAAAACAACCACAACGCTCAAACATGGATCAGCCAGGTGGATTAATGTTAGCATGTCAAATCCACGCCAGAAACACTTTCACATCGGTTGCTATTAACGATCGACATGCCTGCAGAAACACTCGGATAAACGACATTTATGGGCTAACAAGCGCTGCGAATGTTTATTCGTCTCGCTGGCTTTGAGTCACTCGTCTCCGTCACCCACACAGATCATTCAGCAACTGAGCAGATCTGCTCTTCAACCTGGGTTGCTTCCCCCCCCCACCAACAGTGCTTTAATGTGTCAGTGAGGCTAATATCTGCTTAATGCCAGAGTCGCTCCATCTGTCATTACTGCTTTTTCTGCCGTCACTGGCATAATTGGACAGTGAAAAAACATTTATTGTAAATAGGTGCACGTGTATTGTCCTAGAAAGCTGCACTGAGAGCTGGTTGGGTCCAATTTCAGCTCATTGCCTTCACTATTTTACTAACTATGGGTTAAAATTCTGTCTTTCAGATGGACATTCTCACAACTCTGACTTGACAAAGAAAATGATGATTTTCATGTAAAGGCATCATTTCAGTCACAGTTAAAGAGTAAAATGTAAAACTCACATCTTCTAAGCTTTCTATGGTGTGCAGTGTTGAAAAAATGTTGGTTATCTGCTTTAATTTGGCAGTAATCCCTGCAACTGCTTTTCCTGCTTCCCCAGTATCTTCCCCAGAGCCAAGTGTCCATCAGGCTGCTTCAGCTCAGATCTTGGTTAGACTGTGATGAGAGTCCTGAAACTGTGTGGACAACAGAGTTTTTGAAAGTTAAGTAATAATCAGACTGCTGAGCTCCATGGAAGTTGAGAGATGAACAAACCAGTCCTGGTGCTGCAGAGTCACTCAGAAACTTTGAGAGATCACTTCTAATCTGTATATGCTGAAGCGCTCGGTGACAGTGTTTCCTGAACGCAGCCCAAAGTGATTTGACTAATTACTTGCTCCTCATCTCTTTTATCCTCTCAGAGAGATCAGCAGGTAGACTTCTCTGAGCTGACACGTAAGGATTACACTCATTGTCATCCTGTTTGCAGTTATCCAAAGTTCTTTGGGGAATTTCATCGGACTGCTTTGCATTTTAAGGCGTCATGCTGCTCTTCCTCATAGCATGCTGAGTCTCCAAATGTGCAGTGCTGTGAGGAGCTCTCATGCTTTAATATTTGATGTTTCTTACGGGTGTCTGTTGTGTGTAAACTGAAACGGAGACAACACCGCCTTTATTTGCACACGGAGGATAAAGAGGAGCATAGATATGCTTCCAAAAGTCCAGGTCCGAGAAACAACATGTGGGAAATACTATCAGAACCATATGAACGCTACCGCGGTCCAGATGAGGGTGAAACGCGGAGGACATCCACCAAATCTGCCTGTGGACGAGGCTGTTTATGAGCCCAGAAACATAATCCTCTGCCTCCAGTGTCATCAGACCTGCTTGGGTTGGCAAGTGCATGTGCCAAGAAGATTGCAATGACCTAAAGCATCTGTAACAAGAGTTTAACCAGACTTTATCTTCAGAATATTTAATCTTTTATTTTCCCCTTTCCATTTTTCATTCACACACTCTTAGCAGGACTAACACTTGACTTTAAAATAGCTCCAGTGCTCGGTCAAACTTTAGCATCACAAATTGCTAACACACGCTATCTCATCTCATATAGTCTTAATTTTTACCACCAAGTGCTCAAAATGGGCTAAAAAGAGCTGAGCTACTGGCCACCTAATGAGGAGTAGGATTGAATCTTTCAGGAGTATTAGTCGTCTAACACTGCTGTAATCCTGCTCAGTGCGGAAAGTTAAATATTCCATCAGAAGTAAAGGCTGTAGCTTCTCCTCATCTCATAAAATCTTCATCTGGGTGTGCTGATCGAGTCCATTGTGGCCATAATGACCCTTATTTGAACATTTGCTGAGCCGCATCCGTAACATCAGTATCAGTTTCAGCTTTGTTACAGTCAATGTGTGTGCACAGTGCGTTGAAAAGCACCAACCTGTCCTTATCTTAGTTTAAGTGGATTATTCTGTCATCCATAAATAAGCACAGGAACGCAGATGTTCCAGCAGCACCTCTGACTGACAAGATGTGGGATATTCAAACCTCTTTAAATGGAAAACCAAGGGCTTGTGTGTGGTTGGCTTGTGGTTGCTACTTTTACATCAGCTCATTT
>BJFM01000481.1:12245-25921 GCA_016586285.1 Arothron firmamentum | reverse complement strand
CCCCCCCCCGTTTTAGAAGGTAAAGCAGCATCAGTGATGCACAACAGGCTCTTTGGACTAAATTTCTCTTTAGCATCTCTGGCTGATGTGCTCAGGGCTCTACCCCCTGCACGCTAGCCCAACTTCAAAAATGACCCACCATGAAGGGTCTCACGCTGTTATTTCCTGTCATTATTTCTCAGGCATAAATGGTTGTACACATGGAACAGATCTCAAAAACCTCAGCAGACTGGAAAAATCTCTCCAGACTGGTGGTGCTCTGGTGTATCTGTGACTGTTAGAGAAGGAGAAGGTTGTTTAAATGAAACCACTTTTGTCCATAAATCTGATTGGAAATTGCACTTTAGAAACATGCGAAAAATCATGATCTGAGCGTGAGAAAAAGCTGGTCGGCCGTTCTCTTTGGCTGAACTGGAAATCTCCCAGAATGTGAATGTGATGAGGGCTCAGAGGGTTGGAAACATCCCTGAAGATGACTCTGTCAGTGTTGGATCCCATTCTGCTACAAAAAGAACAAGAAAAAGGATGCCTGGAGATTTTTTAATAGCCAGACCGTGAATTTGCCTGAAACGTGAGATGATATCCTGCAGAAACTGCGGTGGAGGGTTTAACTGTCATTTTTAATCACAGCAGACGCCTGGTCAGAGGTTTCAGAGACAGGCGGCATGAGCCGGAACCAGCGCCGCCCTATCGCTGCTCCCAGCCAAACAGTCAAGATGACAAGTAACACCGCGCCTGATGTGTTTCCCAGATAACAAAAAAAAACACAAGCACTACTGAGCCTCTCTTATTACTACAGGCCCTTCACTGCTAAGGTCAGTCGAGACAGAGCCGATTGCTTCATATCAATCCTGGAGTGCCTCTCTGACTCGCGGTGCGGTTCTGCGGCCCTTCCTCCAAATAATAGCATAGCTGCTGCGGCAGGATCTCTCCTTTTTTCCAATTTTGATCATTCAGTCTCAAGTAAAAGCTGGCTGAACAGGTCAGTGCCGCCTCCTCACAGCAGAGGAGAGCAGGGTCCTTTGTGTCAGCGCAGCCTCTGGTGCCAGCTCTCTTCAGCTAATCCCAACCAGAAGCCAGAATATGCAGCAGAGTCTCTAACACCCAGATGAATGATGGGATTTGATGTAGAATATTGAAAAATATCAACATTCAGCAAGACTCAAGTTTAAAATCTGCTACGGATGTGACAGTTGTATCATTTATGCCATGTCCTGTTAGGTTTCTTTATCATACTTTCCATTTTTGCTTCTCTTGGATGTTTAATTTTAAGATGAAAAGCCTTCAGGGTAAATTCTGGAAACGTTCATGTCACATTAATGTTAATCTATGGAAAAGATGGAGATTGTTTTACTGCAGCTGATGTGATTCATTTAGATTTAATTTAGATTAAGAGAGCAAAAGTCTAGAATCAAGGGAAAACACTTTCTGGCTTCCTTTAATCCAGAAGCATCTTAGTTTTCTATAACAATTCAAGTAATTAACTTATATTAACATTCTTAAACATAATTCTACACCACTTGGGAAAGTTGCGCATTTGCAAACTCAAAAACATAAATCTGACATAAATGTGATGTCTTTATTGTTCTGTCTGCAAATTAAAAAAAAAAAGAAGAAGAAAAGAATTAAGAGTACTCGTCACTTGTACTGAAGTCTCTATTTATGGAGGATTCAGATAAAAGGTTGTAAAGTGCTTTCTGGAAAACTAGTCCACTAGGATAGAAATGAGTACAGTGTGCGACAGAAATGAGGTTGTGTAAAGCTTTCTGGGCCTCCCGGAGGAATTGTGTGAAAAATGAGAATTTGCCGGGGTTGTTGTCAGCTGAGAGAGCCCGGACGGACATGGACGCTCATCACTGGTGTTGACACAGCGCACACATGCAGTCAGACGTCCAATCCAAACGACGTCCTATCAAGACATCTTTAATAAGCTCATGTCAGATCTCAGTTCTGCAGCTCACTGGCGTTCTTGCATAAGCAGGAAGTGAACAGGAAGTCTTCCCTGTCCAACTGTGTGAAGGAGGCCCGAGGTCCCAGTAGGCCTTGTTGGGCTGCTGTTATAGCCGACTGACCGGGGCAATGATTTATTGAATAATTTATTGGCTGAAGTATGTTCAGCTACAATAAGCCGCTCTATCCCCCCCTCAGCTTGTTAGTGTTCGACCTTTTCCCAGTTTAACCATTCACACCACTGTCTTTAACTGCAAACTACAGCTTTTGTTCTTGTGCTCTCATTTTTCACCAGCCAGCAAGAAAGGAGGCCAGTCAGGTGGGTGTGTGGGATCAGTTCAAAAGTGTGTGTGGAACAGGCACACCAGTAGATCATTTACACACATTTGACTTGAAATGTCTTCTATTAAACTCGGTTTCATGCATGTGTGTGTGTGTGTGTGTGTGTGTGTGTGTGTGTGTGTGTGTGTGTGTGTGTGTGTGTGTGTGTGTGTGTGTGTGTGTGTGTGTGTGTGTGTGTGTGTGCGTGCGCGCGCGCTCCTCCTGGGTTTCCTAGAACATCCACTATGTAGTTGAAGCCAGAAATAACTAATCTGGTTGTAATGAACCAAGTGAAGAAAACTGGTTTGCGGGAGGACGAGCGGTGCCTTCTCTTCCTGTCTTTAAGCAGCGTAGGTGTCGCTCTGTCACAGGCTGGATGGAATCATCCATGCTGAGATTGATGAAGCCATCCCGGTGTCCTGTCACCACTACTTCTTGTCACTGATTAGGAGTTTTCATCCTCTGCTGGTCGACCACCTGCGCTTTGTCTCGTGACATATGTAATTTCCTCCCTACAGTCTCCCCATCTTGATAGCGAGCTAATAGAAACTCTGCGCAGATCCAGCTCTAATGAAGACGGATTCTCATGTGGACCAGCAATCTCATTTATATTGCCAGTCTATCAACTTGTTTTAAGTAGATTAGTGTCTTTCCACATGACAAGCTGGGTGGCTGGGTGGCTGGTTGGCTGGGTGGGTTGGGGTACGGGAGTGTAAAAGTAATTTACAGAGACCTCTCCTCATTCAAGCTGTGTCGCCACGCTGTTGAGAGTACATTCGATCTGGAGACAATGAGGAGGTGAGAGGAGTGTGAGCAAAACGACAGATGTTTACAGAGGCTTGTGTGGATGATTCTCTTTAGAGAGGCTACAATGATTTATTTGGTCTTTTTTTCCCCTTATATAAGCGAACTCCTAATTTCAGATGCTAATCGCAGTTAGTGAAATGCAGAAATCTCATTAATATGTCTACAGTAAAAAGCCTAGATGTGTATGAAGATAAAAATAGTTCATGGAGGCGTCTACAGTACATGAAGCTAATTACTTTAATTCTAAATGTATCTTGCTCCATTAGTGACAGCAAGCTTAAGATCTTAAAATCAAGCAAAATCTTGAATTGAGGATTTTGTTGCTTCCATTAAGCTAAAATAGAATGTTCTACAATTGCATGAAAAAAATAATTATTCAAGTAATTTTTTGAAAAATGACAGCAAGATTGTGGACTGATGAAAGGCAACATCAGAAGGAAGTAGAGTCTGCAGCTTGAAGTATAAAGAGAAAATCCTATATGACTCACCTCTAAGGCAGCCGTGTCGTCCTTTGAGGTTGTATGTTTTCATTATCCTGGACCAGACTGACATTAGCCTCTAATGATCCTGTGCATCCCACTCAATAAAGCTCGGGGGAGCCGACAACTGCCTCCTTCCTCCAGTTGACGGGGTTTGTTATCCAATATTGCCATTAAAAGTTCCCTTTAACGTTTTAGAAGGTAAATATTCCAGAATAATGGCTGCCGCGATGTCTGTACAGCCAATTTTGTTGGTTTTGCAGAGATTCTATGTCCACAAATGCTTCATTAAGACTCACTGTGTGTCTGTTTTCACCCTGGGGAGCAAATAACTAACAGTAATATTAATACAATCACGCTAAAAAAGCAATTTCTCTTTTTTAGATGACGTTATTATCAAGCAAAATATGGTCCTTTGGCAAAAAATGTGTCTTCAGGTCATTCTTGAATTTATAATTCTTTTAGTATTTTCAATCCATTTTCAAACTCACAGTTTAATTTGGATAATTGAGGGACACGGTGGCCTTTTGAAACAGGAAACAGACACACAAAGGTGTTATATGTGTCAAATATTAAACAGTTCATGTCCAGCATGAGTGGCCACGGTTTTCTTTGAAATATAAAAGCTTGTAAAACATCATCTCCACTTTGTTGGGAGATTAAAGTTTGATATGTGGCTGTGTTTTATATATATTTTAGTAGTAGTTTTGTTTTTCTCCGTAGTTGTGTTGGTTTTCATTGAGGATTGTGTTGCTGGTTACTTGAGCCGGTTGTCATGTTCCTTGTCAGTTCCTGCACTCACTCTCTCTGGATTGGTACCGTCGGTTTGCGGCTGACGCAAATGGACGTTGATGCATGAGACCATGTGGTCGTTTCTGCAGTCGTCCACAAGAGGGCAGCCGAGAGCCGCACTGATGTATAAATATAATGTCTGAAATCAAGTGACGTTTTTGTGAAATACTGTATATCAACTTTAGTTTAAGTTACCGCTGCTCGTTCTTCATGCAGCCAACAGTGTTCCACAGTGTAGTTTTGACAGGAGCCATGAGGTTCAGGATCACAAGGTCTTACTGTGTGGGTTCCCCAAGTTGTCACACCGGATGGGCCAAGTAGCTGGAAAGTTATAATTTATTTCGTATCTTAGGGGCAAATACACTTTATCACCCAAACTGCAGTAAACATCTGAGCTGTGCCGTTACATGCAGCATCACCACTCTGGTGGTGGAGATTATTCCCAAATTCAGCCCTGTGGTCATTTTTGAGGCCGCGCAACATTAGAGGATGCGTGTTGCATGGTGGACTTGATGGATGCTAAACCCTGCAAATACATTAACATCAAAGGGGACGGCGTCAAACATAAACAGGCCAGCCACTCATCCTCAGTTATCAGTTCATATTGAAAGACAACAAACGCCCCAGGTGGGAAATTAGAGAGGAAGTCTGATTAACCTCCTCCACGAAGAAAGACATGAAATGGAAACTGATGATGCGACATCACCGTGACGCCTCACCGTGGTTCCCATAATTGAAACAATGCTGCAGGATGCCAGAAGTCGAGGCGCATAATGTGAAACAGTGCGACAAATGTATGAGGTTCAATAGATCGTGAAAGTGGCGGCCTGATGACAGAGATGGAGCATTTCATTAGAGAGCCTGAATCGAGTCTGCACGGGTGGCTGCTGTTGCACTGTAACACGGCGTGATGAAAGACTGGCTGTTAGAGCCCCCGCACCGTACACCTGGAAGGATGGCCTTTTCTTCAACCCTTAATTAGAACCGCTGAGGACCGATGCTTTTTCAGATGCAGCGTTAAGTTGAATAAGAGCAGTTGTTAAGGCTGGAGTCTTAAAACATCTCAGCTGGAATCTCTCATTCCCTCATTAGTATGGTGAGATCTGGAAATCATTAAAGAGGCCATTCATCTGAACGGGTAATCACAGTTCAGGTGGAGGGCAACTGCTCCAAGACCCAAATACAGATGCCAGAGACATTTAATTGATGTCATCAGGAATTGATCGTTGGGGAGGAGGAATGGCTGTCTGCGCCGGGCAACAACCCTGAGGGAATGCAGGAGGGAGATCGGGTTTATGAAGACGTGAACATGAGAACAAACCAAACATCTTCAACACGGATGCGTCAACAAAAAACACCTTGCATATTTGTAGGTTTTTTTATTCACTTGTCAAGAACTGACCATGTTTCACCAGGAAAAAACTGCTGTCGCCTCTTAGTAACGGGGATTCTGACGGTAGCCAACAGAATTTTGATACACAATGTGGAATTTCTGATTCTATAACTGTGACTGGTGCATAAGCTGCCTCATTCATGCATACATTATGCATGTGTGGGGACTGGCCCTGTTTATTGAAAAGTCACATCGACTGTAACAGTTGTACATTACATGTGATGGAAATTCAGTTTGTTTCTATTTTAATGGCGCGCTCATAATTCTGCAGCCTCCCGGTCTGCAGGATGTCGACTGTACAGGAAGAGTTAAGTCTAGTGGAACGTCTCCATGTATCAAACGTGTGTCCTGATATGAGATCTCTACGTGGGCAAGAGACCGAGACGAGAGCAGCCTCGGGCGTTCTGACAGAGCTGCCGTGTTTGCATGTGCGCTTCCTTCCACCATGTTACTGAGCCGCTGGGCTGCAGAACACTGTTTGTATTGACTCGGGGAAATTCTACTCAACCCCATTACGCCCATACTGTCAACAAAGACGAGCCACGGTGCCGCAGACGGCGGGTGGCGGTTCTCTTAAACCAGGAAACAGACGCGGGCGGTAACAGCCGGCTGAAGATGCTCCCCACGTCCGCCTCGAATGTCCACGTCTGCCTCTGTTCACAAATCAGATCTGGAGGTAGCACCGCAAGTCAATAATAGCTTTCATAAAGCAAACCTCAGCCTGCAGCTTGGCTGATGTGATTTTATAACAAGGTCAGTTCTTCTTTGTCTTCATCATCTTTAATAAGTGAATAAAAAAGCTAACATAATAATATAGATTTTTATCCTCTGACTAATTTGTGATTTAATTAATGATCAGACCATTTGGGGCTTTTTGGAATATCAATGACAGGGAAGCCACCGGACCGCTAGCTTGGCTAGGAGTGAGTGGACATATTTTCCCACCATTAGGTGAGATCAGACCAGCTGTTTCCAGTCTTTGTGTTGAGCAACCCGGCAGCTGCTGACGGCCTGACAATTGGCGTACACATGTAGAGGTCACGCAGCAGAAAAATTCTAGACTGGATAACCGCTAGCATCTAATCCTTATATGTCAGTGAGAAGGCAGCTGGAGTTCTTCACAAATCATCAGTCACAGTTTTAAAAACACATTACGTAAAGCGATTCCTGGTCCAGATGAGGAACATCCGTTCTCACAAGGATCAAGTCGTAAATTTGTTTAAAATGCTGTCGTCGCGGAGCCTGGCTGTTTGTTTGAGTCGGTGAGAAACGCTCGTACCTCGACATCGGTGTTTTATGTTGGATGATTGAGGCTGTTGGACATCAGTCAAGTCTGAAGCCCCATTATAATGATTGCACTTGTGATCTCATTACACACGGCTTGTGTAGTAAATCAATCACTGCGTCCTGTTCTCAGCCGATTGTGAGCACAAGGAGCCTTTTCTCTTCCAGACCTGTTGAAGAAAAATCATCCTGATTGTAGCAATTTGTTTGTTTTTTTTCTTCATTTTTGCACGCGTGTTTGTATTTAACTGCACTCTTTTGTCCTCTCTAAATTGCCTCTCACTGACCGCCCATTACACAACATCTATAATTTCAGATCTGAAGTTTGGCATTCATTCTGAGGCCTCCTGATCGACGCGTAGATTGTCGCGTTGCCTCCCCTTTTCTATCAACTGTCACTTGAATCAGATGGGTTCTTTATGTGTCTGAATGTGCAGGGCACATCAGAAAGAATAGACAGCATGTGGCGTGCATTAAACGCCACCCTAAAAGACTAATGTCACTCTATAATTCTGGATTTATTCGTTTCCCTCAGATTGAGTGAAATCCGTTTGACTGGTGGAGACTCTGCAGCCATCTGCCGCTCTCGCCGCTCTGCTGCCAAAGCATTGGCTCAGTTTGTCAACCGTGTGTTTACTTTGCCAATATTTAACCAAAACCCTCATCATTACATCAAGTCTTGCGAGCAAATTCCAATAGACAACAATAGAAATTAATAAAATGGTGTCGTTTAATGATCAAGCTTTTGATAACAGTGAAGTGCCAGTGCTGCTGTTCTCTGCTCTCTTTTGATGCTTTATTCAAGAATCTTGCCGCACTTTTTCCAACAGTTTGCAGCTTTTGCTTTGTCTCTTTTTCTCATGGCAGCTCGAACTCTTTTGTTTTACGCCCTCCCTCCTTCAATTTCAGGGTTGCGTTCCTGTTTTTAGGAGATAGCGCTTGCTGCGTGCATGCGCGAGCTCTGTGCACTTGCGTGCTTGCAGCACGAGGAATAAATCCGCTCTTTACAGGTGTCAGACATGAAAGCTGGGAGTGGTAGACACACTCTCCCATTTTGCCGCATATGCATTAGTAATCAGGACTTGGTGTAAATACACACTTCTCATTGCTGACGTGTGGCGCTGAGGAAGGGCAAGGGCAATGACAAGGATTTCTGAAGTAATGGGCTCAAACGGATCAGCACACCATAAGTGAACCTGTAGATCCCAGGAGTAGCCTTGTAGACCCATTAGAGAGCAGAACGCAACCGCATGAGACAACTAAAGCCTCTAATGGCACTCAAATTAATGTTGTTAAACACTACGTAGTGGATATTGTTGAGGAGTCAACTGCTGTTGACAGAGCATGGGGGGAGAGGGTGACTTGTTCTGCGTGTTTGCATTTTTCATTGATTGATTTTCTGTGCCGCCGCTATTTTAGGCTTGCAAATCAGCGGCGACCCAAAGGAATTCACACGCAGTCTTGCAAAGTCAATATGTTAAAGCTTTTTTTCCCCTCAGAAACAACGACATTGTGCTTCCTCTAATTTGTCCTCGGCTTCCTCTCACGTTTTGTTCATATTCGATTGTTGACTTGAGCACAAGGAGCAGATCGTAGCGCTGCGATTAATCATGTTCAGTGTGTGCCAGCAGCGGTACGTACCTGCAGGATTCTGGGCTCAGAAGCAGGCTAGGCTATTGGATGAACTGCTTTTTCGAGCTTTGTTTAAAGTTTTGGAAGACTGTTCAGTTCAGGATCTCAATTGTGCAAAACGGTGTATTGATTCACAACATGGCCACAGTTTCTGCAAAGATTTAAAAATAAAATTGTGTGAAATTGTGTTGTTAAATGGTGTACGCCCTGATTTTAAATAACAGATGTTTTAAATTTCCTATCCAGCCTCACTGCACCTTCACTTGAATGTTTCCATATGGGCCTTTTACTGCAGCCAGCCAGTGTGGAACGCAAATTGTAATCAAGGTCGGCGCAGAGCACAGAGCGTTGGGGAGCTGTTGACTGCAGGATTTAGGAAACTGGCTGTGGTTTCACACTGCTGCTGGCAGAGGATTTGTGCCAGCAGCAGTGTGAAGAACAAGAGCTAATCTGGAGTGGCCTGTTGCGACTAAAAGAAGCCTGCTGACAGCCATGATGCGAGAAAAAAATAATGATACATGGAGCTCAAGGAATTTTTTTTTCATCTACCATTTGTTTTTTTGGAATCGAGTACTTTGATTACTTCTGGTAACAAGTACATAACAGCAAGAAAGAATGAGTGTCTGCCTGTATTTTGGTGCTCTGTCCTCCTCCCAACGTTAGCCAACCAGCCCTGCATCTTCCAGTCATTTCCTATCTTACATCTGATCCAGTGTCCTCTTTTATTCCCGACTCCCTCTAACTAACCTGGCCAGCATAACTGATATCAGTCATGCTACCCACACAACTGGGAAATGGGATTTTGACTGGCTTATTGGATGTTAAACTCATAGGCACAGCCCTTTTAGGGCAACCTCCTGACACATTTCTCCATTTTTCTCATCAATATCGTAAAACTGGTCTGGACACAGCATGTGTATGCACCTTGTTTGTAGACTCAGATTTTAGGTAAGCAGAATTGAGCCCGTTGTGCATCCGTATGGTCGCCGGAGGAATAATAGCAATAACAGCAGCTTGTTAGGTTCTAGGTTGCGTCAGTGGTAACCAAAACCGTCAAGACTTCCCCTAAGCATGCATTTGACTTCCCGGTTACTTTTGATTGAATGCAACTTGCTAAGCTAACAAGCTAATTGAGCCACAACAGAGGATGAAGTTCAAATGAGTTCCAGGCTGAGCAAAAACACCAATCCAAATTACAACAAACAAGAGATTATCCAAGAATAATGACTTCATTAGTTCAGGCAAATGTAACATATGTTTGTCGTCATCAGAGACCCCTACGGTCGTCCTGCTTCCTAATCATTGTCTGTCAGAAGCTTTGAGAGGAGGGTGACGCTTGTTTTAGAGCCACCAGATCCGTTCAGGCAGGCGGTCCCCGCAGAAAAGATGTCTGGCTGTCCATTTCCTCCTTTGGCTTTGTTCACAGCCAGCACTTACGCCTTCCTGGTGGTCATCATTGTATCCATGACAACGGCTGACCTCAGCAACATACTAATATCAACCTCAATCTTGTGTGTGCGTGCGGTGTGTGTCCGTGCGTGCATGTGTGTTTCTACCTATGTGGAGTGCTAATGTTAATTTCGCTAACTATCTTGACCACATTTGGGGCCTCATGTATTCAAATGTTCACACATTTACAGTGTTAATTCTGCCTTTAAAAGTACTTTCTTACCCAAAGAGCAATCATCATGCTCTATTTATTACTTACTCAACAAAAGCCCAGCACTGTGTTACATCTGAAAAGTGGCACAAAGCCACATAAATGACAGAACTGAACCATTGAGGCAGAAGATCAAGAGCTCCTTTATGTCCTTCACATGCATGTGGAGACAGATGGAGCCTTATGCCTGAACTCTACAAGCGGTTCAATCAGATCTGTGACTTTTTATAGAAGTGTATTAATGTATGTAATGTAATGTTCGAATATGGTTCCACTAGTGGAACATTCTCTGGCTACATGTTCTCATCTTTTCTGCACATTACAGTTTGCTTTTCTTTGTCGGTAGGCTGCCTACAGTCTTGTTGATGACACAAATTTCTGACTCTGCTTTTGAATCATTAGTGGTATAATTTGAGGTTACAGAGCTGCGATTATATCCGATTACACACTATCAACATAATGGGCACTTAACTTTTCTCTACTAGTCAACGAGGTCAGTCATTTTCAGGTGTAAAGTGAAGTGCCTCTGATGGCAGCTGGTAAATTAAAAAAAAAAAAAAAAAAAAAACATAACAAAGGCTTTCAAACCTGGCGCACCCCCACTAGTGGACGGGTGGTCCTGACTTCCTCACTCAGCCTTTTGACCAGTGTCCGACTATGCCCGCAGTGGCAGAAGACCAACCTGGCCCTACTCAACTCAGGAACTCCACCTTTATCGGTACACTCATTGAGATGGGAGGCCAGTAGGGAGGTACCAGCACAGCGGCAGTTCTGGCGTGCTAAGCCTCATGTTCCCAAGATGGTGGACCTCCGACCTTCCAGGCTACAACTGCAGGCCACAATTCTACTCCCTGGGAGTGGACTGCTTCAGCCCCAGGACTGAAAGACGATGGGGGAATCGCGTCTAAATGCCTGAGCAGAAGGTGGGTCCAGCTCGACCTGTTGGAGAAGCTTGACGCAGATGACTTCCTGCTGTCCGTGCAGCGATTCATCTCCAGGCGTGACACAGACGCAGCAACCTTCACTGAACGCTCTCAAATGCGTCTTCATTATGAGGAACTCTCTTCCTGGCGCTGAAAGATGATTTGCCTGATTGTTTGTGTTGTAAATCTTGTAAATGAACCTGAGTGCTTGGACGTCATCTCTGATTACTCTCAGCCAGTCTGTAACGAAGATGTTCAACCTGTGGTCATCGTGCACTCCCTCTGCAGGAAGAGAACGGTGCTGGTTGAAAGCAAAACTTGCCTATTGTGGCTCAAATAGAACAAAATCAGCTACTCCGTAGAAGACGACACCTGAAGATGCTGAGTGTTTAAATAGGTGATTATTTTTACTTGAATCGAATGTACTAGTTTTAGAAAAACACTAAATGTACCAAAACATACAGCATGAAGGCATTTTTATGTTTGTTTCTGGCCAGAAGTGTTGCCTTTGGTGATTCTAACTCACACTGCAGAAACCAGCCATTTGAGAAAATGGGTTGATTTAGTGTGACAAATGAATCTGCGGTTATTTTGGTAATCGGTGCAGGGAGGCCACACGGATCGGCTCCCTGAGGAACAGATGGGCAGCTGAGCGCTGAGGAGGATACACAACCTGGACTCTGTGATGTGAAAATTACCAACAAAGAATTAGATATCTAAAACACCACCAGCATATTGAGAAGCCTGTCTGTCCGCCTGTCTGTCCGCCTGCCAGCACAGACGTTCAGGGGTTCAGCGCAGACGCAAGCTCCCACTCTCAGCTCAGCTGGGTGGGAAAATTAAGACGCCACCAGGGGAGGTAAAAATGATCCTAGCCCGCTCTTATGACGCCACACTCAGTCGCACTGGTATGAAAAACGGATTTCAACAGATCGAAGCAATCACAATAAACATATCCAGTGTGATTCTCTGAGTGTGAGGGCTACATTCTCAGGGCTGTGACAGATTACCGAGCAAGGAACCTCATTTGGATGGAGAGGTTAAAAGTAGCCGGCTTTGTGCTGACAGTCAGTCGGTTTTACTGGAGCTTCTCCAAGCTTTGCATGCTAATGAGATGGTTTTGGGAGAAACATGTTAATGAGGGAAATACAGAATGAGGTCCTGCAGCAGTAGAAATCTGCTAGATTCTGTAGGCAGTGTGTAGCCGCTTCGGAAAAGACACATTTGGAGAATAAGCAATTTTTGCTGCTGGTGACAGGACGTTTAATTGCTTCATTGCCAGAACTGGACCTCTGGGATGGCACTTCCTCTCAGGATGCCAAAAACAATTCCATCTCTCCCCAAGCTGGCAGGCACTGAGCTCAATGATCTGAACCCTAACCTCAAAAAGCATCACCAAACAAGATCATTCAAACTGGAGCGATGGCGGGGGTTCTGTTCCACACAGGCTGGCGCGAGAGAAAAAGACTAAAGATGGTCTCCGAGCAACAAGAGTGATCTTAGAGGTCCGACGTAATTGGTTGCTCATTATTGCTAATATGAGCTGAAGACATCACCTGGTTTCATGGCAGAAAGAAGAAAGAAGCAGACGGAAGAGAAAAGAACCCGCTGTTGGAATCAACTCCAGTCGGGGGGGTGGGGGGGCCTCACAACGGGCTGAAAAATGAGTGCTGGGCAGACTTGGTGAATTTCTGCTCTTGCTGAGAGTTTTTATGTCGAAAAGGCAGGAAGGAAACCCTGAGATAATCTTGGTAGAAGCTTTATCAGATCAGCTCGATCTTCTTTTTTAACAACAACAAAAATGCTCCAAATTGAGGTTAATAAACTGGGTGAATCATTTCTGTGAATGCAGGTGTTTTTTTCTCCCTTCTGCTGTGCAACCTCATCATCCTCTATGTTTTGACTTCTTTTATTATTTTGATGCTAGTTGAGTGTTGCATCTACGTTTATTTCAAGGAAAATTGAAAAAAGAAAAAAAATGCAAGTGGTGTGTGTGTCTGGAATGAGGGAATCTTGGCTGTTTAATGTTTTGAACTCAACATTATTAAACTGACAGTCTGCAAGCATGTGCAGTGACAGTGATGAATAATCTAATGAAACATTGGCAAACGATTTCGCCCAGCAGGGCTGCATGTATCACTGAAAACCATTGAATGCAAAGACAAAATGTTTCATGCAAACAGCCAAAGCGCTCAGATTTCAAAGTGCCTGGCAGCACCTACAGATATTCACCGCTTTAATTGAATTAAAAGGACCTTTGTGCGCGTGTGCGTGCGTGTGTAAAGAGTGAAAGAGAAGGGAAGAAGAGTGAGAGAGTCATTAGATTTGCCTGTGTGTGTGGGGGGGGGGGGCAGCAAAGCAAGTCAAGTGGAGCGGAAAGGAGAGGGGCTTGCAGAAGGGGGCTCCCATAGACACACAGCTGATGAAGGGCTTCA
>BJFM01000481.1:0-12210 GCA_016586285.1 Arothron firmamentum | reverse complement strand
CCCCCCCCCCCCCCCCCCCCGTCATCTCCAGCAGAAAGCGTCAGTCTTCTCATCCTTTCAGAGGTGATTCATCTGTTGAGTCTATACTGACGGCCTCCCCAAAACCAGATCAAACCCGTTTTGACAAGTGAATAAGGTCGATAAAAAAAAACCCAAACGTGCTGCTAATAGTTCATTTAAAACGCACTAAACAAATGTGTGCAGCTCGCTCCGGCGGGCAGAGGCAACAACACAGCTGCGTAAAGCTGATGCTCGAACGCGTCACTTCCACAATGTGACAAAAGAAGGGAAACAGGCGTACCTTCAAAAATCCAGGTGACGTGAGAAATTCTACTTCGGTGGCGCCCGATTTCCTCCAGTTATTTTCTTTTTTCTTTTTCTTCTCTTCTTCCCGCGCCTCTGTTTTTCAGCGCAAGCTCCAAGCGCCGCTCCTCCTGTTTGGACGCGGAACCCGTCACACGGATCAGATGCAGGGGGGGAAAAAACGAAAGCAGTGTCTGAGGTAAAAGCTGCTGAAATGTGTGATTGATGGGTGTTGTTGGGATGGAGGGTCCTGGGTGTTACTCCGGCACAGATCTCCTGCTTGTCGAACTCCTCCGCCGCTCAGACGGTGTCCAGCAGGAGCGCTGCTGAATGACACCACAGGGTTTGCGGAGATTTCCCACTTTTCTTCTTTCGTCCCCCGCCTCCCCTTCCTTTTCTTTTATTGTGACTCTACAGACCTCCCCTCCGACGCGAGATTGGAAATAGATTATAGGTATTTCGCCTTTTTCCTGTTCAAATAAACACTGTTTTAGTTCGATCCTCAGTGCGCACCGCGCTGCTGCTGCATTCCATGAAACGGCAGGCACATCTGTTTGAGACCAAGTGACTGCTTCAAGAAAATCAGCTCCCTTTTAAAGTCGGATGAACGAATGAAGCCCGAGGTGGAGGCTGCTCATTCTTTAATTGGTCGTGCTTACGAAAATATGGAGGTTTCCGGTGTAGGCGACGGTCTCTGCGCGGCTCTGATAACGCAGATTGATGTTTGAAACGGCTGACAAGTCGTTTCATGTGCTCCCTCTCGTGCAAGGAGAGGAGGAAGAAAGCTGCGGGGTCTGAAGGAGCTGGTGGGTTCTTCGTTGTCAGAGATGTTCAGGCATCACTGACGGCAGCTGGTAAAAGCTCTCATGAAAGCTCCAGACTGAGTTACTGTCGGCCGACGCTCAACACTGGCGGTTTACAGGCGCGCACAGGCGCGTCAGCCCTGAAGAAGCTTCCTTTTCTGTACTTTATGGACACAGATGAAAATTCCCTAAATTGAAGAAAGCGCGCAGGGAGGTCTCTCCATGTGCAGTCTGCTCCACTTTCACTGTGCGACACTCCAATTTCATTCTTAAAGCGCCGCCTAGCGCACGTTTGTGCTCACTGCAGGTACTCCTGGCTGATGCGTGCGCCCGGCAGAGATCCACTGGGATCTATCAAGGTCTGCAGGAGAAATTGGATCTCTCTCTCTCTCTCTCTCTCTCTCTCTCTCTCTCTCTCTCTCTCTCTCTCTCTCTCTCTCTCTCTCTCTCTCTCTCTCTCTCTCACACACACACACACACACACGCACGCACGCACGGGTGCGCACAGGAAGGCCACCGCTCACTGATTACTGCAGATCATCCTGCGGGTAATTCTCACTCGCTCGTTTGAATCACTTTTCCTTTATATGTTTATCATTACCACGCTGATTGCACTTATTGATCCATCAGTCTAATCAGTTGCGAGCCCATTCGTGCTGTAATGAATGGATGTCGTGCGCGGAAGGGCTCATGTGCACGGCTGCGGCGCTTCAGTTACAACCAAGCGGCTGGCATGCTAACTCTGCTGGTTCCTGCAGACTGACCTGCATCAGGGGGCCGAACATGTTTACATGCAGCACGAGCACACACCTGATCAAATAATGCAAAGATGACAGATTTTTGCAACTTCAAAGCTGAAATTTGGAATAAAAGAATTCTGAGTTTTTTCCTGGAGAAAAATTTTGAAAATGCATTAAAGGCTCATTTTCCTTTGTGTTTTTGTTAAACACACACACACACACACACACACACACACACAAACACTTGCGTTTTTTGAACACTGGCATCAGGAGTTCCTAGAAACTTTCCCTGGTCATTCTGTATGTCCATTATCCACTCAGTGCTCCACTTGGCTCTTTGGAACATGCAGTCCTCAGAGTTACTCACATAAAGTCCACATGAAAAAAAAAATGGTTACAGCTCACTTTGGAAATAAACATTAAAGTTTAAGAATACAAACACATATTATTACGATATAAGAGGCATAATATATCTATCTTTTGTTCCATGGCTGTTCTCACTACAGGAGCACTATACTCATCCTGGGGAATTCTTAAACACCCAAGGAGAACACTGAAAACCAATTAAAGCTTCAAAGGACGTGCAGTTGATCTCAGATTCAATTCCATTTAATAAACGTTCTTTAAAATCAAGGGAGCAGTTAATTGTCACAGTGAAGCTCTAAATCAGCTTTGGTGAAAATGGAAATCTCAGCAGGGTCAAAGGAGAATCAAAGGCAAGACAGTTGTGTATGTGGTGGTTCCACAGGCCTGTATTATCTGTGTCCTTGTCGCTGCTGGGAACAGAAGACTGTACCTGAAACCCAGTCAGGGTCCACAGCTCCGTCTCCATCAGCGTGGTGCACATACGCGGGGTCACAGACCTGTTTTTTCTGAAGCGTAGAGAAATAGCAGGAGACCGACTATTATATACTGTGGAAGGGCATCAGACCAGCAGCAGGACCAGTGTCTGCTGCTCTGTCCTAGAAGACACAGGAGGAGCTCTGGCAGAGCCTTGCAAAGTGACCTTCACCTGACGCCCAGTGTGCATTTTTCAGACCAGAAACATTGAGCACGTGCGGCAGCCATGACCTGGAAGGACATAAACTTGGAAGGTGCGCCAACTGTATGCGGCTGCCCGCGTGGAACAGTTCTTGGTTCAGTATGATGATCCATGACAGTCACGGTGAAATATCAGATCACAGCTGTTGGGGAACGTGGAATGTGTGACTGTTTCCAGGAGGTTTTATTTTCATGTTTATAGAAGATACTGTTCCTAACTGGTCTTAATGATGTTGAGGCTCGTTTCAGTCAGAGTTGATGCACAAATGTTGTAGTCAGGCCAATCTGTTAACATCTCCATGGAAACCTCAACTGTTCAGACTGGAGGGATGCTTTTTTTCCCAAAATATTTCTTTTCTTATTGGAAAGACGTCTCAGGGCTTTGCCGTATACCTTTGAATTTAGAAAAACGGCTGGATGAAAATGTGAATTTACAAAAGTTTGAGTTCAAGCGTGGTGTGTTCAAGTACACTCTGTACATCTGGCTGCTCCCATACAACTACACCAATTCTAACTCTGGCTTAAAACATATCTATGGTTCTTACTGGTTTGTTTGTCTGTGTGATCTCTGGGTTGCTGGTATAAAGTACACATAACACCATGTCCTGACTGACTTCAACAAAACTTTAACTTCGCTGAATATTGTTCCCAAAATGAGAAACCGACGTGTGAGTCAGTGTTCTTTTATTTATTTCCTTGGTTGTGCAAAATTGATGAGGAACTGCCAAAAAAAAAATGCTAAGTCATTCAGCTGTTAGATCCATAAATAATTAAAGCAGCTTGTTGTTCCTCACAAATCAACATTTATGGATCAGCGCTGAGATGTGACATAACTTCCGTGTGGATTGTTCTGATTTACCAACAGCTGTGTGTTATTTACTCATCTCTCATGAATGACTGTAAGGGGTTGTTCCCTCCAACTACTGGGTTAATGGTTCCAGAAGTGTGTGTTTACCAAAAACAGAGTCAAAAGAAGCATAATCAGCATTTCATCACTTAACTTGATTTACTCAAAGACAATTCAATAAAAGTACATGCTTATATAAGAATCCTTAATTTTATAGCTATAAGCATGCATTATCTTATTGAAAGTCACAGCAAAGTTTGCTTTCTTTTCTGCAGGATTTTAATTGTGTTCACACATTAAGGTGAGAGGACGAAAGACAGGAAAAACACCTTCCGTCTAACAAATTACAGAATGTTAACGCCTCCATCTGCACAGGCACCTCGCTGTAAAGCACAGAGGGATTCGAAACAGAAGGGAAGATAATCAGAGAGATGAAACTGTTGCAGGAAGCCTTCCTGGTGTTACAGATCATCACACACACACACACACACACACACACGTTTCTGCGTGGTTGAGGAAGTGGAGGTGGGGGGTGGACAGGGGCTCTGAGGCTCCGGAGCGGCAGACATCTGGGCGTCGGGCCAGTCGACTGTCTGGAATGGCCGCTTCGCCCTGGCAGCACTGCAGCTCTCCACAAAAGTAACTGTGGATGGCATCGACACCACCTGCGCAGCGTTTCATCAGCGCCGTGCTTTATTACCGCCACCGCGCCTCTGTGGATGGGGGCAGGGACAGTTTGTGTTGTTACTGTCCATCAGTTGTGTATTTTTATTGAGGAATCAGCAGAATAACTCACCGCAAAAGCCATCACACAGCGCCGCCATCGTCTGATTCCAGTACAGCGTGACTTTGTTTGTCGAGCAAATTAAATTCAAGGCGACGCTGCTATTTCTGACTGTGCCAGATGAAAGTTGACAGTTGTTAGTCGAGCATGGCGAAATCTCTGTCTACACCGTCCAGACTGCAACGGTATTGATGACACGGAAGAATGTTCACCGTTATCGTCCTTCAGCGCCAAACTTCAGGAATTTCAGGGCGTTTGCAGCAAACACAGACGTCCCCGCCAGACCGTGGACAGATTGTGTATCAATGTGTGAAAGCGACAAAAGTCTCCGTCTGGAACGAAAGGATTCAGTCAGGAAATGTAAGGGAATAAAGTGAAGAAATTCACATTTACCGTTTTTACCAGATCTTCAGGACTGTCCTGGATTTTTTTATGCATCAGTAACTCAAACAGTGACCGCTGACAGGTTTCATTTAAATGGAAAAAAAACAGAGCCAAAGACTGTTCTTTGTGGAACTCCAGCTGACATTTTAGCAGACAAAGAAGCAGAATCTTCAATATCCGCTCAGGATTCCTATGTGAGGCAAGAGCAGAAGAGCTTCCATTGTTATTGTTGTTTACCAGAGTATTTTTTAACCTAAGGCTACTAGCTTAGCGATATCAGCTAATATAGAGCCTGGTAGATCCTTACATGCTGTTATTATAGTAATATACTACAGTTAAGATTTTGGCAGCTGTGTAGCACAAATACTAATAAGCTGTTAAGCAGCCAAGTCAGGACATGATCTAAGAGAGAAATTAGTAGTCTATAATAAGAAATGTTTGAAATTATTTGCTAAAGGTCAGCAGGAGAGAACATTCTGCCTGGTCTCTAAGCTCTGCTCACTGAAAGGTGAATCGTAATGTTGAGGGCAGAGGTTAATTAATTCTGTCCCTCATAAGTGACTATCATTAAAAGTTCATAAAAATGTTACTACCCAGGGTTTACAGGAATGCAGGGCTCAGTTGCACTATGACTCCTTGAGCCCAAGGTTGCAGCAGAAGATTGCGTTGCGAGGACTCCATCGCTGTCGGCAGTCCCTACGGCACCAGTTGCGCCACAGAATCTGTTATCTTAGCATGATAATTAGCCAAACAAATTGTTCAGATTTGATCATTTTCTGAACATGTTAGAAATTCTTCATTCAAATGTGTTGCATCTCTTTAAAACAGCAACTTGCAGATCTGTTGAAGATAAAATGCCTCTTCTGCCCTGGGCCTGAGCTCTTTTTTCTTTCTTCCTTCCCACAGTCTCACAGTTTGCGTAGGATGAGATTGTCGCCTTCCATACATTGTGTGACTGTAATCCAGTTCAGAGATGTGTTTGCGACTGGAGCCAGCTGGAATCATTGTTACACACTGAGACTGGAAAAGGCCTCCAAACCTCCTCTACAAACGCAGCAGGGTGGATGCGTGGCGTTCCGCTTTAATCCTCCGGAGCCGCTGCAGTTGGAGCACAAGCACAATGGCTCTCAGAGCAGAGGAACCTGAATCGTGTGGGAGCAGACGATGAAGATGAAAATGAAAATTGTGTTTATTCAACAGGATTATCGAAGGCCAGCAACAGAATTAAAAAAAAACCTTTTAAGGTTCTATTAGCGAAACAGACAAGGATTTAGCAACATGCCAGAATGCAGATGTCTGCACAGGAGCGTCCTGTAATTGCACAATCATGGGGACAAAGGAGTTTGAATCAGACTTATAGGTTGGTCTGAACATGTGCAGCAAACATTTCAGCTTATCTTAATTGCTTTTGCTTTTGATATTCTGCAGCATTGCGTCAAAGTCGGAGTAACTTTCGAGTTGCAGCACTGAGGAGAACTTCTTTCTGCGGCTGGTTTGGAGGATTAACTTTGCAGTGACAGATAATTCTGGAAGGTAAACCGGGAATATAAACATGTATGCTGTTATTGAATCATTCCTTTTCTCCACACGCAGCAGCTGAAAGACGCTATGGAAAAGAGCCGCGGCTGCATCTGAATGTAACCTTTTCACTGCTTGGGAAATGTCACCTGCATGTTTACCTTCCTGCTGGTGCTGATGTGAGACCTGACATTGTTTATCTTCTGCGCTGCGGCGTCGTTTCTGGAGGGTTGAAAAGAGCAAACAGAGACCGGCCAGCGTTCCTGCTGCTGACCCAACCCTCCTCCAATTACCTTCTTGTTTCTCCTTACTTGGATTCTCATTCCATACATCTTCTGTGACCTTTCCATCGAATGTGGCAGCCGTCAAACGTCAGCGTGAGCTCGTCACTGATAGAGGGGTGCAGGTCATTACCAGTAGTTGCCTCGGAGAGCGCTCCGATCCCCCACAAAAGCAAAGCCCATGGCGATCACTGGAGTGGGCTTAATTTCCGAGCCGGCCTAATTGGCCCCTTGTATGAGCTGTGATTAAAGCAGAATGTGACACTTAGGGCCAGACTTCCTGTGCTGTCTGCCCTTTGTGTCACTCCCATTAACCTTTACGCTCCACCTTCCTTTCTGCCTTTTATATGTTCAATTATAGACGCCATTGAAAGGAGCTGGGCCGCTGAGGCTGGAGGTGCACAGGTGAGCGGCGCCACCGTCGGTCCTTTGCTTTGCTTTCCAAACAGGAAAACGATTCTGAAGGGATTTCAAGTAAGACCGTAGATGCTGCAGAAGTCCAGAGCCCCAAACACTGAGAAAACAATAAAAATCGACTTTATTCTCCGTCCAGGTTATTAAAATGTTCTAACAGAGGAGCGATTCCATCACATGCATTTAAGACAGACATGAATTCCAGATAAGAAGAGGAAGAGCTCGTTTAAAAGCCAGAATTCCCATTGCAAACATCCTTTTGGGGGGTACTGGGGGAATATATTTCTTATCACTTGAAGGCAGCTTAAGAGTTTTTCTGCTAATATCTAATTTTTGTAATTGCACAGTTGTCAGTTCCTGTTTGGATCTGCTGTGAAGCGGATGCAAACATATTTAGTAGCTGTAGGTGGACCAGATGTTAAACCCTGACTAGTGTAGCTTATACAGGGAAAGATGTGAAATGGGAGCCAAACTGTGTGAACTGCTGCACAGTGTTTGTCCTTTACCATATTTTGAGCCGTGGCAGATATTCTCAGTCTCGTGTAATTAATCAAAGCACCTAAATGCATTCGCAGCGCCCCCCCTGGTTAATTGGACCGCGGCTGAAGGATGGACGCTGCCATCATTTATCCAGCAGGCAGGTGGAACAACGCACCGCGCCTCTTCTCCCAGGTGCCCACTGGATGGATGAGTCGCTGCTGCGCCCGGCTTCTGCCCACGCCCCTTCATCCCTCAGACCGGCCCACTCTCAGGGTGTATTTACAAGATGGGTGACAAAGTAGGGAAGAGGAAGAATACAGTTGGATCAATCCTGTCAGAGGACAGAAACTGATGCTGACGGAGCACAAATTTAAAGTAGTAAAAGAGACAAATCTGAAGAGATTTGCTGCACTCCCAGCAGTTTTCGTCCTCCTTGATAATAATCAGACAAGCCTGTTGGAGGAGTTCTGACTGTTTTCAGTTTGAAGAGTAAAAAAAGAGATGGGTATGGCGTTAAAGGTCACGCTGCACCGCAAGCATGTGGAAAAGTTGTTTTTGCTTTTAGTTTGCGTGACAAAAATCTTTCCCAGCTTTCCTTTCAGTCCCAGCTCTGCTCTGCCACTGACGCTGCTGATGACTCTCTGGTGACCCCCAAGATCATTAGCACGCTCATGGTCCACAAGGGCTATATCTTCAAGCTCTGCCTTCAGCCATTTTAGAACTAAAGAAGCCTTTTGAAGAGGAGGCAAAACATCTTCGAGGAAACCTTAACAGGTTCAGTTGCACGCAGAGATGTAACTTTGGATAACCATGACCTGGATGAATAAGAATCTACACAGACATCTGGGGCCTTCCTTCTTTTGTCATGGTCACACTCGCAGGTTAGCTGTGGTCTTCCAGCAGGCCAACGCAGCAGAACGCTGCGTTTAAAACTTTTTATAACCACCAAAGCGTCAAATGGGTGTCCATGAGATCAGAAAGGTCATTTTCTCCAGAGATGGCCAAGAAGTGTGGAGATGAAGCAGAAACTGTCCCCAGGCACATAAAATATTTGTATTTTCAGAACAGTTGGAACCCATCTTGAAGGTTACCGGGGCACTGCCGTCTGCTATCATAAAACATGGATTTCAGCGTTTTGATTTATGTCCCTGCTCGGCCATGTGAGGTATTTCAGAGCTGCTTATCCTAGCTGCAGAACAGAGGCTGCAGAGAGCCTCTGCTCTGGACCTGGGCAACAACTTTAGGATCATCCCTTCTCTGCTGGGGCTGGATTCAGCACTCCTGGCACGCCGGTACGCTCAGATAACCACGTTTAAATAGTTAATGCAGCTGAAGCCCCCCTCCCTGCATTTTAGATCGGCCCATCCATCTCTCCCAGACTCTCACGGGTGGCACCGCCATCGTCCATCTTTAGGAACTCTAATCATTCATCAATAGACAGCTACCTGACACCCGCTCACGCAGGACACCTAACACTGATGTGGTGGAGGCCAGAGACGGACATCCTGGTGTCAGAGACACCGTCTGTCAGCCGGTATTAGTCCAGACGTCCCTTTGAGATCTCCCAGTTACAGAGAGTTGCAGAGTTGGCCTTTTGCCTCTTTGCAGGCTGATGAGAAAGTTTTTGCTTGTTTAAGTTAAAACATGTCTGATATGGTCTCAGGCAAAAGGTGATTTCTTTACCTTGGATTTCATGTCATTTTTGTGAAAAAGAATGCCTTCAACACATCTTGTTCGGTATCTTGTCTCACTGTTAGACACTTTTAAAAATCCTGCTCTCATTGTCATTTATTTTTACTCAAATCGCTGCAGGCGATGAGTGTGGTGATATTTGTAAAATGTCACCATCTGCCCATTTTCTAATTACATTCCATGTGGTACAATGGTTGACAAGGTGAATACACCCAGTCTCAACTTACTAGGGCTGCAGACGTCATTCCCTGTTCGGTAAGTCACTCAGCTGCACAAACCTCCGTAAGGGAGTTTGTCAACCTTTAATCCCTTACTGTAAGGCTTGTTTTGATCTTGTTGTGATCACATCGCCCCTCTGCAGAGTGAATGTGCTCTCCTTCCCCCGAAGGAAATAAAAAAGCTGTGATAAAGCTGCCCAAAGATCAGCTCAATAAGTAACCAGCACAGATGCAGCCCGGGACGGCTCCTTTTCTCCGGGGATTGCAGCCGTCAGGCAGGAGGTGACAGGTCCAAAACGGGCAGGCGGGCCCCATCTCTTTTGATCAATCAGGTAAGACAGGGAGGGCCAATGTGAATCCTAAAACTCCAGATGCACCACTGCCGCCAAGGTGACTCATCTGTGTCCCACACACTCATCTGTTAGTGTCACAGCGTGTTCGCTTTCTCTTCTTTAGTTGGATTTAGATCTGATGAGGCTGAGTTGAATTAAGTGGTAACTTAATTCAGTCATGTCTGTCATTTGTGGAGGCCAGACTTTCAATCCATCTTCAGTGTGGTGAGTATGTGATGATTTCACTGTGACTAGTGAATCCATTACTGTTTACTCTTTATTTCTTTCTGTCTTGTATTTTTTTTTTTTTTTTCAATTCCTTTGGTGTATTTCATGCAGAAGACGCATCCTCATCATGAAACTACCTCCTGTGTTCTGCTGTCTACAGACATCTTTGATGACCAGACGTCAGGTCAATCATATTGCTTGGACATTTGATGTTCATTGGAGTCTCAACAAAAATGTATCGAGAGGACAATTTAATTTTCCAAAGTAGTACTCAGATGTCACCACAAGATGGCGATATTTCACTAAAAGAGCTTTGGCTGAGGAAAAAAATTATGTGCCGTTGACCTCTAGTGGTAAAGAGTGAGTCCTGCAGTTATTACATTTATAGAATTCCACAGATTTGTTTAATGCATAGTCACTTTTGTAGAATATAAAGCCACTTTTGTAACGGTATACCAAGAATTAATAGATTTTGCAAGGATTTTTAATAAAACCATTTTTTTTTACCTTCAGAACAGAAAGTTTGAGGTCAATAGGATGTGAGCAGCTAAATGGGAGTAAAAGTAGTAAACTAATTAAAGATTAATAAATTCAGCAACGGTGTTGCAATTAAATTTAAGTAAAAAACTAAATATTATAAAATAATAGACAAGCAAATCAAGCAGATAAAGGTAATAACAACAAGAACAAATGTACTTTATGTAATAGATTATGTGCACATCTTTAGTTTGCCTTTAATGAATTAATGTTTCATGACCTTATCAAATTCCATGACAGCTGTTTCTGTTGAATGTATCTGTTCAACGCGGAGCTGGAAGGTGAGGGGCTTTCCTGAGTGTGAGTCAAGGCCACGTATTTCTCCACAAACCAACAAAACATCCTCTACATCAACCAACATTAACTAACATTGGGTATTCTTATTTTCATGCTTAAAATACCTGACTTTAGCTTGATGAGCGCTGAAGTGACCCTGACATTTGACCTTCACGTAAAGGCAGCAAATAAGTTTTTCCTCCAGATTCATAAATGAAAAAACTTTAAACCACCAACAGGTCACATTTCAGAAGCAAATACTCAGTCAGTGTTATACAGCATCTGAAATGTGTAAGTTTAAGTACATTTATTTACTTTTTTTTTTTTTAAAAAAGAAGGAAATTTCAGTAAATCAATTTTTTCCCTTAAATGTTTTTTATTATTATTATTTCTTCAAGTAAATCACTTAAGATAATTAATTTAACATTAATAATGGGGACATTAGGATTCGGATTTCAAACCTAAATACTGTATGAACGCTCCCTTAAGCGTAAATGAACTTTTAATATCGGAGACTGACAGAGTTCTGCATTAACGCATGTTTTCATCAACAAACTGAGCAAAGTGAAAATAAATCAGGGCGAGCCGACGCTTAATGAGTCTGTTTTCACCCTCAAAACTGCACAGGACTGAGTCAGCGGATGAGTGATGCACCGCTGGACCTCGCTCCAAAAATACCAGGATGTGGACATGGAAACGCAGAGTGGCGCGCTGACTCAGTGACCGGCGCTGGGAGGTGAAGTTCGGTAGTAAAAGTCCTGCGCTATCCTCGGCTCTCTGGAGAATCGCATAAATACAGCTCTGTGTTCACTAAACAAGCAGCACGTGTTGCTTCCTGTGTTTGTGTGAGTCAGATACTACTCATGAGTGGACTGAATCAGCCGGGGCCCCATCCCCCCGCCCACTAACCTCCACCCGCACCCTCGCAAAAGTATAAAACACCCACACACATATTCCCATCTCCGCCCACCTCGCCTTTCAACTGCTCCTACACTTTTCCTCCCCTCCCTGTGGATTTTTTTCCCCCCCTCTGTCCCTCCTTCATTTTTTCCCCTCCTTCATCTCTTTTGAGGGCTGAAGAGGAGCAGGGGGAGGAGCTGGCCTGGGTGGGTGGAAGTGGCATGAGTGTGTTAGTCATGTCAAGGCTCATCCAGGGCCAACAGCGGCCCACAAGCAGGGGGAAACCCAGGCGCAGGCAGCAGTGGGATGTTATGTCCACATCTGTTGGCTGCGTCGCTGTGGCGCTCTTGTGGTTCGCGCGGAGCCTAAAAATGGCACGAGCTGCTGGGCGCTGAAGGACCAAGACGCAGGAGCGTATATGGGGGGGGGGGG
>BJFM01000480.1:143471-163761 GCA_016586285.1 Arothron firmamentum | reverse complement strand
CCCCCCCCCCAGTTGCATTTGTTTATTTCCTCTTTCAGCTCGAAGACAAATCAGTGCAGGCAAATATATCAGCTCCCGAGAGGCTACATTTACAGTCCGAGCACGGACCGGTTAACGTGCAAAGTTTAAAAAAAGAAAATGTTTAAAATAATAACTATTTATAATAATACTCATAGTTAGAACATGTCATGCTCCAGGTAACCTGAGTCAAACACAGAGTCGATCACTTACCATCAGTCAGGAACAGTGATGTGATGAGAATGGTGATCACCAGTGATCCAGAGCTATGACCACCCCTGAAATCCATAATCGGGACAGGAAACCATCCTGTTCCCTGAGCCTGCAGGTCTGTGCTTGTCCTCTGCCTGCTGCAGACTCATCTGCTCCTCTGCTCTCCAGACCCACTTGATGCTCACTTGTGTTGCTGCTGGAGCCCCATCAGGAGTCTCCATCAGCACCCTCCCTCCCTCCCTCCCCCCATCCCCCCTCTTTCTCCCTCCTTTTCTTCCTCCTGCAGACGGATCAGCATAAAAAAAACACAAGGCTGCCACATTAAAAGACTCCCTTTGACATCAAAAATTAAATAACGCTGTCAAGTTAATTACTGTAATTAATGTTGGGTTCGTCCTAATCTGGCTAAATTTTAGTCCTTATTAAATAACTTTAAAGAGTCGCCACGTAGAAATGCTCCCAAAGCTGCAATATCTTTGGTTAAATTTAGTAACTGATGTCGACGTGTCAGGTTTTAGTTAATTTAATAGAACAGCTTTCTCATGCCGTCTCCATATATCACATTATTTTGGCCGATTAATAATTTATTTTTAATTACTTGGAAGCGACCTATTGCATCCACCAATCCATCAATACGCATCCTTTTAAATATTTTTTGTCTTAAATAGCAAAAGAGGTGCTTACGTTTTACATTTAGAGGTTAAAACTTAAATAAAACTAAAATAAACGTCGTCGGTTCCGTCAGCCTGAGCCGCTGCCATGGCAACGCGACCAGGAAGTGGAAGCGAGAATAGCCAGCGGAAGACTGCTCCTCTTTAAGCGCTAAAAAGCCCTTATTCCAGTCCTTTTGGCCCAGTTCATGTTAGTATTTGATTCCCAGTTGCCTGTGTTGAGCCAGCGGGATGTCTGCGTCCGTCAGAGCCAGTTCAGCACCGGGTTCTTCGAGGTCGGATGGAGCTCTGGGCCGCAGAGGTGACGGTCCACGGAAGCTAGCTAGAGTCCAGCCAGCAGCCAGCAGCCAGCCAGGGAAAACATTCAGACCACTCTCCTTCAGAATTGACATAGAAATATATTTGTCTATAACATCTTATCACTCAGAATCATTGTGTTTAAACTTGCCTCCTTAAATTAATATTATACATTATGGAAACATATTTACTCCATAAATCCCTCCAATATGCATAATATGTATTTCCGAATGTAGAACAGATGTAATAAAAGCGCCAGACGTCCTGTTTTAACCAGATTGATTCTCTCTCCAGCAGCAGAAGAGATTTCTCCTGTGTGCAACCAGACCGTCCCAGATGAACTTCTGGTCAGTCTGTCCTCCCCTGTTTGCCGCAGGAGCTCTCAGGGGCCCGGGGCACATCAGCGACACTGCAAGGTGCAGTTCATGTTAGGAATGTTGATGTGCTAAGTCAGTCCACATTGGGGCTTCCTGAGCAGATTTGTCCACACAGGGGTGTGGATTCCGGCGGCCTGATGCAGTCTGGCATCACTCACTGGGACGCAAGAAATACAAGTTCTTTCTGGAGCAGCCCAGATCCCTGCCTGGAGCTGGCAGGTCAGGCTGAGCAGCAATGGTCTAATTACTGCGATGCCTTAGTGCACGTTTACTCTCAAGCTCATGTGGGCCACAATAAAAAGTTGGTTGTGCATTTTTTTAACAAAGTGTTGATTTCTGTTGATTGTTCTGTTTTCGTCTGGGTGCTGACATGCAGAGATATTTCATTCCTGTGTGATGCTGTGGGATCCCAGAAGAAGCTGACCCCCCTCCCACCGCTGACCGACAGGAGCGGCACCGGCAGTAAGGAGGTGAGCCCCCACAGGACCAGACCAGTCCACAAATACAACAGCAACACCACGGTAATATCACTCCTCACAGCGGCTCTGTGGCTCATCGTCTCCTGTGAAGAAGATAAATAAGGAAATGAAAAATTAAAATGTTTGAACAATCTCATCATCAGCATGAGGTAAAAATAATGATCATTCCATGTTTCAGAACTGGAAGGTCTCTGAAAGTCTCATTCCAGAAGAGTATCGGGTCGTGAAGAACAAAGGACTGCAGAGTCTGGAGTTCTACGAGGAGTGAGTGTGCAGAGTTTCTCTCCATTACTGCTTTGATCTTTACGCGTTTGCACGGGTTTAAATCAGGACTTTGTTGTTGTCTTAACCGCGATGCTGCTTCTGTTTCTCAGTGCATTCACTGTGCAGCTGCAGGATGCGGAGCACAAGTTACACCTCTTTCCTTCACTGTGAGCGCACACATATGACTGAATCCCATGAAGACAGAAACCGCTGAGTTAAACTGCCTTCTTGTTTTTGGCACTGGCAGCACTGTTTACCCTGTGGCCCCATCTGTTTAGGAGGCCCAGTAGCCGACTGGAGGTGGTCCAGCTGATAAAAATGATGGACAGCATGGTGCTGAAGGCTGGCGTGGACCAGCAGAGTGAGGAGCTGACTGAGCTCTCGCAGGTAAAACACAGACACTGACCAATTCCATCGCTAAAAGTCACAGGTAAATGCAGCGCAATGAAATATGCTGCAGATGGAGCGTCTGCTGGAGTTGGTGCAGATGGAACAGAACATCTACAACACCGTTTTCCATGAGGTGATCAGACAGGTGACCGTCAGCTGTGCTGAGAGAGGGCAGCTTCTCGCCAAACTCAGGTTAGCAGTCGATGCTAAAAGCACCCTCATGACCCTCAAGTTTAATTTCTAAACATTTCAGTACACTTTGTGAGAAGTTGCATCTGTTCCCAGAGAGTTTTTTGGTTTCTCAGTTGTGCGTTATGTCTCCAGACAGCGCTACCAGTCCCTGCTGGAGCGAGTCCCCCGCTGCGTGAAGTCCCTGCACACCGAGGCAGTGGCACAGAGAGTCCTCAACCGCCGGCTGGCCGAGGAGATCGGCCGCATCAGGACGTCCTTCCAGCAGCTCAGCACGTATGTGGGTCAGCTGTCAGGATGCTGGTCATGAAAACACAAAGAAATCATGTTTATTAAGCACTGTGTGGAATGCGTCTGTTTTTATGGTCCTCGTCACAGAGCGCTGTCCAGAATCAGAGAGCACGACGACTTTGTTTCTCAGCAAGCAGAACAGGCTCATCAGCAGCTGGCTGGAGCTTTGGTGCAGACTCAGACCAGTTCAGAGTGAGTTTGGACCGCTCCTTTCATTAGACGCAGTGTCGTTGTCTTTTTAGTCCAAAAAAGAAAAGTTTTCTCAGCAAAAAGACCACAGTAAAAAGAGAACACAACATGGCCCACTGTTTCCTTTCATTTTTCTTAGTGTGGTCCAGGGTTACCACGAGCTGTACGAGCTGCACAGGAGTCGCCTGGAGACTCAGCTTCTCCACATGATGAAGGAGCGAGACTGCTGGACCCAGCTCACCTTTTCCCTCGCAAAAAAGGTGTTGAGAAAGTTTGACCTGTTTTTTTAAATGCTGAATTTTTGTGTTGGTTTTTAATGGGTGTTTTTATGTCAAACTAAAAAAAAAACAGCTGCTTTTAACGATGAAATAAAACCTGGCAGTTGTGGTTTTTCTGTAACTTTCAGATCATCTCCACAAAGAAGTTGCATACGATCAAACGGCTACATATCAGTGAGCAGAGCTGGTTCAAGGCCGCGGAGCACTGCAGTCTTTACCTCTCTTCAAAGGTA
This sequence comes from Arothron firmamentum, assembly GCA_016586285.1. Taxonomy (NCBI): domain Eukaryota; kingdom Metazoa; phylum Chordata; class Actinopteri; order Tetraodontiformes; family Tetraodontidae; genus Arothron; species Arothron firmamentum. The sequence continues at coordinate 159,872 of BJFM01000480.1, read as the reverse complement.
GCAACAATGTTCTCTTTATCTGTTCTTTCCCAATCTTCCTGTTTAACATTTTTATTTTGCTAACATCATCTGTGCCTGTACAAAAACATGAAAAGCCACCATGTCTCTGTCTGTCAGTGGTGGCACAGTAGCACGCAGAATGAAGTGATCGTCTTTCTGTAGGATTCACAGGACCTGAACGTCATCATGGAGCTAACTGACCAGTGGAAAGAGCAGCTGACGACGTTCATGTCCAGGCTAAAGAGTACTGAGCACGTTCAGCGTGAGCAGCTAGGCACCATTCAGCAAGGCATCATCAAGTGGCTCAGCTTCTGCAACTCTCAGAATAAGTAAGTAAAAGTTAGTTTAAAATAAACAGAATTAGAGAGTATTCTTTGGAATGATTCTGTGTTATTTAGCTTGTATGTGCAGCGCAGTGTTTTGCTTTATTTTTTTTCATTTTAAGGTGTCTTGAGCCAAAATATGACATCACTTCGCTGGAAAATATAAATGCAGATTTACAGCAGTGGGTAAATGTAAGATAAGAAGAAAAAGTATGTTTATAATCCAGTGGTTATGTTCAAATGTCCTCAGATCGTTCTCTTTCTCTGCAGATGCTGGTGCTCCACTGTGAGTGCTACCAAGGTGAGAAGCTGCTCTGCTGCCAGGAGGTGCTGGCTGAGCTGGACCATGTCCAGAAGAGATCTTTGAGTCTGAGTCTCCAGCTCTTGAGGAGGCATCCGTCTCCTGATGGTGAGCTCCCTGTCAGCCAGCAGGCTTTATCAGAGCTGGATGGTGTCCTGTCTGAGCTCCTTAAACAGCTGGACTCACGAGCCAGTGGAGAGAATGGTAAGAGCACAGACATGCAGTTAAAACAGATGACCTGACAAGTAGCAACAAGAGGTGTTTCAACCGAAATCTGCCATGTGTCGGTTCAGGGCTCTACAGGCTAATTACATCGCTTCTTGGGTTGGTGGAAAGCTGGGTTTCTAAACTTGGTGCAGCAATCAGTCATCCTGAAATGATGTCCATGTCTGACTGGCTGAACCTGGAGAAGGCGCTGCTGAATTGGCAGAATTTAGTTGAAGCGGTCCTCCAGCACTTCTGCATGCAGCCAGAGGACGTAATAGATGAGAATAACCCTGACACGGCGTACGTTTCTGAAGTGATAGAAATCTGTATAAGCTGGAGTTTGAGGTGTTAAATGTGGTTTTATTAAGAGGTTCTTCCCATCTGTTGCTCTCACGTGTTTGGTGGAGCAGCACAGAGACAGACATGGTGTTACAGAAAATGCAGGATTGCATGACCAGCCTGTTGAATCTCATTGATGGAGAGAACCAGAGACTCAGTGAGGAGGTGAGTCTGCTCACACGGTAAACGAAGGTTAATGGATATTTTTGAAAACGTGGGGTCAATTATGACACCGTACACAGGATGATCAGTTCAAATTCCACGTCAGTTCAAGATTTCAGTGGATGAAAATTGCATAAATCACTTTTGATGTTTGTTTGCCCATCTGTAACAAGCAGGTCAGTTCTCTTCACATGACGCAGACTCGATGGATGTTGAATCTGTTACTGCTTGTGATGCCAGACCATAGTGAGGTTCAGAACCGAGAACACGGAGAACACTATTTTAAAGATATCTCACCACACACGCTGGATGAAGATGCAAAGCCTTTGATTCAGAAGTTGGAGTATTTATCAAGCTACATCAGCAGGTAAAGATGTTTGCTGCTGAGCCTCTTGTAGTCTTGCTCACTCAACTATTTATTTTTGCCTGTAGTTCTTGTAAATTCATTCTGGAGGAGGGGGCACTGCAGCATCCACTTGGGGCAGAAAAGGAGATGAATGAGTGCGGAAAGTTGCAGGTACTTTCTGATCTGATGCGTTAGTAATTTAAGCGCATTACAGCCACTTCTCATGAAGTCCAGCAGGGGGAGCCAAAGCGCCGCCACAGACTAACATGAGCTCAGCTAATCATCAACCCTGTTGTTGTCCCCAGACAGAGTGCAGTGAATGGGTGGAGACCTGTGTGATCCTGCTGTCAGGACTTAAACGGGGTCCTGAAGGTCAGAGAGGCACACAGGCCCATTCTGATGATGCCCCCTCCAGTGATGTCCCAGCACCTCCAGCAGACAGCATTCAGACTCTGGTGAGGAATTCATGAACAAGCCCAAAACATAACAAAACTCACAAACCTTGCCACTTCATTTAAATAGACCTTTCCTGGATATTGTTTACAGAGAAATAAAGATGGTTTAAATGAGCCTATAGCGGAAAATACAGTTAAAGGTGAGACTGAGGCAGAACTGAGGGAGGTAAGCCACTAACTACAGATAAATGGTTTGGTGTAATCTGCACTATTATGATAACATGATTCACAACAGTGGTATATTATGACAAAATGCTTTGTATCATCCAAGGCTGCATTAAATGTTGGACTGTTGTAATTAAAAAATGATTTGTTTTATAGACATAAATGTATACATTGTTTAGTTGCACATTGAGCTGCAGACCAGACCAAGCAAAAACCATTCTGCTAATGTTCTGTAGGAGGAGGTAAAGGATGGTGAGACCATCTTGGTGAAGACGATTGGCTGTGATGGGAACATCACACAGAGAAAGCTGGGAGAGGGCAGAGTTCACCTGACAGGGGTCAGACAGAATCACACATCTTTCAATGTCAATTTTATTCCCGTGAATCTGAATAGAAGTGAGCAAAGTTCCCGTCTATCTCTCTGCACGCCTGTCAGACCGAAGACTGGGTTGTTTCCCCGGTAACAGATGAAGCCCAGAAAGCTTTTAAGGATCTGTCAACAGTGAGATTACTGCAGCAGGAACTTCTGTAAGTGGAGCAGCAGGTGAAGGTGATGCAGTTGTTGTTGGGTGTAGTTGTTGCTTTGTGTGGCTTTTCTGGGGCGCCAAAATGAAGTTGTGTGTGTGCGAAGCAGATTTGTCAGATTTCTGTCTGTGTTTGTTAGTGATTCGGAGATGCGGGTACAGCGTGCTGAACAGCGTGCCCTGAAGGCCGAAGAGGCTCTGCAGTTGGCCTCGGTCAAGATTCAGGACCTGGAGAGAAAGCTGCAGGGTCAGTCCAGCCCGAGTGCTGAGGGAACTGAATTACAAACCTGGAACTGAGGCACTGGTGCAGTGGCAGAGGGTTACATGCATGTGTCTTGTTTTATGTGGCAGAGCCAAAAGAAACACCACCACCCTCTGTACCAGCACCTACACCTTCAACTCCTACTGAGTAGATCACGGCTGAAGCCAAAGCCATGAGCGGCGCCAGAAAGACCAAGAAATGGTGAAATCAGGAAGCTCATTATCAGACAAATAAAATAACAAAATAACCAAATACTATAACTTATGGTTTTGCTGTGCTTATATTTTGCTCACAGATTAAATTAATCTTTGGCCTGTAGGGACTTGATGGGCTGTTTGGGTTTTTTTGTTTGCTCTTTCCAGAAAATAAAGCCCTCGCATTTTAAAAGACACTTTTTTTTATCTGAACTTTATTTCCGCAACATCAATACTCCCCGACATGCTCCAAATGTTGATACTGGAGTTTCACGTCTGTCACATCATTGGTGAGTCGGTCTCTGCCTCTCCGTCACTCATCTCTCCATCAGCTCCCACAGTGGGGGGAGGCGGGGGAGGCAGGGAGGAGACGTCTGGAGTCATGCTGAGGAGATCTGGGTTGATTGGGAGGACCAGCGCAGGCTGGAGAAGGCGGAAAGAAGCCCTGCAGCTCTCCCAGATGTCTCTCTGCACTTCTGCTCCAGCCTGCAGGACAATGGAACCCATCTGACAAAAGTGTTGTCTACAAAACATCTGTAATGTTTAAACATTTTTAGGTGACTTTCATCTGTAGTTAATGTAAAATAAATGAATTGCAAAAGCCAGAATGTTAGAGAATCGCCGTTTTGAGCTGACCTGGAGTGTTTTTTTCTCAGCAGCTAAAGTCTTCTGTAACTCCAGAGGAAAACTGAGCTCATCTCTGTCAGAAAATCATGTCAGTCAGCTGAGCAGGTATGTCACAGCACACGTACATGCACACGCACACAAAAATCAAACCTTCAGATAACCTTGAACCGGGCCTGGCTGAAATGGCTTTCAAGCTCTTGCTCCCAAAACATGCCAGGATGATAAATAAGCCTTACATGTCTGCCCTCTCCACCCTGATGCCCCAGCGGCAGGCAGCAGCGTCAGACGCCGCCTGTATCCTTTGTCCGATCTTCCTCCTGTGCAGCAGGACGTGGCTGAACGCGTGCTGGGCGAGCACATCTCTGACCGCTGCCTGCACCACGGTCTGCAGCGCCGCCGTCAGCCTGGACACAGCTGAGCTGCACAAAACCACATTCTCGATCTGGTAATAACACACCACGCTCAGCTCCGGCCTCACCAGGTCCTTCGTCACCACCTGCATGCGTGAGTCCGTCTTTAATTGTTTTATACAGGAATACTGGACTGATTTTGCCCGTTGTGTTCCGTCTTTACTGTATGAAGAGGAATCTTTAGCACCGTCAAACGGATGTCGACCTTGTGGCACACGTCAAGCAGAGGGAGGTAGAAGATGAGACCTTGAGGAAGCAGGAAATGAGATATGTGAGAACTGGCGCGTCAGCTTCAGAGATTTGACTGTAACAACCTGGTCCTCTGGGTCGTCCACGCAGCAGGTGGCCCATCCTGAAGATCACGGCTCGCTCGTGCTCCCTCACTACCTGTCAATCAGGATGAGTGACATCATTGAGTCAGTCTATACCAGAGCTGGAAGGTCAATTCAAGATGGAGTGAATATAAATCTTTCAGCAGGTAGCTTTAGTCTGCTTTACTGGCTGTTTGTCCTGTAATCTTTAGTCCTGTAAACCTTTGTTGTTGAGGTGTGTGTTTCTGTGCGACCTAAAATCTTACATACTTTGAAACAGAACCAGATGGAGAGAGGGAAGAAGAGGAGAACCAGAGCCAAGACGAAGACCAGGAGCAGCCATTCAAACACACCCAGGTTCCTGCGCTTCGGACCTGCAGAGATCCAGACAAGATCCTCTGAGAGACTGAAGCACGACAGGTGAGAAAAGAAAAGATGCACAGCATGCTCTCTCCTACCGTCCTGTTCGGCTGCCTCCAGCAATCCCACGCTCTCGTCCTTCACCTCATCATCTCTCACCCTGTCTATGTCCACCACAGTGGTTTTCACCTTCCCATCAGCGTCCGGGTCCACGGCCGCCTTTCTCCCCTCCGTCTTCTCCTTCCTCGCTGGTGTCGCCTCGGCGGTCTTGCCCGTCTTTGATTGACGGTGACCTCTGGCAGGCGCTAAGGCTCCTCTTTCCTTTTTGGGCATCATTCTGGATCCTGAAGAGCGCCCAGACTGACTGCTCCTGGGGTTTTCCATGCTGCCTGTGGGAAAGAATGTGAGTAAAAGCTGCTGAGAGTGAATTAGTGGAGGGTTTTCTTTGTGATCAAAAGCAGCTCTTCAGAATGAGTCTGCCTGCAGGTTTATTCCACTGGCGTCACTGCTGCTCCAGTCTAAATTGGTGGTCCTACAAAGCAAACAGATTGATAATTAAGTTGACTTTGGGGCTGGGGGAGGTTATTATTGGGAGTACCAATCGCTGCATTTCTGGTTTGTCAAATTAATTTAAATAAGCGAGTGTGAACATGCAGGCCACTACTAACCAAACCATAAATGAGAGACATCAAGAAAAAATTAGAAGATGTACATATGTTTCAAAAGTTAATACACAATCATCAGTGGAATTCAAGTTTTTTTTCACACTTACAGCTGAAAAAAGTTAAACTCACACAAAAAATATATTGAATTATTTGAAACTTTAAATATTTATTCATATCTATTAAAAGAATTTCCATAGTCACGTCTTTATGGAGACTGCACAAGAAGGTTGCTCAGAATTCAAGCAGCCAGGTTGTGTTTTTACTGGCTTCTCTCTGAAGAGCTAATGCAGTTTTTCTTCCTGGAGAAGACGGTATCCTCCTTGTTTCGTTTTTAATTAAGTGAAAATTAGGTTTGAGTCTGACTCATTCTTGTGGGAATTTCCTCCATGCCAAGCAATGAAAAATGATATTTGATTAAAGAATCTCCTGCAGCCAAAAATAAAACAAACCAACCAACAATGAAATAAGGCTGCAATCCATGAACTGTTCTTATGGGTAAAATAACAACTTCTTTCACTAGTTTGATTATTTGTTCTTGTTGGCCTCCACCCCGCCCGGACGTGCTGACCGCAAAAACAAGCGCTCACCTGGGTATTCACCATAATCACACGATTAGGATAAGTGAATAATTTCCCTTTTGTGTCTTTTTATATTAGCGTAAGCTATCCTATGTTTTTCTGACTATAATAAGGATAGAAGATAAGTTTATGCGCGATACACTCCCGACCGACCATTCTGCAACGACCTGCAATACACCATCTGTACAGGTGGTGTCGCTATAAAGGCATTTTGCAGACCTTAGCAAAATGGCACTTTATTTGAATTCATTTACTCAGAAAACGCCATCATTACCCAGTTAAGATTGCACATTTACGAGCTGAGGCTAAAGGAACTCAAGCACTTTCTGTTTGTTTTTTTAATCACTTTCTCGTGTTGCTGCTCGACATCGAGTTAAGCCCCGGACGGAGCTAACACCAGCACAGGTGCCTCCGCTGTCGAGAAGCCGTCCGCGGTGGGTGCCATTTTAGCTGCGCTACCAGCCTTACAATGGTCTGTTTTAGCTAATGTTTGTATTATTTTATGCTGGTAAAGATGTAGTTTCCAATAAGGTGGTTGTTTTTTTTTAATGGGGTATAAAAATAAAAAACACATTTTTTGAAAGGCTGAAACCACATAAATCAGATACAACGATACGAACCGACTTGGTAACATGTCGACGTTTCAAAAGACTAAAAAGTATTTATTTCAGAGTTTTTATATTTTGTCATTATCTCGTGTCTTTTAGATTTTATCGCAGAAAAATGAACCAGGAAAAGATTCTGCCAAAGCTTAAGAACGACATTCGTTCTTTGCTGATTTCATCTAAGCTGGGTTTGGCCCCTGAGCAGCTGAGGAGGGACTATGTGTCCATGCTGGGTCATCCGCTGCCCCTCAAACAACTGGGCTTCACCAACGTCATGGACATGGTGATGGCCATGCCAGATGTGGTGTCCATCAACTTCAGACAGGACGGCAGCATATACTTAAAAGGTAATATAATTGATGACTCTTTATCTGTCTTTCAAATATCTGACGTTACTTTTGTCTTTCACCTGCAGCTGTTGGTGTTGAGTCCACCCAAAATATTGAGACACTTGTAGCCAAACAGCGAACATCTAAGAATGATGTCCGGAGGCTGAGGAGTGGACAACACTCCAGTTTCCCCCATCGCGGCTATTACCAGTCTCCTCATGTGCTCCTCCCAAGAAGAGGCCTGGCACCTCCGGCTGTGCCGGCCCAGCTGAGGGCCCAACTTCTGCAGCTCCTGTCACAGGTATGAAACATATCGAAGCAGTACCTCTGTCATTGTTTCCAAAATGGGGCTTAAAGTTGTTTAGAGACAGTTAATCCTGCCGCCCCTGGCATGTTAACATGTTGAAGTAACCAGGCATCTGCTCTCTCCCAGGGTCCAATCCGTTTGTCTGACCTGGAGACCTCCTTTCTGCACTGCTTTGGTCACCCACTGAGTGTCCAAAACTTTGGCTTTTACTCCATTCAAGAGATGCTGAGGACAGCAGCAGATCTAATAGTCATTCATCAGGACAGGCTGGGTTCAGTTCTGTCCTTAAGGATGCTGCCGAGGCCAGCAGCCATCATGAGCGGACATTATCATTTCTTGCCTTATGGAACCAAGAAGTTGAACTGGACCCATCCAAACAACAGTGTTCCGAAGCAGGCAGAAACCCGAGCTGTGCCGCCCGCAGGTATGACTCCATTAGTTTAAGGGGAATTGAGGCAGACTTTTTATATTTTTTCTATCTTATGTCTTAATGAACCCATTTGAAGTCCCGATGAGTCCTCGGAATCCGCCCTGCTCTGAGACTGTATCCCCTGTTCAGAAGCACTCACTTCCTGTAAGTAACAACACAGAGATGCATGAAACCAACCATACGGAAGGTCACGTCTTTGAGAAGCGTGTCCAAAAGGTTTGCTCGAACCCTGAACTGAGAGAAGGCGGAGGTCCGCATTTCAAGCTTGCTTTTCATTTTTGCTTCTTTCCTTCCAGCTGGAAGAGGACTTCTACCGGCAAATCGTGCAGAACGGAGTTGCTGGTACTATAAGTCAGGAGTTTAAAGAGAAGCTCAGAAAAGTGACGACCTGATCACACTAGTGAATGTTACTGTGTTAATTTGTGTGTATTGTTTATTTGTATATTTGCGCTCCTGAATCTCCAGGTTGTAAGTCGAGCCGGAGGTGGATTGTCTGTGCATGATCTCCCTGCTGAGTACAAGGTAAACATCATTTAGTATCATCTCTGCTTTTAATGTCTATAGGTTGAGACGTCTGCGGCTAAATACGAGAATTTGGAGCTAAAAGTTGTTAGCTTTTGAACTTGCTAACTGCGCAGTCTAAACGACAGTAAAATACGAAATGCCAAACTTGGCTGTGTTTGTGTGTCTTCGCTGTTAAGAGATTGTACGGCGAAGATTTGCCGCTTCTGCAGAGTGGCTTCGTCAGTGTCACTGAGCTGGTCGATGCAATGAGTGACACATTTGACCTGAAGGCAGCAGAGAATGAAAGAGGACGGCCCTGGATCGTCAGCGTCATACAGGACAGAGGCCTGCCACAAACAGGTATGCGTATCAGGTGAATGACATAACATCAACAGCAAGTTCTTGCAGTTTTTATGTGAATAAATAAAGTAAAAGTGAATAAATTATTTATAATTTCTGCTGTCTCAAACCCCAAGAACAACAGTGCCTGTAAATATTATTTGCTGATCAGTGTTGCTTTAAATTTAATGCTTTGTTTTGAGTTTTTTGTTTGTTTGTTTGTTTGTTTGTTTTTAACATGATTTTGTAGACTTGAAGGAGGCTGAGAGTTCGGACGTGAAACAGCCTTCCTCAAGTTACTACCTCAGCTGTGAAAAGTCTCTTTGGGAAAGGGAGCAGGAAGGAGCTGATGACGAGGCTGTGACACTTTCTGACAAGAACCATGTGCTGGAGACAAAGATCGATGTCCAACCACAGCAAATGTCCACTCTGGTCAGCAGCTGATGCGTCTACTGTATTCTAGCAGCCTGCTTCGCAGCCAGCTGAGTAATACCGCTGTGTGTCTGAAACTCATGTGCCCTCAGGTGCACTGCAGGTCTACCATGCCCCTGGACGCCCTGCAGAGTCAGCGACTGAAAAAGCCAACCAGACTTTGTGAACGAGACGTGGTGCAAGTCCTGGTGGAGCACGTGGAGTCGCCCGCGTGTTTGTACATCTCGTTCTGTGACAGTGAGGAGGCCAGAGCAACAGAGGACATGATGATTGAAATGAGGTGGTGGACATGTCAGTGGCAGCTTAGGCAACGTTACTGTTGATCTCACTCACGATTTCTGGTTAGAAAGTGGTGCTAGAAAATTGGTTAGAAAGTGCTTTTTGTTACCTTCTCATCATTCAGTGTTAATGAAGTAGAAATTGCATCTATTTTACACTTTAAATCTTTGTTTTTTCCTTCTTCAGACGATGTTACAAGTGTCCTGAAGTGTCGGAACGCTATTGCCTCCCCGAACGATTTGTGCGGCGTGGCCAGGTTTGCTGCGTGTGTCCTGAGGGAATGTGGTTCTACCGGGTGGTGATCCATCGGATCCTCAGCCCCACTCACGTAGAGGTGTACTTCGTTGACTTTGGCAACATGACCGTCGTGCCCAGTAACAGTCTCAAGTTCCTCAAGTAGGACCACCGCATTTGCAATTTGAACAGTTTAACTCACCACTGTGGCTTTTGTTGACCACTCAAAAGTGAATCTCTCCGTTCTTCAGGTCCCGTTATTCAGATCTACCAGCACAAGCTGTTCCATCAACTCTTACTGGAATTAAACCTTCCAAGGTGAGTGTGAGAATGTAATTCCCTTCCTGTATTCTGGTCTCAGACACACTTTGTCATGGGAGGAATGTCTCGCCATTTGCAGGGAAGCTGGACTCTGGAGGCCACTGCTTCCTTCCAGAAGCTGTGCTGCAGTAATCCTTTGGTGGGAGCGTTGGCTCGTTACACCGGAGATGTTCTGCAGCTCTACCTGTGTGACACTCGCACGGGGAGCGACATCTACTTCCACGAGGTCCTGCTGAGTGAGGGCCACGGGATAGCCTGCAGTCCTTCAGTCAGCGAAGAAGTGAGACAGACACACATGCAGTGGTGGGAAGGTTCATATGCTGCATGAACTACTGTAATCTCTGGACTATAGAGCGCACCTGAATCTGAGCCACACCCACTACATTTTAACAGAAAAGATATTTTTCCATATATAGGCCGCACCGGCCTATAAGCCGCAGATGTCTACTTTAAAAAAATGAGATATTTACACAGAAATAAATTGAAAATTTTCAATGATTGCATTGAGGCACAAGACTGACCATATACATCAGCAGGAAGTGGTCATGTATGCTCCTGATAATAAAAGATAGCTGCTGGCATGGGTAGTAACGTCTGTTAATACTGTATTTACCAGTGTGTGATACCTTTGATTTAATTAGCTTTAATGTGTGAAGAAATCTAGCAGTAGTGAATAAGGAATGTCAGATTTGAAGACAGAATTGTTGACTGTTTCCTCTGTCTTTTACTGTTTGTGTTTGTAGCTTTGTGCGCGCGCCACCCCAGTGAGTATGTACTTGGGAGAGGGAACAATTGACCTTCCTGAAATCGAGGAGGAGCCCAGCTCGACCCCGAATCCAGTTTCCCCTCCTCCAAAGGTAAAGGTGAAACACACATCTGTCAAGCAACATGCTTGTCCATACTGGCTACTTGCATGTTTGTGCTGGATTTACGTCTCAGTTGCTGCTCGTCTTCGAGTGCACTCTTTCAGTCTCAAACCTTCTCTCCCTCCATCTCTCACTTCCTGTTTCTAACCCAGTCTTAAAGTAAGCTTCTTCTTGCTACTGTCTGAAGCTCTTATCTTAGCAGCCATGCAGTCGGCCCTGCAGGCCCAGTGCAGCGGACACTCTACACACTCCAATCAAAACATAGCCACACACACACGCTTGTAACAACAGAGAGGATAAAGTGTCATCATTGAGAAGGTCACCGCTTGTTGTTTTTGCCATGAGGACCAACCAGTATGGTTGCCGTGGGAACCACTTTTGTTCTGTACTATAAAGAAGTGAAGTGATGAGCGTGTAGTTGGTCTGTTGGTCTGTTAAACCACCTCAGGAATATGGCAGAAATGTTCCCTGATGTGTCAGGTTGAGGAGGAGAAACTGGCTCTACCTACCCTGGAGTTGATCGAGGACTGCGACGGTGGCTGTCACATCCAGGTCTGAGGCCTTTCATCATTCGCAGCAACAGTGATTTCAGTATCTGCCCTTCGTTACATTTGGGGACTGGCCTCAGAAAGCGAAGCATTTAATGCTCTTTTCAATTGTGATTTGAAAACGTTTAACTGCAATGGATGGTGTATGTGAGTGAATGTTGCTACATTACCAACGCTGTTGGGATAAAGAGGGTCCTTAATATTTCTGAATATGTACTAAATGATTGTGGTTTTCATGGTTTTGTTGTCAAGGATGAGGACAGCCGCTCCCTCAGTGGTCACCAGAGTGTCATAGAGCCTGCTGCGACTGAACCTGGAGCTCCCAGGGCTGTGGACACCCCAGCAGCTCCTCCTGATTTAATCCAGTGCACCCCAACTTTTAAAGTGGATCTAAAAGTGAGAAGACTCTATCTTATCTGTGTTGTTATTATCTATCAGCACAAACAACTAAAACTTCCTGTGTTTTAGGAGAGCATGAACAAGGCTCCTCCAGCTCCATCCAGCTTGAAGTCAAGCCTATGTTGTCCTCCACAAGAGGGACACAACCTTCTCACAGTCACAGCATCCTATGTGGTCCAGGCGCCGCCATTTTGGAGGTCCCCGGGTCCCTACATCTCTGCACTGGGGCAGGGTATTTACACATGCATGCAGGTTTATTCTTTTTGACCGGACAGTGTGCACAGAAGCTGGTTGAACGCTGAGTGTTTTACAAGATCAGTTCATCATCCAGGAAAGCGTGTCTCTCCTTGCATGATTAATTCCTTTTCCGGGGACAAACAACCTGACCTCTGAACATTTACTGATATCAGTTGAGTGTAATTAGATTTAAACAAGCATGTTGAGATTTGTGGGTTAAATTATGGGATATGAGCTCATGAAGTTCGAAATATCAACTGTGTGGGTGAGTGTGTTCTGTACACTAGTGGAAATGTCCGTTGTCTCAGAGGCTGCTTGGATGGTCACTCTGTGGACCTTCATCAACCTGCTGATGTACGCAGTCGGATAAGAAGGCTTCAGTTAATTTAGAGCCTGTGTGTGTGTGTGTGTGTGTGTACAGAGAGGAGGTATTGACTTCCGTTCTCCTTGCAGTGGTGGATGTACCTGCACCAAAAACTCTGACGCGCATTCAATTAGACTTGTTTCCAAAGCTGTTTGACCAATCTGGCTGTGCAATTTCGCAGATATCGATAAATGGATGCTGCTATGCTTCCACTGATGGATCAGTGGGTGGTGGTGGGGGAAACAAAGTGGAAGTTGATGGGCTTCATGCTACTTTTTTTATTTCTTTATTTCTTTATTTTCCAGGTGTGCTGCTCAATCGACTGAAGACTGGGTTCTCATTTCCTGTGTTTGGGGCCAGGTAGGCCACGTCTCCTTTGCCCAAACCAAATCTGAATTCAAAGCAGAAAGGACTGTTGGAGAGTCCATTTCAACTATCTAAAAGATAAAATACAGCCGTCGTTGATTTTAGTTGCATTTAGTTTTTAGTTACATCAATCCTTTAAATCATTAAAATGATCCTGACATAATTTCTTTGATGGTCGTGAATGCTGCAGGAGTTCTGACACGTCATATTACTCTAGGTTTGAAAATAAACTCTTACCAACAATATTCTACTATCTTAGTTTATCAAACCTCTTTCTTCTGGTTTAACTTTGCTCCTCAGCCCCAACTTTTAGGGATTGAAAACCTTGCCGTGCTTGAAGGTTAGAACAGAACCTGGAGGGATTCATTTGCTTCCCGCTGAGCTTCATTACCTTTCCCAACTCAGCCAGTTAGCTTTTTAAAAGGCTCCTAATGAGAAAGGCTGCTGCTTTTACTTGTGGCTCTTCCCTATAGAATATTACCTCCTGCACATGTACAGACAACAGACGCGTAACAAAAGAAAAACAAAGCAAAAATAAACAGGCTTGCACCAATGAAGACGGGAGATAAGATGGGCGAGCGTGTTTGGGGAGGAGGTCTGTTGGTAAATCAGATGTACAGTAAACCTCATTAAGAGCAGAATAACGAGGTTGCAGCTGATTAGACGGCTGCTGCAGCAGGAATCCTGCACATCTGAGGCTTTTATTCATTCGGGATCCTCTGACAGAGGAGAAGGATGAGTTTCACTGGTGTAGGTGTACAAACCCAGTCTTCTTTCTCATCACTTACTGGCTGTTGACTGTGGTTGAAGTATTTGTTTTTGACTGGTCCCTGTCTAATTGCATTATTTAGATTAGAAAACTGATGGAATCATTCCTCAATTTCGGCTTTTTTCCCCAGAGCAGATGTGACGGGTAACGCTGGGCTGAAGAATCCAGCTGCAGCTGAGCTGCCGGCTCGGTTAATGCCTGCTGACTCCCGCTGACAGTTCCATTACGCCATATTTATGGCAACCACAAGCAATCCATATGCAGATCCGCCGGCTCCCTCACACGATTGTTTTTGGTCCAGCGGTGCGAGGTGTCAAACTGCCACGCTCAATGACAAGGGAGACAACAAACACTCCAGCTGGGTGTTTGTCCCTGTATACCAGATCTATTAAACAGGCAAGAAAATGGGAGGACATGCAAAGACACTGATGCTTTAAGAGGCGTTTGTCCCTCCTTTGTGCATTAGCTTTGGGCTTTGTGGAGCAAAAGTCTGAGCTATAGAGCCAGCGGTCCATGCACAGGCTTAGGGGCTTAAACCCATCTATACAGACGACATCATAAAGCAGCAGTGTGGTGATTTATGTCCGCAGTGGGACTCGGAAGCCATTCAGTTTGTCCATTAATCACGTGAATATACAGTCTGCAGCTGCGGCGTCTATAAATGTCCACTTGGCAGGAATGCAACGACCTTTAGAGTGTAAAGAAGAGCCACATAAACAAAATCAAGGGCAGAGGTTCCAGGGGATTGCATTACTGTTTTAGCTTAGCTACGTATTAGCTGTAGCATCATCACTGTAACGGCATGTAGGGTGTTTGTTGTTATTCTCTTCCTGTCCCTTCAATCTTATCTCCCCTCCTCCTCCTTCTCCCTCTTCTTCTTCTCCTCCTCTACCCAGCTGACCAGAAGCAGGACCCTGCTCTGCTCCTGGTCAAGGTTTCTGCCTGTTGAAAGAGACTTTTTCCTGTCACTGTTAGCATGGTTCACAACAGTTGCTGCGTTCAGGTTCTCTGGTCAAAAAGGTGTCTTACTTTGAAAGCTGTGTAGTCTGTCTTTAAAGAAGTGATGGCAGTTTGTGGGCGCAGACGGCCCTCCGGTCACCTGATCTGTGGCTTCACCTTCAGCCCGGCAGCATCCTGCTTAGTCATGATCCGTTAATGCCTGCTCCTCTGACCTCTTCCTGTCCTCTCACACCTCCACCTCCTCTGCTTGTCTCTTCTTAAATCGTCTCTTTTTATTGCGTTTTAAAATATCAGCTAAAGTGAATTGAAATCTTCATGCGTGAATGTCTTATAACGACTCATAGAAGGACAGTTGCGTGTTGTTGTGGATGGAGAGGCAACAGTTAGGACGCTAAAATACCAGGGATGGGCCGGTCCTGATAATCATCAGCTCTGAGCTGCCTCGGCACAGGAAATAACATTAGCCGCTGACACACACTGACCTCTTACTCCCTGGGTTGCCATAGAGACACTGCTCAGTCTATACACACTCCTGCCATGCTGTGGGAACAGCGGTAGCAACAGACCAAAGTTCTAGCATCAACATGACACGATGACCTTGGAGAGTCTCCCGTCTGATAATCTAAACCCGACGAGTGCCGGTCGGCCACGTATGAGCCGTAGATCCTGGCGGCGAGAGGGAAGGTCGTCTCAGACCGACCCAGCCATGGGAAGAGATGTACTGTTGCACACGGCAAGCTTTCAGAGGAGTCAAATCAACACCGGGGCCATCTCGTTACCCACGGATCTCTGCTTTCATCTGATGCAAAGAAAATATTCCCCAAGATGTAAGCAACCCTTAAAGCTTTGACCCTTCTCTGCTCCACCAATCAGAGGCAGCGCTGTGACAGCAACCAGTGTAAGTTAAACATGCCACTCTCGCTGCAGTTACACTGAATAATACAGCAACGCTCTTAATATTTATGTCTCTGAATGTTTGGACAGGACAAACAGAAGCAGCAAATCAGCTGAGCAAACACTGATGCAACCAGTCTGCAGGGCAGAAGAGCCTTCCTCATCCTGTTGCAGGAGATATTCCTTTTGTAGGATGGGAACCACGATGGATGTTTAGACTGTCTCCTCCTCCCTGTGAGGGGCAGCAGACCCCAGATCGGCTCAGCCCGGCCTCCGTTCTCCGTCAGTGTTTGCCCTGTCTTGGTTGCTACAGTAAGTAGATTACAGAAGCAGTGATTGAAGGCAAATCAATTTCAGTAGCTCAGTGGTCTGCGTTTTGGGGAGGGGGGGGGGGGGTGTACTGTTGCCGAACAAAGCCCCCTTAATTGGGGACATCCTGATGAAATCAGCGGTAATATGGAGGCTGTGGCCATATATGGATCTCCGGATTGTAATAACGGGAATATTATTTTAGATGTCCAACAGTGTAACCAGCCTTCGTTTAATCTGCATAATGTGGAAATATTTCTCCTCTGGTGTTATTTTTCATGCGTGTCCAATGAGATGGAACCTGCAGCCATTTGTCGGCGGGTCTAATTTCTCCTCCACAGCGGGGCTTCTGCCGGGGAGGGAGCCTGATGCGGGGCGGCTCCTCTCCTCCTCCCTCCGCCTCCTCCTCCCTGCCCGCCCCAGCAGCCCACTCCGCTGTCTCCCCATCATCATGAACTTGTGGGATCTTTACGTTTGAATATCTCACATAGATCGTTTACCTCCACCGAGACCGGAACACACCGCATCTGTGCGCCATCGTTACCGCGTCTGCTCGGGTTACGCGCGCGTAAAAAAGTGGATCTTCCTCCTCCTCTTTACCTGTTCGGCGTCTCGGACTGAGCACCGCGATCGCGCTCTGTTTTCTGTCGTCTCCGCGTCGTCTCTCTCTCTCTCTCTCT
>BJFM01000480.1:117315-139123 GCA_016586285.1 Arothron firmamentum | reverse complement strand
TTTTTATTTATTTTTTCTGCATTTGTCGCATCAGCCGGAGTGTCACAGTGTTTCAGAAAATGGCAGGACTCTGAAGATAAGATCGTGGAATCACAGCCTGTGTGATGGGATTAACTCTGGGTTTGACGCACTTGAAGGTGCAGAAAAGGTTTTAGGACACCAGCGGGCTGCACCTAAACAGTAGCGCTACACCACCGCTGAAAATGATGGAGATGTTGCGCACAGAGCAGCCATCCTGAATCACAAACTCTGTGATGTGACGTTTAATCTGGAGTGAGCAACACTGGCTGACTGCTGGTCTAAGCAGTTTAAGATCCAAAAATCAATCTCCTGAAGCGTCCTCCAGGGGCCTGAAGGTCCCTCAGCTGCTCCCTCAGACGGACGGCAGAGGCTCCAGCAGGAGGGGAGGATGGAGGCGGCTGCAGGGACAAACTGGCCAACATCAGCACAGGGAGTTGATTTATGCTGCCAACAAAACAACCTGCAGGACACAAACAAAGGAAGGAAATGACAAAAACTGGGTGCTGGAGGCCAACAAGCTGATGCAACAACAGGGTAAAACACAATATCGCAAGTGAAAACCTGTCAAATCCTAATGCCAGTCTGTGTAGGTGTCTGAGTCTGTCTGCTGAAGGTAACCCACTGACACTGACGTGAGGAAGAAGGTTTTCCCACATTAAATCTCTGCACAGAGGTGGTGGGTGATGGTGAATCATTGATGGATTCCTCTTCGTGTTCGCATTATCAACTAATCTGGTTTTCAGGAGAGCAGTTCACTATTGTGCGGTGGACTTTGGAATTTAATTTTCCTGATACCCTGTCTCGTACCTTTAAATAATTTATTATAAATACATTAAAAACTCACATTACATTAAACGTACTAGAAATAGCCTAAATAAATAAATAGCCTAAATAGCCTTTATAAGAACATTAAATTTGTTAATAATTAGAAGCCAGAATTATAAACAAAGAGACATTTGGTTTAATCAATGTTTGGTTGACTTTTTCTTTTTTTTTTTATTGCTTGGACACGTGTTTTTTATGTGGGATTTATGTGTCTGTGAGAGAATCTTATCATTGTGGGGCTCTTCATGGAGTGTGGCAGATAATCTGGGCCCAGTGGCGACTGATCCAGTTCAGCGCTGTGTCCAACGCCTGCGCTGGTGCAGATATCTGGCTGCACGCTGTCGTTAGACAAACAGTTAAAGAGCTGGGCCCACTTGAAAAGAAGAAAGCTGTATCCTGTTCCGACAAAAACACAGTTCATCAGCAGGGTATGGCTTCAGACGTCAGGCTGTGGGAGCAGCACAAGGCCCCAGTGAGGTTTTTGTTTCTCACAGCCTCATTTGCGTCTGCTGCAATTAGTCTACTTCATCCACCTTTCACAAAATAGAGGGTGGGGGGATGGAGCTTCACAACAAGAAATTTAATAGCTTTTAAATCTTTATATTAAAGGTGATCAAACAATTAGTCATGCTAACTAGGATATGTCAGCAGGTGAACTTTACTGAAGAGCTGAATGCTTGTCTGATATGGCCTCAATCCCCAAGAAAATAGGAAACATTGATGTTCTAAATGCATATTAGCATATTTCGACAAGTCTTATAAGTTGTGCAAATATTGATTAAAAATATGACAAGGTTTCCCCCTATGTCCTGTTATGCAGAATAATACCAATACATTTTCTGCGTCATTGGTGCCATCTAGTGGATGAGTGTGTCATAGGCGCCTCAAACTGCTTCATTCTTTTTCTCCTCTCATTTTTCTCTGCTCAGATGTTAATGGAGGGGAACTCTTCACTCGCCTGACCTGTAATTTGACCTCATATTTCCCATTAAAGCATTGAAACACGTTCCTGATGTAAGTCTGCCTCCCCAGCACACCAGCACACCTTTAAACCAGTTAAACACCTGAATACTTTACTTTCTGATGGAAACCACTGCAGCAGCTTTCAGAACTAATATCCAGGTTTATTTTGATGGGTTGTTTTTTTTTTTCTCTTTCAGGTGTTAAGCAGCTTTGCTGAACGTAAGTGGAAAAACTGTTCACTACTTTGTTGATGCTAAAACACACTCCTTCATAATTCATCATAATCTAGTGTTTGTGTAGTGAAGTATAACGTCAGCTGTTTGTTTGTCAGAGTTGGATGGAGAGCTGGTCGAATGACAGCTGGAACTGTTGTCATAACTGGGGGAATACTGGCCACGGTGATACTTCTGTGTATCATAGCTGTGCTCTGTTACTGTAGACTCCAGGTATGTCTCTGGCTCTCTCTGTGTGTGTGTGTGTGTGTGTGTGTGTCTGCTTTTATATTACTGTATACTCTTGTATTATGTTATCACAGATTTTTTCATCCTGCTTTTGTTTTGATTTTAGGGAATGTTTCTTTGATCTAATATTGACAGTCTTTCACTGTCATCATTCATCATAAATCACTCGGATGCTGTGCTGGCTGCCTCTCGGTAGCTTTAGCATCTTTAAACTGGTATTTTAAATTATGCATTTTAATTTGATTCCTTTCACTAATGTGGATTCCTGAGCAGATTTAGTGTATTTTAATATAAGTGATTTA
The DNA here is from genome assembly GCA_016586285.1 of Arothron firmamentum. Classification (NCBI taxonomy): domain Eukaryota; kingdom Metazoa; phylum Chordata; class Actinopteri; order Tetraodontiformes; family Tetraodontidae; genus Arothron; species Arothron firmamentum. The sequence continues at coordinate 136,551 of BJFM01000480.1, read as the reverse complement.
TACTGTTGAATTTAATTCAGAACATCACAGATCACGTTTTTAAAAATACATTTTCTACTTATTTTAAACTGTTGCCTGATAACATTTTTAGACCATAATGCTCTAAAGGCAATGGTTTTAAGGTTTAAACAGCTTACAGGAGTTTATTTGTTGGTTTGAATTAAATGTGAACAGTTCTGTGGTTGTTTTTGAACCAGCAGCCTCTGTCCTTTTGCAGTATTACTGCTGTAAGAAGAATGGGTCTGACAGTGCCTCCATCTCTCAGCAACGCTTCGCCTGCAACGCATGCAGCGTCTCCGGCCTGGACGGGTCGCTCGTCACCCCGCTGTCCTTGTCTCCACCAGAACCGCCTAGATCCTCCGAGCGCTCCAAACATGCGGGGGGGCAGCGAGGTTACTGCCGCACCTGCTCGCCCCATGATTCCCCCTTCTACATCCGCACCGCCGACGAGATGCACAACGGCGGCGAACGCATCACCTACATGCCCACCCACTACGAGAACCCGGCTCTGGCCATGCCGCTGCCCGCCGTGCACGGCACCCTGCTGAGGGACGCCAAGCGAGGCCGACCTTCGGATTTCTACACCAACACCCGAGCCATCAGCACTGAGGTGTAACCTCGCCGACACTCCGTGCACGCTGACCTGCCGGCCCTGAGACGTAAACAGAGACCTGATGGTGCCGGCGAGGCTCAGCTTATGGAAACACAATCATGTGTGCTCTGAGGAGGGTTTAAACAAACCTCGAAGTGTGCGATTGGAACTATTTCTGTGGTCTTTTACTACTTTCACATTGACTGAGGTCACTACTACAGGAGATTGACGTGCAGCTGTTCAGTTTTGGCCTCTTCATGCTCCAGTAAACCCTGTAAATGTCGACTGTTGCCGTGTCTTTACTCAATGAGGGTTGTTGTTTTATGAGTTTCCTGTTAAAGCAGCTGAGAGGGAGGAAAAAAAGAAAGTTTCTATAGTCCTGGAGCCATGGAGGTGTGTGACTGTGCAGTTTTCTATGCAAGTTTTCGCGTCATCATGCTCAGTTATCTTCCCTCGGTGGCTCAAATGTGCATTTGGGACTGCTAGGAGCTGCGACCCTTCCTGCTGATGTGCAAACCTCGAACAAAGGCAGCGTGTGACAGGGACCTTTTGGAGATTGATGCAAAAAAATGAATAAATTCTGTAAATAACATCACAAATCCACTGTGTTAGTGACATGCAGAGGTGCACCTCTGGACCCCACCAGTGTGATTTACTAGTTTGTGCCATTTTATCTCTATATCTTTCTTCTCTCCCACTCCAAATAGTTGATGACAACTGTGTTATTTTCATGCGTTTGATCTGAGTGAAAATTTCTGACACTTACCCAGCACTACTTGCTCTGTACAAGTCAAATCATATTTATCTTTACACTTCTGTGTCATGCAGGATTCACTTTGCCTGCAATGAAAAAACATTGCATGATGTGATAATGTTAAATTTCTGTTGTTCTTGCTGCTGAATTTCCTTTTTTTAAAGGACAAACTATAGATTCCACTAATCAGCAGCTACTTTATTACATTTTCAAGAAGTAAGGACACATTTTTAAAATCCAGGTTCACTAGATGCCAAACTTCCGTGCTGCTACAAAGTAATTTTCTTAATTTCCAAGTTTTTTTTTAAATTCTATTATTAGTATATTTTTATCCAGTGACTTAAGTGGGCTCAGATATTGACAAGTAACCAATGTTGTATTAGCTATACAGTATTTTATTGATTTATCTTTCCAAATAGAAATAAATCGCACCTGAGAACACAGGAAGCAGTAATATTTGACGGTGTTAAATTTTGAAATTAAAGATTTGAACAACTTGAAATTTCTTGGCGTGGTGACTGCAGAATATTCTGCAAACTAGATTCATTTTTTCCAAATTTGTTTTTAATATTGTTTCCATAAAAAAAAAAAAAAACCGAACTACGCATGCGCATTCAAACGAGGCTGTACGACTAAATTCCCGAGTGATCCATCTTTATCCTATTAAACGATCTTCGGTACAACTCTGACAGCCAGCAAGCAACTAAACGAAGTAGATGGATAGCTTTATCTAACGGTTCCATTGCATGTCAGCGTCGCGTTTACACGCAGCGAGGGGAAAAAACCTTTAGTCTTTCCCTCCATTTTCCCTCTGGAGCCGGGAGGGGTGTCGGTAACTGTGGTAGCCGTTCCAAATAGTGCCGCAACTGTTTCGGACTTGGAGCTGGTTAGCGTTAGCCAAAGTTAGCTTCAGCTGGCGATGGTGTCCGGGCTCCTCTCGCCACTTCCTGCTTAGCTCGCGTTGATCCGAGGCGACAGCCTGCTCCTCCCGACGGAGCCTTTTAGGAGGAGCCCGGGACCCCTGGCAGCGGTGAAGGATCAACACCTGGGTCGCTGCAGAGGTGAGTTGGTTTGCTGCGGGCTAATTTTGTCGAGCCTGTCTTCCTGTGTTTGTGTTTGCTTTAGCTGCCCTCGCTGACAGGATTCTGGCCGCTGTCTCACAGCCTTTTATTGTGCATTAGGCTTTGTTTTGCTGCGGAACTGCTGTTAAATAGGAAATCTGCCATTATTGACTGATGCAGGGAGAGTGTGGCATACTTCAGTCAGGCCTGCAGCCACAGCACCGCAGTAAATGATGTGAAATCCGACACACACACATTTGTCCCACAGCCTAGATTTGATAAATCTGTGAAGGATCAATTTGGGCCTCTTCTGGCATGGTAAACATTGTGAACTGTCCCTATACCACTTATTTACAGATGTCATAAAGGTTCTCATGATGAATCTGGAACTGTGTTGTGGTCTTGACACTCTACAGATATCACAAGTTTGAGGCCCAGTCTAAGTTAGTGGGAAATTTTAATTCATTTATACAGACATGATTATTTAAGATTATCATCTTTGGGATACTTATTGTAGTTGTATTTGAAAGGTTTAGCTTTAGTTTACAACAGTCTTTGATTTAAAAAAAAATAAATAAATGAAGGAAGTATGGCAATCACAATGACTCTTCCTTGACTGTAACAGTAATTGTAACAGTTTCAACTTCTATAAAACGAGGTTATATTTAGGCCTTTTACACTCTTTAACACCAGTTGAGGTCTTTTAGCTGTGTCTTTACAGGTTTTTAATGTCTCTGTAGCTACCATCATATTTTCTGTTGTGGACTTTGTTTCCATTTCAGTGGCTTTTCTGGTGGAAAGACTTGACGTGGAACAGAATAATAAACACAAAGACGTTTGCTTTGCTAGCGTACGGTGAGGATATGAAAAGAATGCATTTCCTTCTGTTGTCTGTCTAGAGATACCCAAGGTTGATAGGTCTCAAGCAGCCTTCATGTCTACAGAAATTCAAGCAGAATCACATCAAGCGTCTCCAGGATAATCTTGTTCACTTGTCAGTGCTTGTTGATGCTTTTGCACTTAAATATTTCCCCACCTAAAGCCAGCCGCTGTATTTCCTCATTCAGACAGGCTTGTGGCACAGCTTGTGAATAATTAGCTTGTTTTTTAATTGGTCTTCACATGTGTAAATTCACACCTTTATGGCTGATTCACTGAAACTGATCTCAGATCTTTTTGTTCAATAAATGCAGTGTACTAACACGCTGACACACAGAAATTGTAATTCAGTTTAGTAGGATGTGTTTGAATAGCAGCCTGTCAGCTCTGGCTGCTCCAGGCCGCTCTGGACGGAGTCAGAGTGCAGGCTGCTAATGACTGGCTGCTATTTTGTTCCTTCAGTTAGAGCCAGCGAGAGAATTGATGGTTCAGCCACATAAAGGAAGTCAGAAAGGGAGAGCCGGGAGCTATAATCTGCATAAACACTGTTGTTTGTTTAATTTCAGGTTTTGAAATGATCCAGTTGGCCGTCGCTCAAATAAAAGTTCAAATAAAAGTTTTTTGTTTTTTTTTCCTGTGTGGGTTAAAAAAATATGGCATGTCATTGGAGTTTCCTAAATGTGTCCAGTCAGATGTTGTGACTGGTCCAGACGATTATCTTCCCATCATGTCCTGGTTTTACTGGTTTCTGGCTGGATTCTTTTCACTTTGATTTTTTTCTCCATGCTACCAGTTTAATTGAATAAGTATAAATGGTGCACATGACTCTGCTTTCCTGCTTTATGTATCCCTCTCTGGGAAGATGTGGGTATGAATGCCCACATTGTGGGCTGTATGTCTGTGTGTGCACGTGTGTGTGTGTGTGTCTGTGTGTGTCCTTCATGGAATCATCAGTGATGAGTTAAACTGAAACAGATTAAACTCAGTCCATGTTAAATGAAAGGGTACAGACTCACTTCTCTGCAGTCGACCAGTTTCCGATGGAAAGCTGTGTGTGATGTCGCCCAGCTCTCGCTCATGGATCAACAGCCATAGATCCAGATCAGCCTTGTGCACAGACTATCTCTGCTTGTGACAGTAAACCTGGGGTTAGAGTCCATAAAAGTTAAAGTTTAAAGACAAAAAAATCCACCTACTATGTACTTTTTCCCAGAACTGACATGTGGAGTATGACTGTAAGTTAATCAGTCTGCAGGTGTGCCTAAGGTCAGCAGGTTGTCGTTAGCCTCCGCTCATTAATGCTGTTTTTAACTCGTTGCCGGTGTCGTGACTGACAGATGGGGGGCACGCTGGAGCAGTGGAAGGCACAGTTTGAGTCTTTCTGTGTGTGGGTTTTCTCCTGGTACTCTGGTTTCCTCCTACAGATCAGAAACAGGCTCCACTCTTCTCTTCAAATGGAACTTTCACTTTTAAATTGCCTCCTGTCGTCTTTCTAACAGGCTGCGATCTGAAGCGTTCACGCCGAGCTCTCCGCCCGAGTCTGAGCCATGGAACTGGGAAAAGTCGGCAGCTCGACGGAGTCTGTGGCCACCGTCACCAGCGAGGAGTTTGTGCTGGTTCAGGGGTCACCGCAAGGCTCTGGAGGCAAACCCAGACTGAAGGTGAGACCGCACCACCTGGGCACAGCTAAAACATCTCTAAGAGTTAAATGTGTTTTCATGATAGTTGGGAAAGCATCAGCTGACTTGGTCTCTATTTCCGTCTGCCCTTGTTCACATTTTTGGCGTTTGTCTTTCACAGATGTCCTGGAATGGAAGCGAACAGCTGGAAAAAGCCATGGAGGAAGTGTTGGATGATGACGACGACGATGAGATGAAGGTGGAGAAGAGCAACGTGGAAAAGATGGAGAAGCACAGCCCCTCTGAGACGACCGTCCCCGAGCCTCCTGCTACAGGTATCAGCTTCAGGATGATTCAATCCACCTGTCACAATAAAAGCGCTAAATTGAGGTACACAACTTGTTATTTAAAGTGAAATATTGGCTGAACCCTGTAGAATAAACTAAACCAGTCAGCAAAAACTGGTGTCAGACAGGAAGAAAACTCATTCTTCTTCTCATTCTTGCCTGTAGGTTGAAGGTCAGTCTTATTTACGGTGGAAAAGATTGTCAACCAAACTAGAGAAAAATTAAATCAGTCAGTACGTAGATTTGATGGAGCTAATAATGGTTGAGCAAATACAATCAGTGGTATACTCAGTGTTGTCGTTGGTGCTGAATGGACCCAGAGGAAATGTTGATGTATATTAAGAACCAGTCAGCAGTATTTCAACTCTTACTTCTATTGTTCAACTTCCTGTTTGCAGAGTTTGAACGTGCTAGCTAAAGATGAAACCCCTCCCCACATCCTCTGCGGTTCTCTCGCATTCTGTTATCGCTCTGCCTGCACACTTGTGTTTGTGCGGGGTCTCTCTCACTCTTCATCCCTCTTTTATAATGAAATGTTCTTCAGTTCAAATAGGTCCAGCACTGACTGGTGCACGTCCAGCACCAGCCAGCCCGCCGGTGCTGGAGGAGGACAGCGTCCAGTTCAACAAGCTGTCCTACCTGGGCTGCACGTGGGTCAAAGCCCCCCGGAATGAGGGTGAGGCGCAGAGAGCCATGGCCACCCTGCGTGCTGAGAGTGCCATCCCCATCCCCATCACGCTGCATGTGCCCTCCGGGCCGGACGGCTCCGTCAGGTCAGGAACACACCAGGATGTTAAACAGCACGTGTGTGTGAAGCAGATGTTGGAGCTGCAGGAAGTACGATACGGGAAGTAAATTTACGGGTGAATTGCCAGTAACAGAGTGAGAAAACGTTCAACCGCCATCAGTCATAAAAGGAATGAAAGAGGAAATTAGTTTTTTTTAAAAGAATTATGTCACTTCTTTTCTAAAGCCATTTCTTTAATATATATATATGTATATGTACTATATATATATCTTCACCTTTAACTCTTAACTAATGAAAGAATGAGAGGATAGGTTTGCTTTATTGAAAGTTAATATTACAGAACGTTTTAATACATTGTTATATGTGTGTTTGTGTGTATTCTCTCTCTCTCTCTCTCTCTCTCTCTGTCTCTCTGTCTCTCCAGAATTGTGGATCAGGCCTCAGGTACAGAGATCGCCTCTTTTCCCATCTACAAGGTGTTGTTCTGTGCCCGTGGCCAGGAGGGCTCAGTGGAAAGTGACTGCTTCTCTTTCACGGAGAGTTACCGGAGCTCCGAGGAATTCCAGATCCACGTCTTCTCCTGCCATATCAAGGAAGCTGTGAGTATACTCTGTAGATTACATGTTACAGAACTGCAGATTTAGTGACTTCACAAGTAATTTAGAAAGGGTGGAGGTGAAATATCACAACAAATGCAGTCGAGAATAAAGTAATGGTGAAGTCACTCCCGTTATAAATATGGACCACCACGTGAGGGCGCCATTGTCATCTTTTTTATTTTCTCAATAATGTGTCATTCTTTTTACTAATTTCTCCTTCAGACATATTAGTTTGTATGTTTTCTCGGTCTTAAATGAAAACATATTTGAATCTTTTCTCTTGTATATTTTTTCCTCTTCCCCTCAGGTAAGCCGTATCTTGTACAGCTTTTCCACAGCTTTTCGCCGTTCATCGCGGCCAGCAGACATCAGGGACACAGTTCTGTCCACTCCACCTGACAGCGACCTCTATACCTTCACTGTCACGCTCGATATCAAAGAGGATGATGGCAAGTGCAACTACAGGTACTTACTTTAAACAAACACACACACACACACACAAGTGTTATTAATACCTCCAATTTGGCTTTTAGTAAAACACTGGCCTTATGTAGTTTATAAATTAAAACAAGTTATATATTCATCATCATAATACAGCAGTACTCAACATTAAAGTGAGAATGTGTACTAACACTCATCCTTTTCTTCTGCACAGCTCAGTGCCAAAAGACAGAGACAAGTTCTACTTCAAACTGCGACAGGGCGTGCAGAAGAAGGTCGTGCTCTCAGTGCAACAAATGTGCAACAAGGAGCTGGGAATCGAGAGGTAGGCATAAAATCTGTGCTTGCTTTTGTAAAGATGTCCTGTTATTTTTTCCCCCCCGTTAGTGTCTCAGCTCAAAAATCCTCAAACCTTTCCTATTTTGTCACTGATCCCCCATCGGTGGTTTTTTTGCATCAGACTAATTCCTGCAGTTAAAGCTGCGTTAGCCAACGTTAGCCATTTCCACATCCCCTGGTGCCAGGATTCTTATGTAATATTCTTTACAGCATATTCTCACACTCACCACTAGGTGGCGCCTGCAGCCTGAAACTAAATGGACTGCTGGGAGGAGGTATTCTGCTGGTTAATTGGAAAGTGGAAACGTGAATCACATTGCCTCGTTATGGTTTCGGTGAAGGAGCCGTCTCCTTCACCTTAAACAAACAGCTTCAGTCCTCAGATGTCCTGTGTGGTGAACATCCTTAAAGGGTCAGAAAAGAGTCATTAAACTCTGTTTGTGGTACAAGCCTTCAGAGAGAGTTAATGGCTTCTTTATTACACTGAGGAGACATGATTTACTCCATGCATTTTTAGCAGCAAAGGTTCTAAATTATACATGCTTGGACCAAACCAGTGCTGCTGTTTTAAAGCTGATGTCTGTAGATCTGTACGGTAGAGTTTGGTGATTATGATCTGGTTTTACTTCATGTGCTTCTCGTAGGTGTTTCGGGATGTTGCTGAGCCCTGGGCAGAAGGTCTCCAACAGTGACATGCATCTGCTCGACATGGTAAGTGCAGGAGAAGTAATTAAATAAAAAGCTGCTTATTTTGTGAGAATTAAACTAGAATACCGAAACTGATTAGAGTTGCGATTTGTGCTATGTTTGGATGTGTGCACTGGTTTTATAACATTAAATAAAAATAATTTCACATACATCTGAGCCATGCATTGATGTTTCCTCAGGAGTCGATGGGGAAGAGCTCAGATGGGAAGGCCTATGTGATCACAGGAACCTGGAACCCTAACCTGGCAGCCTTCCAGGCACTGAACGAAGACACCCCTAAAGGTGAGGAGGATAATTGAAAGATTCAACCAACATTCTGAAAACAGTGTAATAAAAAGGTTTGAACTATTTAAAAAAGGCTTGAACAAATAAAAACCAAAAAAGTACTCTTTAATGATTTATTAAATCTGTGAAAGGGAGTTTGTGGAAAGGATCCTGTGTTCCATGAAACCCCAGGCTGTTACCAGGCTGCAGGATGCTGGCCACATCAAATCTATCACAGCTAACAAATTGGGCTTCATGGCAACTTGCTGACCAAGAGATTCAGAGACTTTTATTACAAGGTGTTTGGCTGATCTGTCAAGCTATTATAATTCACAGGAGTCAGGCAGCGAGCTGCAGGATGGCCTGAAAAGGCTAAAAATACATCTTTACCTATAGAGTTTGTGGCTTTCTAAAAGTTTTGCAGGCTACAGATCAGTCTTGTTTCTCTCTCTGTGCCTTAGATAAGCAGGTCTACATGACGGTGGCGGTAGACCTGGTCGTCACGGAGGTGGTGGAGCCAGTGCGCTTCCTGCTGGAAACGCTGGTCCGGGTGTATCCATCAAACGAACGCTTCTGGTATTTTAGCCGCAAGACCTTCAGTGAGACCTTCTACCTCAAACTCAGACAGGTAGAGTATACGGAGATACAGAAAAAAAAACGACACGCTCCACAAAAGACTCCTTAACTCTTTTGGTGCTATTTCACTGTCACGGTCATTTATCCTCCGTTTCTCTGAGGGAATAGGCCAGGCTGTCCCCAGAGAAGAGGGGTGTTGAACAGGCGGCTGAGAGGATGGATGTGGAGTGGAGGAGGCGCTCAGAGCAGACTGTGTTTTACTGACCAGTCAAATGTTGTCCCCCTGACAGCTGAAACATGGCTGTCTCATCAGCTCATTCTTCTTTCCCTTCTGCCCCGTGCTGCATTATTTATCACATTGTATTCCTGTTTAGTCATTTTTTTAATGTTTTCATTCACATACTCAAGCTTTTCTCTCTGTAAAAACCTTCACTGTGTGGTTTTGGCCTCACATTCTGCAGCATGAAGTAAACACAGAGACTGACACAAGGACAGCTGGCATGAATAGTTGTGGCAGGTGCTGAAAAAAAAACAAAAAAACACCACAGTTAAGCTGTAAGCTTCCTTGTTTAAAAGTAGATCTCCTTCAGAAGTCCATGGGGAGCTGGCAGAGCAGTGGAGTGTGGGGAAGCTTTGGATTGTGTGGAGCTAATAAGTGGCTCTGTCTCATTATTGGCATGTGGATAATTACCAGTGGTGGTCTGACTTGTACGCCTGATTGCCTCTCTAGTTATCTTTTCAGTAAATGGAAGCATGTTGGACTGGTGCTGTGGTTAAAAGCTAATTAACAAATAGTGTAGGGGGAAGGTTTTTGGGGAAAGATGGGACAAATACTGATGTGCTATTGTTTATTTTAGCAAAGATTGTTACTTTCAGGATGCTGTGTTGGGTGGTAATTGTGCGTTGTAACTTCTGTGTAGTGTTTCTCGTCTGGTTTAGTGGGAGCCTGGTTGACGGCTGCCTTTTTCTGGGTACAATCAAACCTGCCAAGATTGTTAATCATATTATTTGTGCCAAGTCTGAGTTGAGGACATAGAGTTCTTCTCAACAGTTCAACAGTAGTAATAGAAAACCACACAAACTGTAAGTTTGTAGAGTTTAAAAAGTGAATCATCTTTTATTCACATTTCTTTCTCAGTTTTTCAGCTTCTTCCTAGACTCTTTAGATTTTTTTAGAGAAAGGCCTGAGGACATAGTCTCTTTCAATCTGCGCTCTCATCACTGACCTGAGCTAGTCATTAGACGCCTTACAAGTGGATGGATCAATGCAGCCCATTGATCTGTCCTGCCAGGTGGAGGAGAGGCAACAGCATTACAGTAATTGAATAGACCAGAAATTGACATCGGCAGCATGTGAGACTCAAGGTCGAGGTCAAGTCTCCCCAAGTCTCTTTTGCGCTCTCTTGTGCATATCATTCATTTATAATTTGTCCAGGCGTTAGCAAAGTCTCTGCTTGTCACTTTTTTTTCTCAATACATTCAAACAGCCCAAAGCCCAAACGCTTGTTAGCTTGTGGCCTTGTCTAGTTTGCTGCCTCCTGCGAGCTCCATGGTTTCACTGGGGCTGGTTGTTGCGTTGTAGTTGGCTCATGGCAACGTTCTTCCCCTGCATCCTTATTCCACACCTGCCCGTCATTGGTGTCGTCTGATGGGACTGACAGATTGATGCGGCAGTTGGTCGATTTCAGGTCAGGGCAGTCGTGCTGATTGACTCGAGCAGATTGACGCTAACTAAAACTGTAACTTTGTCTCTGTTGTCAGGGGTGGCAGCTTGACTACTTAGGAGAAGTTGTTGCTCTTCGCGAAGTTTAGCCCTGAATGGCGCTGCTCCTCCCTGCTGTCTTCTGATTAAAGGCACCAGTGATCTGCATTATGCATCAAAAGTTTTGGATCATCTTTACACATCAAACGAGCCTCTCTTGTCTCCGCAGTGTCTTATATACCGTATTTATTAAAGTTTGTTTGATAAAGGATTTATGGTGGAGTTTAGCAGCCTGGATAGATCATTTACATAGATCATTTCCTTTGATTACGCTAAATTACAGTAAAAATGGATGAAAACAAAGCTTTGTACAATGAAAAAAACATGTCTGAATTAGATGTAATGCTGCCGCATTAAGTAAGTTAAGTTGTTTTAGTTATTTTAGACTATTTTCACTTCACATTTCAATGAATAACCATTTTCAGTTTCTGCAGCCCTTTAAAATCAAACACAAGAGATTTAAATCTGAACGAAAGCTAGTTTCTCCTCATGATCCCTGCCGTTTTTGATGGTTTGTGTGATTGCATACAGCAGACGCCAGAACGAGTGGGCCAAAGCGACGCTGTCTATGAGGTGGTCAGTCTTCAAAGGGAAGCGGAGAGATGCAATGAAGAAAAAGGACATCTGACCTCGCCGACTGAGGAAGAGGAGGCCGAGGAAGGTACAACTTGTTGTTGCTCCTTTATTTCTGCCTCAGTTTCCGACTTTGCTTGTTTTTCTGCCTGTAACTCCAACACACAGACTGTTTTAAGAGCTACCCTGTCAGCTGTGCTGCAGGGATGCAGGCATCACAAGCAACAACAGTGGCTGTTAGACTCCAGCCGCTCGCATACACGACCCAGTTTCTGCACACTAATATAAACAGGGCTGGCATTTTCCATCTGACCACCAGCTCTGGCGTTGAGGGGTTGCAGTTCAGACCTGATTACAGTTCCATCCGCAGAAAACAAAACCATCTCACACCTCTCTTTTCAGTCGGTTGCTTCTTTCTTCTTCGACAGTGTTGACAGTCTCGCTCTCTCGCTTATCTCAGAAGGAAGCTCTGACAGGCATCAACAGAGTGGCAGGCGAAAACAGGCCCCTCTTGAAAACTACATGCATACAAGTCCAGGTTGCCTACCGAGGCCAGCATTCAACAGATATTGTTGGTGCGAAAGGATATTTCTTTAATGGTCCTCATCTATCCCGGAGCTGAAAATTGGAGGCACTCAGGGGAGCGGAGCCTCATTGTGTACTAAAATGAATGCACTTCAGTGCAGATGGCTTCGCTGCAAGCGCACACATTTAATGCTGGTGACTGATTTTTTTTCCCCCCTTGGAGATGTGATGTGACGAGGCCTGAAGCTGTCAGTCTTTCCTGTCATTCTTTCTTTTATTTATCCACCTGTGCACTTTTTTCTGTGATCTCCGTCCACCTGTTAGTTGTTGTAACAAAGTCGTCAGATTACTACAGGAAGCAAACCAGACATGAGCAGACTTTTGGTGTCTCACACACACACACACACACACACACACACACACACACACACACACACACACACACACTGTTTTTTTTGTCTCATCGTCTTGTACGTTTGCGGTGGCTTTAGACTCCCACTTCTCTCCACGTGGCCAGTGAGAGGACAGAGGCAGGGGCTTTGTGCTGCTTCTGAACCTTTTGAAAAGGCTCATCAAGCATTTATGAAGTCCTGAAAAGCCCCCGCTGAGGCTGTAAAGATGTGTAAGGACAGCAGTGTGCCGATGGTAGAGGATTCATTTTCTCTTTGAAGAAGACTGTCGCGCAGTTCATTATTTTTTTCTAAGGTATGGACCTCAGCAGGAGGGAGTGGTGCTTTTTTACCACTTTTGATAACCTGGAATGGAAACCTGTTTTAATTATAAAATGTTGTAAATTCAAAGTGAGAAATAAATATAATAACCATGCAGACATAGATGGCTACGTCTTCCCAGATCTTTTCAGGCAGACTGTCTGTGCTATTAATTGCCAGTGATCAAATCAGATTTGTGCATCCAGACCCAAACAGCTCATCTGCAGTGTTACCTCGGGAACAGTCTAGATGCAAACTGCTCGAAAAATGTAAGTCCGCCATGTCTTTATTTCAAGACAAGCCCATGGTGCTGATGTCCTCCATCGCCAAAAGAAAAACTCAGTAAATCAGGAGATCTGCATCTGACCTGAGGTTTCAGGCTGCAGTTGTGGTCATTCCCTTCAAATACAACATGAAGTCAGACCATAAATACTTGCCTTGATGGCTTGCCAGGTTTGGATATGGGGGTAGAGCCATCTTTGTCAACATATACTGTATACAAACACACACACACACTCACTAACTCTCGGGGCTTTTAAATGTATTTGTGTGCTCGTGCTTCTGTTTGGACCACTCGTTCGTCCTCGTGGGTGATCTCTGCGTGGGGATCAGTTCATCTCTATCAGCAGAGCCGCCCAGACAGTCAATTAGCGTTGCTGCTTCTAAACACAAGTGCTCCAGTGTGCTTATTGTCTCGCGTCTGGCTCACAAACCACCAGAACAGGAGAGCGGCAGTAATGAAGCCCGTAGGCCCTGCTGATGCACCCTTTGTCAGTTTCAGCGTGTGTTATTGACAGCTTTCTGCCACGCTCAGTGCAGCTTTGGTGTTGATTTAACATCCTTTAGGCCACAGGTTATCTTATCGTCTTTGACTGCACAGTTGATCGTTCCTGTGCCGACACGTTCAAACCACAGAATGTTCTAAATGTGTGTATGTCGATGTGCTTGCTGCAGATAGCGACAGTGAAATCTCAAGTGGGACTGGAGATGTTTCAAAAGAATGTCCAGAGAAAATTCTGGAGTCTTGGGGAGGAATTCTCCATAGATGGTAAGCTTCTAAAAGACGAGAAAATACCGAGAAGCAAATAAAGTCTAGATGGAATGTTTTAGTTTTCTTAACCGCCATGGTTTGTATGGAAAACACACACTGAATATATTTGAGTGTTTATGCTCTCTTAAGCTCACTACAGTCAGACACAATCATACAAGGAAAACCGTCCCGGCTGTAGCTGTCAGAAGCGACACGTGTTTCAGAAATCAAGATCGAGTCAGATCAGTGGAAGTGTAGCCAAAGTGACATGACTAATGGAATCTCTGTTTCAAATCAGACGTTTGCAAAGAAGGAAGTTGATTATTTTGAAATGATGTGTCTGTGTTTATGCCAGGCATGGGAACCTCTCCACCCGTCCGAAGGGTTTGCCCTCGCTGGTTCGGGGCGGCATTCCTGAGCCGCTCAGAGCTGAAGTCTGGCAGCTGCTGGCCGGCTGTCACAACAGCCATGACCTACTTGAACACTACCGCATCCTAATTACCAAGGTAATATCAGGGGAGGGGCAGCATGCTGTAATACTTTGCTCTTACTCTATGACGCTCGGCTGACACAGGCGAACATGCTAACGTGCATCTTAAGTAGACTCGGTCTTCTTACAAAAGTGTATGTTTGATTCACACAAACCTCATCTGGGACTACATATGCTGCGGTCTGAGCTTGTGTGTATACGCTTCTGTGCTATTGGGCTACATAGCTGTGTGGTACAGCCAGTCTACACTGTAAGATTGCAGCAAAGCCAACCCTCATCATGGGATTACTGCTCGCAATCGCAGGGTTAATTTACAACTACAGCTTCTGTTAGGACAAAATAATGGCATTGTGCAACCAAACCAACTGCCATTTCAACTCCTGGACATAGTGTTTCAGGCTCTTGGACCCCATTCTGCCCAGTTTTAATGTTTGAGACCATGCCTTGTTCCTTTATTTTAATTTGGTAAATTTAACACCCACCTACCCGTCATTGCTGCCTGTCTGTCAGTTCAGCTCTTTCTCTCTTTCTCTCTTTTTGTTCTTACATAAGAACCACCCCTACTCATTTATCCTCATTCCACTAGCTGAGCTGTGCCTACATCTTCTGTCTTACCGGGCTTGTGATGGTATTGATAGGCGGGTGGCCAGGCTATTAATAGCACCACCAAAAGAATAGGACTGTGGGAAGATGGTGGAAGGTAGGGAATGACGGGGTGAAAGGCAGATAAAGGCATTGATGAGAGCGATGCACAGCCTGTTAATGCCTTTTGTCTGTGCTTAAGGATGGCATTAATGCGGATGGAATTTTAAGTCATTTTAGAAAACCTTGTGGCTTTTTGCAAGTCTCATGCAAACCGTAACATTCTGAAAGGTTCCAAATTATTAGATGAGTTTTTCTTTACTTTTATGTTAACCCTTTAAAAAAAAAAACAACAACAACTTTAATTTTGTCCTTCAGACAGCTCTAATCCTGAGGGAAGAGACACTGCATTAAACTAACTTAGTGAACATTTGGCACCCTGTGGCCGTCCACCTGAATATCACTGATCGCAAATGTCATGTTCAGTGTTGGAGTGTTCTCATTTACAGGCACTGCACACTCCGTCACTCCACACAGCATGGCCTCCAGGAATCTAAGAATTTAACAAATAACTCTTTTCTGGGCTGGCACAGTGGCAGGTTTGTGGTCTGGGCTGGGGGTCTGCTGGTGACATTTGAACAACCTTTTCGTCTCCCTAGAGCTGAAGAAGCACAAGGTGTACCTCATGACTTAAACCCACAGCTTAATAAAGCTCAGCTAGCAATTTCCAGACCTGATTTTTCCCCCTTTTTCTGCAAAGAGCATTCTCACTTGCAGCTCAGAAAGCATATTAACAGAGGTCAGCATTTCTTCGCAGGTACAGTAGCTCTAATGGGAAGGTTGGAAGTCCGTTTTAACAAGAGCACATTGTAGGGAGTCATTCCATGTGAAACCCAAAATCTTTTTATGTCTGTATGTGTATCATATGAAGGATTTTTTTTCATATATATATAATAGACGCAGACTCGGAAATGGCATTTATTAGCCGTGTAGATAAATAATTTGTCTTACACTTGCAGATAGGACTTGCATGACTGATCACACAGAGACAGATACACAGAGTGCTTGGTAAATAGGCTGCCATGGTAACTGTATGGGTCTACGGACCTTTCTGTGATTTATTTGCTTGATGAGTATTTTTGTATCATCATTGTTAACATTTTCTAACAGCTCCAACTGATGATTATACACACATCAGAACTTCACCCACTGCTCTACCACACATGATCCGCACAAAATATATTGGTACTAATAACAACTGTTACCATTAGTACCAATTACCGGTAAATGAAAGATCGGTACTTTGTTTTATATTGTGATGTGTTTAGGCCTTCACTTACTGGTATTTTATTTAAAAAACCTTCACCTCTTGCTCAACTATTTACATACAGTATAGATAAAAGCACATTATTGTACATCTATTACCAAATTTGCCCCAGCGTTGTGGTTTGCTCTGCTGTTCTCGCGAGGTTCTAAAGCCTTGTCAGTCGCAGCCTACGAAAACACTTCACGCATCAATCTGTCAGGATCAGCTGCACAGCGTGGCCAAAAGACAGGCAGGAAACACCGCTTCCTTTCTGCAGCGCTCACAATATAGGTCTATTCACAGCAAGCCTGCCGGCCCGGCTCCATGTGTGGTTCTATAATGCAGCACTTGATCTCCCATTCACTTATCTGAGACAAAATCCCAGTAGGCAACATGAAAGGCCACACTGGCTTTCTTCTGCTGCTTCAGGAAAACCCGTTAAATTAAAAAAAAGAAATCCAAGTCACAGTCACATTAAGATTTACACGTGATGCTGGAATTATGATAGAAATGAAAATTGCCATGAAGCAGACAAGGTGTGCGTTAACACGACTTCCACATCATGTTGACACTGACATGGCAGCCTGGATTGAAGAGAAGCAGTCTGCCTGTGCTTCTCTGGTCTCACACATCCATCTATCCACCTCTCCATCCATTCAGATAATCTTATTGCATACGCTGGCCTTTAAGGTATTTTTTTGCTCGTCAGTTAAAGGACATGTTTTTTTTATTTGGCCTTTACCGATGATCAAAGAGATGTGCACTATATGAAGACCTATGCGGTACAAGGACAAAGGGTGCTCAGGAATAATGAATATAAATATATGAACTTGAGCGTTCCGACAGGTTTTCCCACATGCGGTGTGAGATTAAACAGAAATGATAGATGGTGTTTCACTAGGCAGCCCGTCTTTGACCTTTGCTTCTCTTTAACACTCAACTGCAGCTATCAGAGTTCCCCTCGTACACATGCTGACATTGTGCCGGGGGTGAATATGGTACAGATATTTTTCATGTTAAGGATCTTGAACATAAATTGTTCTCCTACGGAAAAACATAATAGCTATTGCCTATAGTTTCCCACGTGCTGTGAGCATAGTGTTTTCTATATTTGACATTTTCTCCCTCTATCTGTGTTCATATTTATATCTGTCTAAACAACGCATTATACCCTTCAATGTGAGCTCCACTAAACACATTGCCATTACATCCAGGTTTTGATATCATTTGACACAAAACACAAATGTGCAGACTTTTGTCAGTGTCTAAAACGGCAGACAAAGCTGCTGGTGAATGTAAATACTGGCTTCTACCTGCTAGACTGGTTCTGCATTGGTTTGTTGATGGTGCCTGCTGTATGTTTTTATCCGGGTTGTGAACACTAGCAAGAAAATCGCCAAGCTAACTCCCACAACCGGAGCTGTTAAACACCTTTGTGAAGTTATGTTTTTAATGTACCTTTGATGAAGGATTCTGAGTTTCTGTCTTTTCTATCTTGAGTTTCTTGATTTCTGTTATATTCAGAAACAGCTCTTAGATAAGCCAGTTTAACAAGGTAGATATACCTTAAGATTGGAACCGCAGGAGCCCGGAGGGGGGATAACGGTAAGCGGTGAAAGGTGAATCAGCGTCCAGCTCCCCCCAAGTGTCCCTGCTGGCTTTGTTTTGGAGCAGAATGAATTATTAATGGTGGCCTTCTGGTCTTGTTTTTCATCAGTGTCCACCTCCAAAGGTAAAGAGCAGCCTGCTCATTGACTGGTTCCTCCTGTAGTGACAGTGTAACTGTCAACACAAACCTATCTTGGCCTTTACTTTGCTTCTTTTTTTTTTATATATGTCTTGCTTTCCTCTCTAACTGAGGCTTGTTTTTCATCACGGTGTTTTGTGGAACTTCTTTATGCTTCCGTTGATCAAATGCACATTTTTTTGTATTTGCCCATGAGCCATATAATATTTTGATAGTGAATCTAAATTTACCTCTTGGGGGGGGAATCCCATATGACTGACAATAATGTGGTGGGGAGCCTCAGGTGCAGCATGGAAGAGAAGGCGGGGCTAAGAGCCTGAAGCCGAGGCAGAGAGAGTGGAAAAAGAGGGAGGGTTTGTGTGTATGGGGAGAGAGAGAGAGTGAGTGAGTGTGCAAGCTCGAGAAAACGCGTGGAGAGGGAGGGAGGGACGTGTAAGTCAGTCTCAGCATCTCTCCTCACTGCACCAGGGCTGAGGGACTCTTCGTCCCTCCGCTTCCCTCGCTGCAGATTTAACTCCATTCCATCAGTGCAGTCATCTCTTTTTTTTTTTTGTGCTTATTATATGTGCTGCTTCTGACTGCTCTAGTTCCGGCGTTGCGTTCACCTCTTTCTGCACGGCAGGATAAAGCAGTTTATTTATTTATCAAATCGTCGCCGGGAACTAGAAGGAGGGCATTTTTGCGAAGGACGCTGGTAAAACTGCAGTTTCATCTGGGACGCGGTCTCTCGTCTGTGTGGCTGCTGTGGATTTCCCCGTATTGCTCTGCCAGTGTTTTGTTCGGGGCAGCAGACAGACTGTGGGAGTTGGACCTCTGACGAGTGCACGTTTCAAAGGACTGATGAAAATGAGAAAACTTGTGCTTTCATACATGAGAAGCGGTCTGGCGGCTTCTGATCTCTGCAGAAGATGGGATAAGTTTGCCGTCGACCTGCGCGCTGCCAAGTGATCCTCGCACATCTCCCAGCAAGCGTCTGCCACAGGATTGCAGAGGAGTCGAGACGAGTGGAGCACTGAGTTGTTCAGCTGGCCTCTCGTCACTCCAGGAGAATCCTTTCAACTGTCTGCGCTGGAATATGAATTCCCACTGACTGACTTTTACATCCCTTTGTTTTTCAACTCGCCGAAAGGCAGGTTTGCACATATCGTTGTAAAGTTTAAAGACGGAGCTCATTCGGAGAGAGAAAAGACGTCATTTCTGCATCAGGATGGCTCGTAAAGACATTTTCTCTCCTGTACCATGTGTGCTGAGAGAGCACTGACATTATCTCCTGTGGAGATCCCCGTGTTGTTCTAGCCTGTGTCTGTGTTTTCATTTAGACAATAGCTGTGCATACATGGGCTCCAGACACTGACGAGAGGACCACCAAAATAAGGAAAGCCTACAGTTGCACAGTAAACACACAAGCACCAGCCAGTGCGCCGCAAACCGATGATTAATATTGAAAGACTGATTATGAAGATGGATTTGACGCCCCATCCTGGTGTGAGGCCCTTCAGCTGAAGCTGAGTTTTCTGCAGCGGTTGCTTGAACTGTTTTTTTTTTTGTTTTTTTTTCTTTTCAAAAGTTTTTTTTTTTTTTTTT
>BJFM01000480.1:87293-108800 GCA_016586285.1 Arothron firmamentum | reverse complement strand
GGATGCGCCGGCTCCAAACAGACGCGCACTGACACGCCATCCTGCCAGTTCTGTTCTCTAAGGCGACCCATGACGGGCCACGGCGGCAGCTCGTGCTGCAGCCGCGCTCAGACGGGTCAGCATTAGCTGTCGTTCCCTTCGTCTCTCAGGAAGGAGGGAGTCTCCCCACACTCTTCCTAAAGGAGAGAGAGAACAACGCACAAGCACAACCGCAGTGATGAGGTTTTAGTAAGATGCGGCTTCTTTTTTAAAAGGCCGATCACAGAAAACTCTACCGAGCAGAATTGCGATGGGATCAGGATGAATGATGTGTTCGCTGTTGAAAGTGCAGCCCGGGTGCATTTTTGAATTTGTTGGAGCAGATCTACAGCGCTGCTGTGACTACACCACCCGATCGCGGCTGTGCAGCCTCGTCTGCAAATTACATCACCGAGGCAACATTGTGGTGCTTGTATTTGTCATACTTTGGCTTAGTTTTTGTACAGATGGAGGAAATGGAAATGCGTCTTCTATCTTAATTTCACGCCAGTAGCCCACACACCAGCAGAGTCTCTCCAGTGGGGAGATAATATTTTTATCCTCTTTTAGTCCTAATAGTCTGGGAAGGTTCTTGTGGAGTTTAACATAAACCATAATGGGCTTTCACGTACCAGAAGATTAAAAGATGTCTCCAAATATTTGACATCTCTCTCATCACAGTGGGGTCTGTTGCTGGGACAACGGCAGTGTGTCCTTCGGGTGAATACCAGGGCGTTACGCAGCAGTTAACGTTTTTCTCTGCTGCTTGGTGTGTCCCTCTCTACCCGTTCTGATCACAGGTTGACTGTCAGTCTCTCCTGCTGCCTTCAGGGCTCTGACACTCTTCCTTCCCCTCTGACTGGCCGGTCTCGGGGCGTTCAGATGCCTGAACCAGGCAAGCTGCACATCGTCCTCCCGGGTTTAGCAAAGCATGGCCGGCTTTCCGTCAAAGTGCTCAGTGGCCAGGAACTGTGAGAGCCTCCCCAACCGTTGCATAACACTGTCAGGAGAGAAGGCTAACATGAGAGCCCGGCACCGCTTTCACACCAGTTCCGTGATGAGAAGACGGGTCCATTTCTCAAATTCGGCACTTACATGTGAAACATTTATCCGCCCCTTTAATTCTGAGAGGCTGGGAAGGCTGAAGCAGGTAGGTGGTTAATTATGTTACTCAAGGGTGTTTTGAGAGTATAGATGGACTGAGTGAGTCATGATTCTACAGCAAACTGTTGGCAAATTCACTGTGGAGCACAGGCAGAGCTGCTGTAATTTTCCTTGACCTGATATTTAAAAAGGAGTGATATTTTAACAAAGACATCAATATAAACTAGCATCCCCCGACCAGCCCCCTCAAAAGTCAAATGATTTCTCCTGGATGTCAGATGTCCCAGAGTCTTGCTGACATTTTTTAGAACGACGCTCGTTAATACTGACAACGCAGCAGCTCTGCCATGAAATATTAAGTAAACTGATAAATGAGGGAATGTGTGTGGCTCTCATCTTTTTATAAATGTTGAAGCCTCAGGCAGTGTCCAAGTCTGATCTGTTCCCTCTGTTTGGTTACATGTCTGTACAGTGTAGTGCTGGAAAACCCTGACTTGTCCCCCCGATACGCTGACCAGCAAGTGGAGGTGGCGTTAGCATGGTTAGCCAAAGGTCTTGTCAATAAACCTGTGTCAGGCGTTTAACAGTTTTCGCAGGCTGATGCTGAAGCTATCAATACATTCATTATCAGTTAGAACAAAAGAACTTGCAAGTCAGGATTCAAAGCCATTTGTTGAGAAGTGATGCTAACATTTTAATAAATGAAGTCAGTCTGTTCAACATTTCCCCTCTGAATTATTGAAACTTCAACTGCAAATCACTTAAAGTGTGCTGTTCTAAAAGATGCTGCAACATGTAAAGTGAAGAGAAAAGAATCTGAATATGCAGAAGTTCTCCAGTCAGTCAGTATGTACGTACTTGAACCTTGACCCTGTTAAACTGCAGCTTTTACTCAGACTGCTTCTCGTAGTTAAATTAAACGCTGTTAAATGTGGAGGGATGTGGACGGCTCAGCACGTTCCCCCCCTTAGCTGTTTGTGTTAAGCAGGTTCCATGGTTGTGAGGTCTGAGTAATGAGCTGTCTCCTGCGACGAGGCCACCCCCCCACTTTATCTCCCTGTTCCATCATTTCTTCCATCTCAATCTGTATCTCGGTGCTTTCTTTCCTGATCCGTCGCTTTGTTGTTCTCCTCTGTCTCAGTTCATTGTTTGTTTCAGTCTGTTTTTCCTCTATTTTCCAGCCAGTTTGAAAGCCATCAAGTGTGCACACACGACACCACAGACCACACAGTAACATGCTAGTGCACACATAATTCAGGCTGTCTGGATCTAATATTGATTTAATCTACTTGCCTCTAGTTAATCTTTTTCATATTTATCATGCTGTTTGCAGAAGTCTAAGAAGCTGTGTGTTAGATTCTGCAAATGTGTGTGCATGAAGGGGAAAGTGTGAGATTAGAGTAAAATTTGATTTGAAATTTGAAATATATGTTTGCAAGGAACCTCATAATCCCTCCTGTCATTAATTGTTACTATTAACTTCTGTTTTAGCAGCTAAAAATTCAACATGGAGACTAAGAGGATTAAATGCGTTCAGGAATTTCTCATTTTCTCTTGCCGCCTGTAGTCTTACTGCATTCTCCCCAGTCAGGAAGTAATCGGTGGCATTCTTGAGTCCCCAAAGATTTTCAGGTGGAAGATGGTTCAGGTGATTGTGGCGATGACGTTAAGCTGACACCTTCCTGCTGTGCTGCGCTCAATGCGTACACCAGTTCCTTCTCAGATGATTAGCATGAGGTTCCCGATGGCACCACCGTTCCTCCCGAAAGCCTCAAACACTGCCTGCAAAGAGGTGCCAGCTCCGACGTGCACATACGAGTCTGATCTGTGCTTTTTTTCCCCCTCTCTCCTGACCAGACGTAGGTGTCACAGAATAAGCCAGTGTTCTTTTAATGCCATAACACTTAGGACGTATTGCATGCATAAAATCTGTCAGGATTGGCTGTCGGAGGAAAGGCTGGTCGGTTAAGCCGGCCTCCCGACACCAGAGGGCTTAAACATCTTTGCGTGTCTGCATTCCATAAATGTAGATGCGGCTATATTCTGAAGGACGTGTGCAGAACGAGGAGAGGTGAGGAGGAAATGAGGCAGAGGAGCAAATAGGAAGAGGTAAAAAAAAAAAAAGAAATATGCGGAGGGAGGACTGGAAAATGAAGGTAGAGGAAAGATGCGGGAGGAAAATGAGGAAGAAAATATTGACAAGGAGGAGGGAGGAGATGGAGCGGAGGATGTCCTCTTCTGGTTTTTATGGCATTTTTTGAGTAATGAGGCTGTTAATTAGTGCAGGCATGCATGGTTTATTAAATCAAAGTGTTTACAACTTTCACTGTCAACCAAATTCTCAATGGTCCTCGCTGATGTTGCCATGGTAATTACAGTGTCACAAATGAGATTGATGGGCTGGTCCATAATTATTTTTTGAGGGGAAAAAAACCCCAACTCATGTAAGTCATTGCTAAATCATCAATGTCTGCGATGATAAAAACCAGCTTTTAATACGAGAGTATTGCTGTGTTTCAGTTCTCAGTCCTGAGCTGCGTTTTATCCTTTTCAAGGTTGTGGATTTATTTCTTTATTTTGCATTTGCCGACAACGTGACACACCGGTGGAAAAAAAACCCATACGACTCTGTGCATTCCTGAAGAGCTTCTTCTTTTTTTGTGCCTTAGAAGGAATGCGATATTAAAAACCAATCTGTTCAATTTCCAGCACATAATGCACAGATTGGAACACCACCTCCACACTACAAATCTCATTAAAGCATTAAACACGCTGGTGCCAGCAGTTTCAATTAAAGCCTTTTGGTCTTTGAGTGCAGTTGTGATGGATGTTTACAGTACTCTTTGCATTTTTAAGCCGTATACATTCGGTTCCCCACAACATGAGCTTACAGTAGAACTCAGCCTGTTAAATCAGGAACATTTTAATTAACAGCTGATTGTTGTTTTTTAAGCATCCTGCTGCACACATGCCCATTTTTCATGCATTCCAAGCTCAGGCGTCTCCTCATGCCTCAGTCTGCAGCTTTTTGTTATATTCTGATATATCTATCAATCTCTTTGTCCACAAAACAAAGAGAGCAAATCTAAATTTCCTCAGTCACGCACCAGTCAGGCGAATATTTCTATTGGAGGCCATTTGTTCTTTTTACAGATCCGAGCTTCATTGTGTTTGTGCATGAAAAAGGAGAGGACAGCAGTGACCCTGCATATCCAGTGTGTGTGTTTGTGTCTGCTGCAGTGGTTTCCACACAGACTGGGTCTGGTCTGTAGTGTGCCGCCATTGCTGCGTTCTTAGACAAAGGCAGAGTTTTTTTTTTGTTTTTTTATATCTATAAACGTATTGAAGAGGAAGAACAGGCGGTGGGATAAATAGTAACATTTGTTCAAACTTCTACTGCTGCATCTGAAACTGTTCAGAAAATTGAAGGACAAACCTGCAATGTTCCAAATGCGCCCTTGATAAAAAAGGATGGATCTGCTTCCTGTGTATGCTCTCTCAACAATGTCTTTTTGCTCACATTTGATGGATTTGTGATTGTGTGTTGCAGGATTCGGCTCAGGAAGCCGTTATTACTCGAGACATCCACCGCACGTTCCCTGCACACGACTACTTTAAAGACTCAGATGGAGACGGACAAGATTCTCTGTACAAAATCTGCAAGGTAACGTCTAGCAAAATTGGTTTTTGCCTCTCATCCCACACTGTTTTGCTGTTTGCTTGGCAGGTTTATACCACCCTACCTATAAAAAGGGAATATCGTCTAACCCTAACCCTAATAACCTTAATTTTCTGGACATTTCATTGCAGCATCTTACTCTTCATAAAATCTATTTTGCTTTTAAAAGTTTAATTAAGGGAAGTTACAAGTGAGGCAGGTTAGAGTCCTGAAATACATTAACAAATTCATCAATCTATAGGTGTGATTTTATAGAGAATGACTTTATCAGCTCAGCATGGATGCATCAGTTAGAGGGAAACGCTTCCTCTACAAATACTATACATGAGAAATGTCTTTGGTGAAGATTTTTTGTGGGTCCAGGGATCACCAAATAAAAACAAACGTTGCCTTATTCCCATTACGAAGAACAATACTGCAGTACAAGCCAGCGTCCTGAGGTAATTATCTGTGGAGAAACATGCATTCAGACAAAAACCCAGGCCAGCCTAACTGGATTAAAGCCACTCTTAATCTCTTATCACTGTCCGCTTATCTGCTCTGCAGCTGTGAATGCAAAGCAGTTTCTTCCTCTGCCTCTTTACTCTAAGAGGAAAGTGGGAA
Source organism: Arothron firmamentum (assembly GCA_016586285.1). NCBI lineage: Eukaryota > Metazoa > Chordata > Actinopteri > Tetraodontiformes > Tetraodontidae > Arothron > Arothron firmamentum. The sequence goes on along the minus strand of BJFM01000480.1, from coordinate 103,396 downwards.
ATAATCATTTTGGACTTTGTGAAGTGACCACAGAAACGACCGTGATTATCGTTTGACCAGTGTTATTTATTTCCTTAGTACACAACAACAATGTTAAAATGCACGCAGAAATGTGTTCAGTATCAGTTTATACCAGTGGAACATTTATTCCTTTTATATTCCTCCATTGTTCTCATGTTAGTGTACGGTCAGTCGGTACTGTGGGAGAACCTGTCAGGAAGGGTTAGCATCCGGTCCGAACCCAATTAGGTCAGCGGTGAGCCAGCCTTCATTTGTATGCAAATCCATGTAGATTTGCTGCTGATAAGGTTGGTTGGATCTTGAGGCAGGAGTGCGCTCCAGACACAGGAGATCCAGGACAAAGTTTATATTCATCTTCATATACTTCTCAGTAATGAGCCTACGGTCTTTTATGTTCTAACATTTATTCTCCGGGGAAGGTCACTGAAGCCCGCTGCTTTTTTCCAGTAATAATCTGATTCATTCTCCTAATGTTGCTCTGTGAAGCCGACTGCTTCACCTCAGATGTCCAGCGGTGTTCAGTGGAAAAGCCTGCCTTCTCTGACGGAGGTATTGATGGGGATTACAGAAAGATGCCTCCAGCTTCAAAGCCAGTTACCCTCTCGCTGAGAGTCCTGCTTTCGGGGCTAAGAAATGAGGAAGAGACCACTGAAACATAGCGTTGACTTTCTGAGTCAAAAGATTAAACTTGCCTCTAATCCTTGGTGGTCTGAAGTTAGTTAGATAGTTTTTATCCAGGGCAACTTCTGGACAAAGAGGAAAATTGTCTTCAAATACAACATTTCGGCTTAAATCCTGTCACTTCAACAGACTTTTGCTTTGCTTTCATATGCAAACAATGCATACAATTGAGGAACCAGGCTAATGTTGCGTATCCCAGTGATCACTCACTGTTTGCATGCTTTATCCAAAGATGCTAGCTACCCTACAAGAGACCTTCATCCTGATCAGATGTGTTTATACTATACTTGTAAGCCCACTGACTATGTCAGAGTATCGTAAAGCCTTTCTTAAAGCTCCTTTTCTCAAGTTGCCCTTTGATATTTAGAAGACAGAAGGTGTTTCTACTGTACACATGTAGTGTTTAAAGGTGTATCACCATGGAGACAGAGCTGAAAACATGTTTTTCTTCATGTGCCCTTTGCGTCTTTTAGTTCTGTATTGTTAATAAACAGGTCAGGCTGCCATATTGACCTGAAATTCCAGGTAATCTCATGTCTATCATCGAAGAGACCTGTGATTTCCCTCCAATTTCTTGCCAAATGGCTTTTGTGGAACAGGTCTATTCCCAGTTAACCGAGTTGAACCATGTCAGCCTTGACCCACCACCCATCTGCCTGCCCTGGCCTGATTTCCCCTCAGAGTTCACAGACTGCTGTGGTAATGAAAGAATAGGAAAATTAGATTTTATGAAACAGTTCCAAAGAAAAATGCACATTTTTTCACCAACTTTGTGCTTCAACTAGACTCATTTATGCAAATGACAAATGATTAGTTTTGTTCAAAAATAACTCGGCATTTAACTTTCTTACTGCCAGTGAGTCCAGTGAGTTATTGAAACATTCCCCAGAATGATACCAGGAAACGGTTTCTGCCACTTCTGAAGAAAATAGACCCACACTGTCAGGCTAATAAACTTAGACTTCACCTACAGGGACCTCCTCCATCCATCTGTCAGCGTGCGCTTCTCCCAGCTGGGTTTTGGGACATTTGAATGGCACGCTCCATCATGCATGTCACCTTGTAGGTCACATTCCAGACAGCTCCACAAGCCTCCTCCATTACCTTCACATCAACCTCCAAATTAGCTGAATGGGGCAGCTTTGAAGGCGCTCTGATGTCCGCGTGAGGGTCCGAAGTGCACTGGATTCATTTCTGCTGCAGTTAAAGAAGCCATTGACCCTGACATTAAAATTTATAGCCGGATGAAAAATGCAACAACTTTGAGGGATCAACTATGGCTTTTGAATCTATAATGTGCAGTTATCATAAAAAAAGAAGAACACTGCTGCCTTTTTTGTTGGAAAAGCCTTCAGCTGGGTAAACATTTCTGTCTCTCTCGCAGGCCTACTCCGTCTATGACGATGAAATTGGTTATTGCCCGGGTCAGTCGTTTCTCGCCGCTGTTCTCCTCCTGCACGTGAGTTTGCACCCATCCTTTTATCAGCCGGCACACAAACAAATTGCTTCAATAATGCAGTTGAGCAAATTTATCACATTATTGCCTCCACTTCTTTTGCCCCTCTGGGTAAGTTCATGTTACAATAGTATGGAAGAAAGATCATGGCTCTCAGAAGTGCCTCCGAGCTTTACTCAGTAGAGTTTTTACGGAAATGGACTTTGTTCCTTCAAATCATCGAATGTCAGGCTGCTGCTGCGTGTTGGAGCTGATTCCATTTTCAAGGTCATCGGACGCACGCCTCAAAGCATCGGCCCTCTAATACCCTTAATATTTCCACCATCTTTGAGGATATGTGTTAGTCTGTTGATGCTTTGTTCTCTGAAATGAGAAAGGGTTTTAAAGGACGGACAGATGAGAAGAAACAAGGATGTGCGACTCCCAACAGGAGGAGTGGGAGAGTTTTGGTTGAGGTCCAAAAGACAAGGACGGCAGAGGCTAAAGAGGAGAAAGAGAGAAGATTGGAGAGAATAGAAGAGGTCAGGAGGAGAGAAGATGTTGCCAGGTTTAGTGAGAATGAATCATGAGCTAGGGGAGTAGAAAGAAGAGATAAAGAAAGAGAAGAGGCATAAAAACAGGAGGAAGGTATAATGGAGAAGGCTGGAAATGCAGAGAGGAGGAGGAGGTGGAGCAATAAAGAGGACAGAAAAAGTAGAAGAAAATGCTTACACAGGAGGAGGAGGAGGCAGACAGTTATAGAGGAGGAACAGGAAGAAAGGAGAGGTTATAGAGGAGGAAGAGGAAGAAAAGGGAGGTTATAGAGGAGATGTCAGGAATATTAATAGGGGTCCAGGTTTACCTGCAGGAGCCCATTCAGCCCCAAACACATACTGACACTCTGATTAAATATCACCTCACCATCTGTGACTGTGTGTGTGCTGGAAGAGAAATAAATCCACGTGCACCGTTTTAGGCTTTTTATCATGTATGAGTCTGTTTTCTTTATCCCAGCGCTGCAGAAATGCACCACAAGAGAGAAGCACGCACATTTTTACATAAACTTACACCCTAAAGTAACAACTCTGTATATCCCTTCATGTAGAAAATGGAAAAGAAAATGTAAACATCTACCTTATTCTAGAAAGAGGAAGGTGAACTTTATTCCTGTATTCCAAGCATTGGTGGATGAGCTTGTATGAAACTGTCGGTGTGATTGCAGATGCCTGAGGAGCAGGCCTTCTGTGTGCTGGTGAAGATCATGTATGACTATGGCCTCCGAGCTCTGTACAGAAACAACTTTGAGGATCTGCACTGCAAGTTTTACCAGCTGGAGCGACTGATGCAGGTTCATAACCTTTTGTTCTCCAATATTTGCTATGTATTAGGGATGCCTCATCCTGCGTCCGGGGGGAGTGGGGCTTCTCCTCCGCATCGGAGTCAGATCCGCTACAATCGACTAAGTGTCCTTAGTGTAAGACTGTTAATATCGACTGCTAATTATTACTATACAAGCAGTAGCTCACCATCTGAACCAGGAAGGTTTCAGGTGCTGTGAAAGCACGGGCCACTAAAGTTGACAGCTCTCTGCTTAATTTAATTTTCCATTCGTTGCACAGGCACTGAGGCCCATATGCTCGTTTCTCACCTTTTCTCCATGTGGGCTCTATCAGATTATTACACAACGGAGGCATAAACAGACAAACTGTAGTGGGTGAAGCTACCTTTTTGAAAAACTGACGTTTTCCCCCACCAACAGGAACAGCTCTCGGACCTCTGGTCACACTTCCAGGCGTTGAACTTGGAGGCACACATGTATGCCTCCCAATGGTTCCTCACCCTCTTCACTGCCAAGTTCCCCTTGTGTATGGTTTTCCACATCACTGACCTGCTGCTGTGTGAGGTAATGTTGGGACTCACTGCGCTGCTCATGCACAACTTTCCTCACAATAATGTTTGCCTTTTCCTTTATTAACTAAATGTCAAAGTGAACAAAAAACACAGTGATAGCAGGTGCTGGAATGTTGACCGAGCTTTTCCTCCGTGATTGTGCACTCACATCTACAAAACAATCTTCTCCTCCTGCCCTAGACTTTGACCTTGGGCCAGACAGAGATGCAAGTAGAATTTCACCCCAGAAAGGTCACCAAAATCGCAGCTCACCGGGGTATCTTTAATAACATGCCCTTGACTGCCAGTGCTCTGCAGCTTGGTGCAAGTGTGCAGAAAAGCCAGTTGTTCTGCACTAAATTACACCTTCACCTGTGCTGTCCCAGGCTGCACGGCATGAAAATGGAGCCCTTGGTGTATTCGAAAGGAGCAGCCCGGGTGAAGCTATCCAGAAAGTAGTGACAGAAGCTATTGGCGAGTAAAGTGCAAAGAGGCAGTAAAGGAATGGGGGAAGAGAAAGATGGAGACAAAGGGGCTGGATGGAGCTTCTAACCAGCTCTCTGAACACAAGCAGAGGGCAGAATGATAGCAATGATTTGCACACATTCTTTCAGTATTGATTTATCATCTTCCCGGTAATCAATAGGGATGCAGAGATGAGGCTTTTAAGGGAAGATATGATCACAGCAGTGTCATTAGGGCCATTTTACTTGATACCAATCACATCTGTGCTCCTGATTTAAAATGTTTTATACATAGCTCATCAAAGAGATCTTCCCCCACAGGTCACTAATCAATACCTTCTCCAGTGAGGGAGGATGTTTTTTCCGTACTGTTGTATGTCTGAAATTTGGAGATCTGATTCTTCAGTTGCATCAATTCAAGCATTTGATTCGATTTCTGAGCTCTCTTTGACTCTGTTCATGCTAGCAGCACTTTAGTAGCATCTCAGGGAACTTTCCAGTCAAACTCAGACCATAGTTAATGGTAATTAATGAGGTTATTCTAACATACAATCCAATAAAAAAGGTTTCAAAACCACAATGATTTAGGTGAACTCACACAGAAAGAGCTGTCTAGAAGGCTGGCTAAATCTGTGTGCAAAGTACCAGACACACACACAGTACAGTGTACAGTTGATTATGTACAATATCAATACAGCATAGTGGTGCTATAATGTATAGTATATACAAAACTTATGTGTGAAAATAAAGCAGTATGTACAGTTGGTGATGTATACAGTATAAATAGGGGAACTAAAGGAGTGGGTATGAGGCAGCAACGACCAGTATTCAGTTGCCCCATTACAAATCAAATAAAGATGGATGAGCTCTGCAGTGCAGACCAAGCTGATATTTTAATGGAAAAGCAGAGTAACAGGAGGTGGAAAACCGAGCTTTCACTGAATCCAAACCTGTCAGTGTGGTGGATCAGGTACCAGATAAGCCAGAGGTGTAACGAGGCTGCAGAGGTGCGGCTTCCCTGAGGCTCTGCCGTCTCTGAGGGACATTTTCTGTGGTGAAATAGAGTTTAAGAGAAGGCCAAGACTAAAGCCCTGAGGAACGCCGGTGCCACAAAACAGGCATCAACATTATCATTAATATTATTACTTGTCCAGTTACTACATTATATTCTTGGTAAAAGTAAAGAAATCTTTGAGCGTATTTTTGTAAAACAGCGGTCCCGTCTGTTATTCAGCCTTCACTGGTCTGCTTTTGTTCACCCACCTCCACATCTTTCTTCCTCCCTCCCTCTGTTTTTCCTATCTGCCTCAGGCATAACAATTAAAAGTTTCACAGGTCTTTCTCACCCAATGAACCGCGTGATGAGAATTTGCTTGTTAAACTGGAATTCTCATCTCCTGCCTCCCCGTCTCCGGCCTGCTCTCTTTAGCCCGCCGTCCTCCTTTATTGCCTTATCATTTATCCTTGTTTCCTCCATCTTTTCATTACCCTTTTTTGTTTGGCGGCTCAAATGTTTTTTTAATGTTCACATCAGTCTAAATTCCATTGTTTCCTCTCCTTTCTCATATCTCTCATTTCCAGATGTTGTGTGCGGTTTTAACAGGTCGTGTGTGTATTACTAATCCAGTTATGAGCCACCAGCCAATCATAAATGGGATTTTATCATTAATATTACAGGAAAATGTCTTTTGAACTTAATTTGAACCTCCGTCTTTGCTCTTTGTCATCATCCCTCACTTTAGTCTTTCCTCTGTCTTATTCTAAGCTGTAATCGTGTCTCTCCTGCATGTCTGCTAACTCACACATGCATGTGCACGCAGATTATCCTCCTGTCTTTTACACACCTTCCTTTGATCCTGCTTCAGCGCTGTAGCACCATCTTGAGGCTTACAGAGTCTGGTGTTGGAGCAGAGATTCTCAGCTCCTCTCTTTTTTTTAAGCCTGTATTTTTAGCGCTGTCTGGTTATTTTTAGCTCTCTGTTGCCATGTGAACTGGTTGTCATGTAGGATAAGAAGATGGGTGTTCCCGTGCAGAGCCCACATCAGCTTTAATTTTCTTTTCTGTTTCGCAATCAGTAGCATTGCACAATTAAGAGTGAAAATATGCTTTGTGCAAACATTCATGTAAATATATCAGAGTAAATGTCACAAAATAATTATTAGAAGTAATTTATTTTATCAACTGACCATTTTTATGTTGGACTTTTTTTTAATGTTTCTTTTAGATTAGATAATGTTTTTTGTTGTTGTGTGGACCATAAACTTCTGTGCACTAAGTAAAAATGTAGTTGATCAAATTTATCTTTTTCCTCTTTTAGGGTATGAACATCATCTTCAACGTAGCTCTGGCCCTGCTCAAGGTTGGTACTGATTTTATACCTTTTCTTATTATTTCAAATGCATGAACAAGACAGTGGTACTATCATAATAATTTATTATAGGCATTTAGTTTTACTTTAACTTCTGTAACTAGAAGAATTATCGGGTGTGTCCTGTTATAGGATCGACTATCCCTGGTCTGAGATCTAAAAAATAGAGTTTATTCATTTAAAAACACATTTTAAGAAATCAATTGCTCATAATGTTTGACGTGTGAAGTAAATTTGTGTTTAGTGAACCGGGTTTTTGGTCTTAAAATGGATGTTTGGTGTGTTGATGTGTCACGCCCCCTAGTGTTCAAATGTAGAATTATAGCTTCAAGTTTATGAGGGCGTCAACAAACATTTTCAATGTTTCTATTTTTTTTCCAGTGGAATTCTGGAATAAATATAGATTTTATATAACCAGATAAAAAAGTAATGTTTCAAATTAATTAATTAAACAATTAGCAGTAATTTAAATTGAGTTTATTAAGCCTTCCTATTAAATATTGTTTTTTAAAATGACCTTAAAACAATAATTGATGCAATTGTTTTATATTATTTTAAATATTTTCTCACAGTTTTACAGGTTTTGCTAAAAAAAAAAAAACTCCAGTAAAACATGAATTAGTTAAATGAGAAAATTTTACTTATAAGGGCTCTCATGTTCATGTCAATAACTAACACTGTTAGTTACAGTTTTATATTGTCTATTAAAAAGGTGAAATCATGATAAGGAGGTTACCAATATCTTGCTCTGAGTTTAAGATTAATATAATCTAGAGGAGGGAAGGCGTGAAGCATGTGATGGCTGGAAATGAAGAACAAATGAGGATGTGAGGAGGGTGGAAGGGGTTTCCACTGCCTGCTGCTCATTGGACAGCCATGACGACATTCCCCCCGGAGGCTCCCTCCTCCCTTCGTACGGCTCCTCTCTTTGCTCTCGTCATTCCTCCCTCCATCTGTGTTCACCTCCCTCTCCTGATTAACAGCCGCTTTCCACATCACAACAGGAGCTTCAGCTTTAGCGTTAGCCACTTAGACGAGGAGGAGAAGAGCTCAACTTTGGTCTTTGGCTTTGTCCTTTTTATTTTTTTCCTCATCATCTTTACCTCTGAAGGATGCCTTTTTGGAGCTTTTAGTCAATTTCTTGCTTCTTTACCTCCTTCTTCTCCACCTCTGCCTTCTTCTTCTCTGTGTCGGCCGGTGCTGTGTTCCTCCCACCACCACTCTGTCCGCGACCCAGAACTCTGCGACGGAGCCGCCCATGCTGGCAGCATTTAGCATCACAAAGACAGAGAAGAAGAGTTGTAGAGGGAGGCAGGGACGCGGAAACAAGAAGCACTGTGTTGTTTTTCTTTGCTTTGCCTCACCCCATCTGCTGACCCAAACCATCGATCCCGACACCACAACATCATTCTCAGGCTTTCAGGCAGAGTTGTTTTCTCATTGCGATGAAGGAGTGACTGACTGGTTGTCTGACTGCTTGAGTCCTGCTGGAGCTCTCTGACTTGTGGTCCTGGTTCTGAGGATTTTATCACTTAAAGCAAAGCGCTGAATGCAGAATCTGTCCTGATCTGAAGACGTTTCCTGTTTAACCTCATCGTGGATGCCTGCTCTGCGGGTTCAGCGTGCAATCAGCCATAAACCAGCACAGATGCATCATCATTTCCTGCAGGAGGAGAAGCCCCCACACGGACAGACCACATTTCCTGGGCTTCTGCCATGTTGTTAGGAGCATCTGCTCAGGCTTAGCCTGTGCTTGACCGGATATAAGGACCCATCCATATTTTGCATTTCAAACATGGCTAAGGTGTCGGAAAAAGGCTCCAAAACGTTTTGAATGCTTTGATGAGCCTTCACACACCCAGAAGGGACTTTATTTCTCCTCTGTGTGTTTGAACTCAAACGAGGGGAAATAGTAAAAAGGTGGAGCGCTTATCCTTTGCTGCTGTCCACCGGAAAATAGGAAGCAGTGTTGCTAGGCAACAGTGTGCTGGATTGGAATTGGCTGTGGGACTTTTTTGAGTAGGCAGTGTGACAGCTTTTCAGAGCGAGTCTGGCAGGTCGATTGAGGACTCTGCATTATGCCAAAAGCAGCATCAGGACATCATTCTGTGTTGGTTCCTTTGCACTTCGTTGCCATCTTTTGGCTCTGACGGTGGTATAAACTGACTTGTTTCATCCACTGGACCTACGTGCGTGCCAGACGAACCACTGATGTGACATTTTCAGCCTGTGGAATCTCTTTGATACAACCTCAACCTCTCCCAGTCTACAAAAACCCACTGTGACGACACGCTGGAGTCACCTGCAACCCTGGCCCCGGAGCGGGATCGTTCCTCTCCCTCACCCTGCCAGACCCTGCCACCCTCGCCCCCATCCTCCCCGCCGCCCTCTCCTCCCCCCATACCTGCCTTGACCCCACACCTGCCCCTTCCAGCCGTGCACAGGGTGTTGGAGGATGGAGAGGGGACATCGGAGGAGAGGGCTCGCGGCACTCAGGCTTCACCGGACTCCTTCTGCAGGGTGATGGGTCTCCTCGGGATGGGACACCGGCTCTTCGTCCCCAGACTTCTGGCGGTGAGAAAATGGGGACTGGAACTGGAAATAAATTTCCATAAAATACTGTAAAGAGCAGGAATTTTTCTAAAAGTACCATTTGTCTGAAAGTCTTCTACCTTTGCTGCGTATGAAAGTTCTACTCTCATTCATAACTTTGAAGCAAACACTTCACTGGTCACAGGCAGCCCCAACTGATCCCTGAGAAGGGTTTTGTGACATTGCATCTTTACACCACAAGATGGCGACACTGATTTGAGTGTTTATATTCTTCCAGGCAGGATTTTCTCTGAGGAGCCTGCTGCTACTGATTTATCTCTTCTCATTTAGCTGAACTAAATCAACCAGCTTATAGTTTGTATAAATGGATTCTCCTGTCTGTCTCCATATTTACCACCTCTCCTCACCTCCTCCTCGTCATGTCTCCCTCCAGACATCTAAAGAGGACCTCCTGCAGGCGGACTTTGAAGGGGCTCTCAAGTTCTTCAGAGTGCAGCTGCCGAAACGTTACCGAGCTGCAGAGAATGCCCGCAGGCTCATGGAGCAGGCCTGCAACATCAAGGTGAGGAAGAAGCAACACGTGCAGTTGCTGCTCATAGGTCCTGTGGTCGCCACTCTCTTCACTCTGTCTGTTATTTGCATCTGAGTCTTGGCTCACACACATTCTTTCCTGGACTAACTTATATCTTTCAGGCTAAGTAATGCAATAAGGAATTTCTGCTTTGGCGAAGCCTGAGAGGTTTATACTTTATCTCGGTCAGGAGGGCTCATGTGGCATTTTCAATGTTGTGGTCTTTGCGTTTGCAGTATTTTAGGATTGTCCACATTCTCACAGCTGAAACTATTTGACAAACATCGAACATCCAGGGCCGTTCAAAGCAGTCACGTGATGATTTGGAAGAAATACAATACATCACATAAAAGTCTGTAAAAGTAGACTTAAAGCTGCTATTTTGTTCACACTCTCTTTGACCCAGGAAGGAGCAATGACAAAGCAAATAGTTAAAACAGGGAAAGTTGTATTTATTAATGTTGAAATTTTAGATAAAAAATGTTTTCCTGTAATAAGTAATCCTAGTTTACCATAAAAAGATTACGAGGTTGTGATATGACTGCAGATATTTTAGGTTCTCGCCCACGGTAAATATTTGTGTACTTCTGTCTTTGTGAGGACTTTTGTAGACATTAGCCCTCTATCCCAACCATCATGATTAACTGCCTCACCTTGACCTAAGGTCTTTATCCTTAAACAACCCTCACTTCAAGAAATAACCCCCTACAAAAAAAAAAGTCCTCAATTTTCAGGTAAAATGCATGTCACGAGAACACACACACACACACACACACACACACACACACACACACTATCATCCTCCTCCTGACCTAAGTGTGGTTGCTGGTATTTATGGAATTTGCTGAGATCACCAGTGACTGAAGGCTGTACACACTGTTAATAATATTCTGTGTGTGTGTGTGTGTGTGTGTGTGTGTGTGTGTTGCAATAGAGGAAGCAAAAGGCTGAACTAGATACTCTTCCTCCCTCCTTCCCTCTGCTCTTCTGCTCGTTCTCGCCTCTCCTGTATCTCCATACATTAACCAGTTTTACTATCTTGGGAACGTTTTGGTTCTTGCTGGTCGTCGGGCAGATGTTGCCTCTGAGGACGTGTCGGCAGGACACCATGTTCTCCCTGCTCGTCAGTGGTCAGGAGCGATCTTATCTGTGCGTTCTACGTACAGGATATCCTGTGCTCTCGAGCTCCTGTGGTTTGCTATATTTGTGGCACTCTTGCAAAATCCCGCAAGCAGAGGGAGCTGTCATGTCAGGACCTCTGTTACCACCTGCTGACTGAAACACTCTTGTTTAACAAGCCAAGTCTACCTTCAGAATCCATCCATCCATCCATCCATCCATCCATCCATTTCAGATGTGCATAATTACCTTAATACTACCAGAAAAATGACTCCTAGATGCAGACAGAGTCGCTTCCTTGGAAGAAAACATACGTTAAAGCCACTTTGCTGTCTAGCCAGCCTCCATTTTTCACATTTTTTCCTGTCAAAGTCTAAATCGGATCATCTGGACCCGGTAAGCTGCTTAAAACAGAAAGAATTCCCTGCCACCTCTGACTGATGAACTCCATAGGGTGGCTCAGGCTTTCTGGGGATTATTGGAAACACTCAAATCTCTCAGGCTCCTTAGTCATTCACCCAAGCGCAGCTGGAGAGACTTTTCCGGGGAGAAGCGTCACACCCTCGTTTGCTGCAGAGGATTAGGCCGATTATTCAGATTGTTTAATATTTTAAATGAAGTGAGTGAGAGAAAATGAGTTTCTTCTGTTTATCATTCTGAGGAATGTGTGCGTGCACCTCATTCTCTGTTGCTCCTGTAGCCAACGTGCCACAACTGACGAGTCACTGCGGTTGATCCACCAGCTTCCTTCCTATCTCAACACTCACACTCGGTGTCGGCGTGTGAACACGCCCACAACGTTGTCTTTCCGAGCAGAGAGAGAGAGAGAGAGAGAGAAAATCCAGCAGACTTCAGTCTAAAGAGAGAGGAAGAGGAGGACTCGCTGGTTTGGAAAGAGGCAGACTCTTCGTCCTTTGTCACACACTTCTACCGTTTCACGGGGGAACAAACAGGTGTGTTGTGCTGCCCTCCTTCCACCCGCTCCTCCCCCAGCTGTGGGCGGCGCCAAGCTCACGAGGGACTCCTGCGAGCAGCCAGTTACCTCCTTCACTCTCAGAGAGGAGCCGGACCTGTCAGCTGCACTCCTCTCACTTTCCACCTCCGCCACTCCTCCTCCTCCTCCTCGTCCTTTGTCTTCATCCTCTCCTCCATCCTGCCGCCGGAGTCAAAATGATGCAGGAGGTGTCTATCATGGTGGCATACGATGCCCACGTAGTCGACCGTCCGGGGGAGGAGGACACCTTGGCGCGCTTGGTCGCCCACTCCCGACCTCTCCGAACTCCCAGACCGGTGGTAGGTCCGTTTCACTGACTGGCTGTTTCTGGTTTTGTGTCCTGGTGGGACTGGTTCCAGTACCCCTGGCAGTTTGTAGGTCAGAGCTCTTCCTCCTTGTCTTCTTTTGCTGTTGTTGGCCGTCACATCTCTCGTCTCTGCTCATCCTTTCGCTCCTCCTGAACAGATGCAGGGTATCAACCGTTTTCCGCCGCTTTTAGACGCTAGTTTGAAAGCATTTCTGCGCTGAGTGTGTGTGTGATGTTCGCGGTCGTGGAGCTTTGTCAGCAGGTCCACTTAGCCGTTTGTGGCCGTCTGTTAGTTTCAATTACTGACATTACTCTGGAATCAATGGAGACCTTGTGAGGGGATGTGTGTGTGTATGTTTGTGTTTGTGGGTAATTAAATTCCGTGGCCTAGTTTTTTTTTTCTTTCCCAGAGATGTCCACTTGGTTTTGTCTTTATTTTAATATTCAAATTACAGCTGTGCCACGGTGTGTAAGAGTAAATCCACACACCCTCTCTGTCTCTCTCACACACATACACACACACACACACACACACACACACACACACACACACAGACACACACACGCACACACAGAAATAATTCCTGCTGCTATAATAATAAATGACACCATATTGTTTGATGGTGGGCTGCTGGGACCAGTCCAATTACTGCAGGGATTCAGGTCAGTCATCTGAAAGTGGGCCTGGTACCGTTTCCTGCAGCACTGTGTCCTTCAGAGCGAGACATCTCTGACTTTCTCTTGCTCTTTATCTCTGCTCATTCTGGGCCGCCACATTCTGCAGGTTTAAAAGACACAATTTAAAGTTTAACCCTGGAACGCGCATGTTTGAGTCAGACTGAGGTCCAGCCTTGAGGAAAATGACATGCAAACTCGTTCAAAAAGGCTTCACTCAGCCGCTGGAATTTCTGGAAATCGTTAATTCCCACATCTCTATTTTAGAAACATTTAAAATATTCCTAGTAGCAATGTCAAGTTTTTGATTCTAAATTACTCTGAACAATTTGAAGTATAGATAAAAGCAGAACTCAGCTGTGAAAAGATGATTAGAAGGTCACCTTTACGTAGCTTTATGGGGTCTCTGTGTTTGAATGAAGGGCTGCACTCTCGCACGTTGACGCGCCCGGCGGTTTGTGTGTTTTAGGGCTGTTGCACAAGCAGACAGCGGTTTTTTGCGCGTCTGTTGCCGATTTCTTAAGCAAACAGTTCAAAAAGCCGCACGAGAATGTACGTAAATATCAGAAAAATGTCTCGGATCTGCTCTTGTCAGCCAATCAGAGCTGAGTGATTCACCTACAGGAAGGCTTGACTGTCTGATTCCGTGTCAGACGGAAGATGATGGAAAAAGATCAGAGCGTGGGGGGGTGAGGGGGGGGGGCGACGTTCCAGTCAGCACCGAAATAACAAGAGTGAAACTGCTCTGTGGATTATTTTTGTCACATTTAACACAAAATGATTAATGCAGACTGAAAAAACAAGACACATGAGAGACTCCAGCTGCTCTCTCATGTATATGCAGTGGAGTTATGTGATGTTCAGGCTTTTTCAGGGCTTCCTGGGTCCAACACATCTAGGTTCACCTGCAGTACGGAAGTGGGACTAAAACACACGCACACACACACACACACTCACACACACACTGGCGTTTTTGTGAAGAGCCGCAGAGGATGATTAAAAAGTGGCTGCAGCACCAGGCGGAGGCAGACGCTTCAGCTGGATTCAGAGAGCAGATATTGAGAGTAAAAGTTGCTGGTTTGATGGCTCAGGTGAAAAAAACAGGTCTGATCAAACAAACAAACAAGAAAAGAACAAACAGGCCTCACAGGAGGGACCGTGTGACTGAACTCAAATCCCCACCGTAACATTGGCCACTATGGCAACGCTGGCTGCACTCACAACGGATAACATTACCAGGCACCTGAAAACACACACACACACACACACACACACACACACACACACAGACTGTTATCAGTCAGTCACATTTCCTCATGTTTCAGGGGGGAAAACATCCGTAAATCTCTTCAAACTGGGCAGTTTCAGCCCACAGATCTGTGTTTTACCAATAAATGGTTTAAATTAAATGAAGCTGTTGACACACACACTTATAATATCTGATGAGTGAATTATTGTTTTAATTGTGAGAAACCTTTGGAAAGATGGTTGGTTGTGGAGTAAGGCTGATTTTCAGCCCTGTCCTAGTTTCTCCATTAAGTTGGATTCTTGTTTTTGTTAAATTAATTACAGCAGGTTGTGATGTGTGAACTGCAGTTCTGTAATATTTCTGCAGTTATTGTCCATTTTTTAATAAGCGAACCTGAAGTTGTACCTGATACTGACTGTATGAAGTACAAATATTTGACTGCTGACTGGATCCTGGATTCTCGCTGAATAACACACCTCCTGTAGTTTCAGTCCTCGACGGCTGAGCTTTGACCCTTGAATGAAGTTTCAGGTGTGTGTCTGTCTTTAGGGTCAGGCTGCAGGCAGAGACAGTTGCTAGGTTGAATCCCTTTTTGTCTCCTGAAATGATCCTCAGACGTCATCATTTTCCAGCAGATTTGCATAAAATGAAGGTATGAAAAAGATGTTTTTGTGTGATTTTAGGTTCCAACTAAAAAGCTGAAGAAGTTTGAGAAGGAGTACCAAACCCTCAGAGAGAGCCAGCTACAACAAGAGGACCCCATCGACCGATACCAGGTACAGAACGAAGCAGTGCGTCAGAATCTGGGTAAAAGCGCATAAACCTGGAAGGAAAATGTTTGATTCGTTTGTGAAGATGCTGCTATAAAAAGATACGCTTGTGTGGACTTTTGTCGTGAGAATGTCACTTGTTCTAAAATTAGGCTGTCGGCTCGATCGTCTCCCTCAGCCCGGATCCTGGGCTCATAGCTTCGTGGCTTTGATCAGTCCACACGTCTCATTTCCGTCAGGTGTTTGGTTGGACGGTACAAACAGCAGCAGTTACGATCTGTTCTTCATCGTTCTCCCAGAAGACAGAAGTGTCTGTGTGTGCAGACGGCTGTACTGGAACTGGATCAAGGAGAGTTTATCTGCAGTGACACACCCAGATAGGAACGGTAGCAGGAGTCAGGCATCGGTTAAAAAAAAAAAGAAAAAAAAGTGACCTTAGCGCAGGGGAGAACTTCATCTTTTTAGTCATTTCTTCAGCAGCCAATAAATCTGCTGCTTTTGGCTCTTTTTTTCCTGGATGAACTGAAATAGGGCAGTAAACTAGACCTTTTGTGTGTGTGTTTAGCTGCTCCTCCCAGTTATTTTGCTGATAATCTGAGACTTTTTCCACCACTTGTGCACATTTTTGGCCGCTAGTGTTGTTCCTACTAACGCAGATAAGAGAGTTGGAAAGAGAGAGAGTGAGAGACGGAGCAGAAAACTACTGTCAGGATCAGGTTTAAGTTCAGTGTGTGGAGCGGCAGCCTGGGCACGAGGGCGTTGGTGTGGCGGCGGTCTGCAGCGCGGTAAGAACAGGGATTTACATGATCCTGAACCGGTTGTTTGGTTTGAATTAACCGTATCGTGAGTCTTTTTGGTAATATTAAAGGACTGAGTGGTCCAAAGCAGCCGCAGCACCGAGTTCTTGGAGTGTACATACGTTTGTGTGTGTGTGTGTGTGTGTGTGTGTGTGTGTGTGTGTGTGTGTGTGTGTGTGTGTGTGTGTGTGTGTGTGCGTGCATCAAT
>BJFM01000480.1:74143-87185 GCA_016586285.1 Arothron firmamentum | reverse complement strand
GTGTGTGTGTGTGTGTGTGTGTGTGTGTGTGTGTGTGTGTGTGTGTGTGTGTGTGTGTGTGTGTGTGTGTGTGTGTGTGTGTGTTAACACAGCTTTGCTCGGACCTCAGATGAAATCCTCCCTCTCTCGTCAGCCTTTCCTGAATTAAACCTCAAAGGATTTTTGTAAATTTCGGATTTACGTTGAACACGTTTGTGTGTCCAGAGGGAGAACCGTCGCCTTCAGGAAGCAACCATGCGACTGGAACAAGAGAACGATGACCTGGCCCATGAACTGGTCACCAGTAAGATTGCCCTTCGGAATGACCTTGACCAGGTAACCTCCACAGCGGATGTGTGCAGTTTATTGTAAATAAACGCGCTTCGATTCAGTCACTCTCACACTGAATTGTGTGTGTGTGCGTGCGTGCGTGTGTGTCCACCCTCAGGTGGAAGACAAGGCAGATGTTTTGAACAAAGAGCTGCTGAGCACTAAGCAGCGTCTGGTGGAGACGGAGGAGGAGAAGCGGCGTCAGGAGGAGGAGACGGCTCAGGTAGCAGCCGTATAGATCAGCTGGATCACTGACATGTTAACGACGTCACCGTTTTTCGTCTCCGGGCGGCTGCTCCTTCTCATCAACACCACCTCCTTTCTGTTGCCCACAGCTGAAGGAAGTCTTTCGGAGGGAGCTGGAAAAAGCAGAGCAGGAGATCAAGAAAACTGCAGCCATCATAACAGAATACAAACAGGTTTGGCTGAGTCATTTTATGCATTGAAACGCACATCTGTTGTCGTGTAATTAACATGGTGTCTTTTATATCATCCTCCCTCCTGCTGTGGTTTCAGATCTGCTCCCAGCTGAGCACCAGGCTGGAAAAACAGCAGGCAGCAACAAAGGAAGAGCTGGACGTCGTCAGGGTGAGATGAGATCTCAGCCTCCGCACACGTTCACAGCTACAGCGAGGAGAGGCGCTGCTTCAGGGACCAGTGGGATTTTCAGGACTTTTCCGTCTTTCACTGTCCTTCCGTCACGCTCCCACTGGTCCGCAAGTGGGTGTGGGCCGCGGAGCTGCTCAGACCTGGATAACCATCAGGAAACTCGGCATTAAGTCCCTGCCGGAAAGAGACGCAGGCGGGCTTATTCAAAACACAGAAGATATGAGATAAACAAGGTTTAATTTAGAGGCAGGAGGAAGAGAGAGTTATTGGAGCTACAGCGTTGTTCACCGTCCGCTGCTCAGATGCAGACCGCAGGGTGGAGCCGCAGATTTCATCATGATTAAATACATGAATTGTGAAATGTTAACTTGCGCAATGGGTGCCTGGCAAAGCGAATTTCTAAAAATTGGTTTAAACTGTGGCATGTGAGGTCCTGCCCACCACAGGACACGCTCGCAAACGTGTTAGCAACATGCTAACATAGGTGTGTGTTGTGTGTCTGAACGTGCAGAGTAAAGTCCTGAGCTGTGAGCACTGCAGGGACCTCTTCAGCACCGCAGGCTCCCTCCAGGTGACTTCCCCTGGCAGGCAGAAGACCTCCGCCGAGCCCACGGACGAGGAGAAGGACGGACTGAAGGAGCAGCTGAGGGAGCTGGAGCTGGAGCTGGCACAGACCAAACTGCAGCTGGTGGAGGCCAAGTGTCGCATCCAGGTCAGCTGCACCTTCCATTGACTCTGGTTAAAGATAAATTCTGTGATGACGGGGTTGGAGAGCTGGCATCAGTACAGGATTTTAACCAGAAAGCACCGTTCAAAGATGTTGCTATTTAGCTTAGCTCAAATGCTAATAATCAGCGTCCCTCCTCCTCTCTTCCTTGCAGGAGCTTGAGCACCAGAGGGGAGTCCTGATGAATGAGATCCAGGCCACCAAAAACTCCTGGCTCAGCAAAACTCTGGGCTCCCTGAAGAGTTCCACTTCCTCCTCATCCTCCTCATCCTCCATGGCACAGGCACCGTCCTCCCCCAAGGAGGGCCCGGCCTAGCAGAGCCTCCTTCTCTTTCTATCCCTCCGTCCCTGCAGGATGCACCAGAGAACTGAGGAACGCGAGTTGAAGAACCAAGCAACAGCGAAATGCAGTATTCCATTTTTGTAGCTGACGTCTCACTCGTCTTCTTGGACTCAACGGAACAGGTGAAGACGGAGGATCAGATCAGCCTCGTATGTTTCATTCCTTTTTTTTTTTTTTTTTTCTTTTGTTGGAGTGACTGAGATCGATTGATCTAAAGCTAGCTGCTGGTTTTAGTCTGAGCTCCAAACTGCCATCGGGAGAAAGCTGCAGTCATCACAACCTCCTGAATGACGAGCTCCCCCTTGTGGTCGTCAAAGGTTACTGCAGATGTTTTAGTGAGATTAAACAAAAATTTTAATTGCAGTTAAAAAACTTCTGTTACACTTTAGGTTAACCTCCTGTTAACAGCCTACAACACAGATGGATTAGAATATCTAAGAAGAAATACTGCATTCATTTATAGTTCAATAACATAAACAATGTTCATATATATGTAAAACTAATTATTTGTAATAATCCTGTACAGTTCTGTAAGAGAAGAAAAACACCAGGGAAGGTTCTTCTGATGATTTTTTTTAGGTGTTTTAAATTTGAATGTCACTTCTGTTAGACATATGTAAGCACAGTGTGTTAGCGAGTCCAGACGCTGAAAGACCAAAGTTACGTGGTTAACGTCCTGCACGGTTCAGCAGTTCAGATTCAGGTGTGTAATATCTTTAAATGCCACTCAAAGGTTTTATTTTACATTTGCAGTACTTTTAAAAAAAATCCTGATTAGAACAGAATTGTTTTCTAACAGCTATGTTTTCTTATATTTAAGAATCTAATTTGTTTCGTTATTGTATCACAGATCTTAATTTTTTTTTAAATTAGAGTTAATTTTGCATTATTTTGGGGGGTAATGCTGTAAAGACTGATTTAAGCGGTTTGTTTCTCTCTCAGAATATTTAGCAGACTCTAAAGAATCAGCGATTGCGCAACAGGAGTGGAACAAATATGCTGGTTTTCCTGCGTGGGGCTTCACAGCCGCCTTTAGTTGGGCCTCGAGACGTCTCCTGTGTTTCTGTTCCAGCAGCACAATTTTGTTGTGGCCAAATATTCGGTTTTTCTCTGACACTGGAGCTGCAGCGTTGGTGCCAAACGGGTCCCTGGACTCTCCCCTCTGTCACTGAAGTCAGATGGTTGAGCTGGTGTGTGTGTGTGTGTGTGTGTGTGTGTGGGTGGGTGGGTGTGGGTGTGTTCTTCACGATGCTGCCTTTTCTGTTGGCCGTTGCGAGAAAAGCCAAAGCCTGACATGTTGGAGAGCGTCAGCTGTGCCATGGGAGCCTCCCTCGGGCCTGTCTGAGGCCCCCGGCCTGTGGCCCCTGGTGTGAGCTGATGCTCCTGGACTTTCCGTCTTCAGCTCCGTCTCTGTTGGCCACTTGTTGAAGTTACAGTCGTACATTCAGTTGGGTGTAAATCGTTGCCAAGTTGGAGAAATCTCCCGGTCTTTCTGTGCACTAACGCAACATTAATGCTTGGAACACTAGTTAACGTACGTTTGACACTTATCAGACTTTTGGTCCGACCGCTGTCGTCGTTGTTGTTGCTGAGAGGAAAAGAAGGTTCCTGGATCAGAGGATCTGGATCAGACCAGGTCAGAGCTGCCATGCGTGTTGTTACCGTTTCACACGGATGTGAACCGTTCCTCCGCCTGATCCACCCGGCGCTGTTCGCTGCACATTAACCGTCTCAGCTAAATGAATAAACTCTGGTTTTCCTGATCATTCGTGCACTTCTGAGTTTTTATTCTGCACCAAAACACTTGAATGGAATTAATCCAACACAGAACGACTGAAGCATCAACCTGGACTCCACCAGAGGGTGAGTGGGCGGGGCAAAAGGAGATGAGCGTTGATGACAGGCAGTAGTTTACTCTGTCTAAACAGAATTTAGAGGGTTATTTAGGAGGGCAGGGACATGTGACGCCCCTGCCCTGACCTCTGGTTCAGACGGCACGGAGTCGCTCGGAGAAGTCATCCAAGTAATTATCGGCGTAGCGCAGCATCTGGACAACAGCGCTGAGGAGCAGGATGTCGCAGTGCAGGTCCAGCTCCAGCTCCTGGCTGTAGTTCTTCACTGGGATGATGCAGGAAATGGGCACGCCCAGCCGAGTGCTCACAATCTTTATCTGAGGAAGAAGAGGAAGAGGAGGAGGAGGATCCATGTCTGCTTCGGAAGAACTGCCGCAGTTCTGCGTCAACATGGTGGAGTTCATCAAATCCTGAGTGGAAACCAAAAGGGTTCTGACCTTTTCCCTGATGTCGTCGCTCCTGTAAACGTTCCTGATGTCCTTGGCAACAGACTCACAGGCTTCGTCCACTTTGGTCATCAGGACCAGCTGAGGAATCCCTGAAAATCAAGCAGCCAAATCTCAAACAATTCAAAGACTGTTCAGGGAAGAGGAAGAGTGCATTTTTAACTCTTAAAACTGCTAAAAAGCATTTGTTCGAACCCAGGTTGTTGACTGTTTGGCGCATTGTTTTCAGCTCCTCATCTGGTTGCCAATACGTTGTGGAGACCTTGGAGGCGTCCATGACGTAGGCCACACAGTGAATCCTGTCCTTGAGGGGCGGAGACCTGACAAAGCCGGGTGTATCTGGGCTCATCGGCGAGCACAGCTGGAACTGAGAAGCAAAGACTTTTTTTTTCAATAAGGAAAACCCCAAAACTCGCTGCAGCTTCTTTATCGTGACTTCACCTGGTAGCAGTTGGGCACATGACCTTTAAGGATGCTGACGATGTCGGCCACGTAATGCCCCGGCTGGCTGTACGCCTCCAGCCCCATGGTGTCACACAAGAGGAGTGGCAGGGAAGCTCCTTCGCGTCCAGCTTTCAGCGAGTAGGTGCGAAACTGATGGTGACAAGGTTTCTGAGATAACGGACCGTCTTTGGTGTTAACATTTTTTTCCAGCTCTCCGAGGTTCAGTGAGGTAGGGTCATGTTGCGAAAGCAGAGGTGTCGCCCTCTGCTGGTGAGCCAGTGAAACATAAAGGAAGCAAGTAACTGATTCCAGATCAATTTGGTGTGAATGCTTCACATCTGAAGACATTCGAATAAAAATGAAGATTTCATCACTGTAACAAGTCATCAGTGCACCCCAAAAAATTGTTATTTTTTATTTATTTTTTTTTTTAAAGAAGGATTTAGGATTTTGTGTTGCAACACTGTCACCTTTGGTCCTTTCTGCAGGGTGGAACACGGTGGAGAAGCTCGAGCAGCAGGTTAAACTTCAGCAGGTTCACTTTCCCACAGAAAAAAGGAGCTAATCCAACGGAGGCCGGCTCCCTGCTGTCTGTCTTTGTCTACTTGACTCTTGTGTTGGGTGAGAAACTCACCTGTGTGGTGACACTGGTGGAAGAGCTGCCGCTGATGGCCTGACTGGTGACGTGGCCTCTGAATACAGAGTTGACAGAATTGAAGAAGCTGGACTTCCCGGCACCGATTGGTCCGAGGAGCAGAACCCGAGCCTTGGACACGGAGCTGTAGATGGGTGTGTAGGTTTTGATATACGACATGTACTCCATCTTCCTCCTGCAGAAACCAGTTTAATGCCCATTAGAATGTAAAATGTGTATTTATTTATCATGCAGAGCAGAGGATGCTGTGGAAGATGGAAGAAAGGGAAAGATGCAACAGTAGATGAAAATCTACATAAGAATCATAAAAACATGATGGAACCACAGGCTGAAATGTGTGACTTACTTGTTATCCCAGACCATCGGCCTCCAGGGCTTCTCAGCTTCTGGTAAGTCAAGAAAATACACAGTTAAACCACCATGAACTCCAGATTCTGACGCCAGTAAACCAGAAGTAATGGGAGGCTACAGGAGAGCCACAACACAGCAGGAGTCCCGGCCCCCTTCTGCACCTGCCCCACCTGCCCCACCTGCCTCACCTGCCTCACCTGCCTCTAGGTCCGGAACATTCTGCATTTGAAAGACGCGCTCTTTGCAAACCATCTGGATTGCCTGTCGGTTTGGCCGGTTCATCATGACTCTAATCAAAAGCAGAAGAATTCAACCTTTTGAAGCAATTGTTGTTAAAACCGAACAACAATATTTTCCTCGAAGTAGCGCACTCAATTTATCAAAATGCCGTGGCTACGTTACTAACAGCAATTTAAAAACAAACACAAAAAAACAAAATTGAGACAATTTAAAATCATTAAGTGCCTAATAAAGGCGTAATTAAGTTAAAACCAGTAATCGTGTGTGTAAAATCTTACCAGTGCTCATGTGACCGAGACCAAAAGTCACATTAAAAAAAAAGGTAATTTTCAGAAATCTGTTAAATTCTGGAGACAGGAAATATCTGTTTGTCTTTCAAAATAATTGTAACCCAAAGTTCTTATTTTAAGACGGAAAATTCTAACCAAAAAAAGTCATCGAATTTGACTCGACCGGTGCTGTGACAACACATTATCCATCTTATATTTCCACTCTTATTCTGTTGCGCATCAGTTGTCGCCTCCAGTTCCACTAGTAACATAGCATCGATGCTTTTATTCTGAATTTTATTGCGGAAATTGTACAACTATTGGGGCTGTTTTTACAGGGACCAACAGTTTCGTTTTACGGGGAAGACGCACCTGAACAGTTAACTTTCGATTCAGTCCCTCAGGTGGAAGATCACCAAGGCCCACAGAGCAGATGTGATCCTGAACGTTTCCTCAAGTCCGGATTGTTTTGCTTATAACTTAATTATCGGAGTAAACATTAAAAAAAACCCTTTAAACTTTGATTTTAAAACAGCTTTATTAAAACGTACATATCACGTAAAAGGTGCGAAAGAAGCAGGAAATTGGTCAGTGCCATCCAGTTTCTGTTTATAAAGCTTCAACTTGCGAGAAAAGCCGTCACGAGCCACACACAAGATTATTTATGCCTCCTCAAAGTGACTTGGTGGTGAATTGTCGTGGAAGTAGAGGTCGGCGTACTGCAGGATGTGGTCCACAGCACTGAGCAGAAGCACATCGGTGTTCACGTTCACCTCCAGCTCCGACGAGTAGTTCTTGACCGGGACGATGTACGAGGTGGACATACCCAGCAGAGCGGCGCCCGCATTGATCTGCACACAACGAACGAGACGGTTACACAGGTCAAAATCCAGCACAGGTGAAAAGACTGAGGAAGCACGCTGGGTTTGGGTCCGTCTGAACTGACCGCGTCTCGGACGGCGCGGCTGTTGTAAACCTGGGTGACATCTTTGGCTGTTTCCAGGCAAACTTGGTCGACGTGCGTCAGCAGAGCCACCTGATGGACGCCTGTGAGGACGATATCGAGAGATTTGAAAGATGCCGGGAGACGAGACCCCGTCCAGTGAAGACCCGCCAGATCCGTCAGCTGTGACAGACGAGCGTGGATGCTGTGCAGCGGTCCGATTCTCACCCAGGTCGCTGATGTGTTCTCGGAGCTGCTGGAACGACGAGCTCAGGCTTTTAGGGTAGGTGGAGATCTTCGAGGCGTCCAACACGAAGGCCACGCAGTGGATCTTCTCCCTCAGGCTCGGCCTCTTCATGTAGCCAACAGTCTGAGACGCATTCACCGGCTGATCTGGGCTGAACTGATCAAAGAAGAAGAAAGCAGCGCTGGTGCTGGGTGTTACCCTGGCAACGGTTCCTAAACAACAGTTCGGAACTAAGAGGCAGCTCATGCACCAAACTGCACTCCAGGAGGGTTTACCTTGTGTCCCTCGGGTACAAAACCTTTAATGACAGACAGGACGTCATGGAGGGAGGGTCCCGTCATGGCTCCGTCGCCCAGGCCCATGGTGTCACACAGCACCAGGCCACTAGGCTGCTCTCCTCTCAGGCCGTGGATCTTGAAGAACTGTAGCTGGGCCCAACATGAACCGGTCAGAGGGGAAACCTGACCCAGAGTGAAGGTCAGCCTCTTTGATGCTCACCTTCTTGGTGAAGCTGGTGGAGAAGGAGCCCACCATGGCCCGGTTAGTGACTCTTCCATTAAACACCGACTGGACCGAACTGATGAAGCTGGACTTTCCGGAGCCGACCGGGCCGAGCAGGAGAACCCTGGCGTCGGTGGCCTCTGTGCAGCCGGGCTTGTAGGCGCGAACGCTCTTCATCAGGGCCGTCTTCTGCCTGCGCAGGAGTGTGTCAGTGCGCCGCCCCTCGTGTTTTACACAAAATAATGCAGAGTGAAATGCAGACGTGCGACTCACTCCTCCGTCCACTTCATCTCTCTCCACGGAGACTCTAACTTTGACAACAGCCCTAAAATTCGAGCCAGAGATCATGAGTATCTAGACCAGTTATCAGCCTTTTCTGCATTTAACACAAGAAAAAAAATATATCAATAATGGAACCTGGATTGTAACTGTTGCCAAATCAGTTCAGTAGTTTAACTTTAAAGCAATAAGACCTTACATAACTGTTACACGCCTCAGCACAAAAGGTCAGTTACTCACCAGCAAACGCGAAGGCCTGGTCGTTGGTCTTTTTCTCTTTTGCAGCTGCAGCTGTGGTCATCGGTCTGCGCTGGAGGCCATTCAGCAAAGACGCTGGAGTTTCTTTTGCAGATCCGCCTTCAGGTTCCTCAGTTTTGCCAACTGTGAACCTGGCTGGAGAGGCACTGGCGAACCTGCCATTAGTCAAAGAAAGAGCCACATGAAACAAGTGACTGCTACGACTGAATGCTCCAAAATATCTCTGTGAAACACATCAACACCTGAACTTACTCGCATAACTTTACAAAACAATCAAGCTCTTTTTTTTCCGGATGAACGACACGGACGCATAATTTTGAGGAACTACAGATCAGCCGGAACCGTCCCAGGACGACGGCGCAGTCGAAATTCAGCCTCTCTTAGGAAAATTAACACGTTTTAGGTGTGAAATGTTACCCGAAAGATGTTTTTTCCATGATGTTAAGCTGCAGATGCCGCGAACAGCAGTTAACAGAAGCTTGGGAGCGCAGCCAGGCCTGAAGGAAACGATCCTCTTTCAAGGAAAAAGAAAGTGAAACTTAAACTCATCTAATCACCGGCACCGTTGGAGTTTTGCCTGAATCGTATGACGAAATAATCAGCTCTGTCTGTCAGGGATATTGCAGGTTACACACAGAGCTGATTCTCTGCGCTTCTCAAAGTAGATAACAAACAAGTGACGATTTCCTGTTGGTTTTTTCCCCAAAATGTCCACCGGAGGGCGCCATCGTCCTGCTGTAATTATTCTCACCTGCGCTTCTGGCAGTAAAGGAGCAGCTTTACAAAATGATCTTTATTTACGAAGCTTTACAAAATGATCTTTATTTACGAAGCTTTACAAAATGATCTTTATTTACGAAGCTTTACAAAATGATCTTTATTTCATCCAAAACACAAACCCAGTGTGAAATAAATGTTCACTTTGCTCAAGTCCCCCTTTTGACATTTAATGTATTATACATATATACATATATATACACACATATAGGAATTAACTAGTTTTGAACCAGACTTAAACGTAAATTTATGAACACACATTTAAAGAGCCATGCAAGTTGTCAAATATATGTTAAATATGTTATGAGTTCTTGTGTACTGCATATGGAAAGTCTTTGTCACTGTGACAAACATTTGCTATGAAGCGAGGTTTCATCCCTGATGTACAAAACTGGAAAATCTGAGGCGTTATTTAACACCAGAGCTGGAGGTGCAGCTTGATTGCAACAAGTGCTGCGGGAACATCATGTGCTGTTGCTGGGAGGTCACTGACTGGGGGCCCTTTAAACTGGGGGTTGTCTTGGTTAAAGCATCGACGCATTTCAGAGGTTTTCTCAGCCATCAAATGATTAAAAGGTGGTTTCCTGTCGCCTCAGATGCAACGATTATATTTTCCTGGTTCATTCATTCAATCACTATCGCCCCCTGGCCACAGAGGTGTAGTTCTGCCTAAAAACTGAAAATAATTATGACAACTTTAAAAATACCAGATTGATGTGATTAGAAATACGATAAGGTAACTTTTTCCTTGTAATAATTTTAAATGCATATGTCCGACAGTGCAAAATCAAACTAAATTGACAGCCTGGAACAAGAATTTAAAAATAGTAAGTACATTTTGGAGATGGAAAGTCAACTAACCAGAGATCTAATGTTGGTGTATGTTGACCGTCAGCCAAACTACTGCATGACTCTGTCAGGAGAGCTGCCTGTTGGTGCACGAGTCCTCCACACGGATGCTTCTGCAGAGATCAGCATCTCAGCAGCAACGTAGAGGCGGCAGAGCCCTGCAGGCAGGGTTCCCCCTGACAACCACCCCCCCCGACTCACACAGCAGGCAAACACTCCACAATTCCACCTGTCCTAAGATCCACAACATCTTTATATTTCTGTCGATTCTTAAACTCAACTGTTACTTGTCAGTTTGTCTCCTCTTCTCTCCTCTCTTTTTCCTCTTATCTTCTCTCCTCTTCTCTTCTCTCCTCTTCTTCTCCTCTCCTCTCTTTCTCCTCTTCTCTTCTCTTCTCTTCTCTCCTCTCCTCTCCTCTCTTTCTCCTCTCCTCTTCTTCTCCTCTCCTCTCTTTCTCCTCTTCTCTCCTCTTGTTCTCCTCTCCTCTCTTTCTCCTCTTCTCTTCTCTTCTCTTCTCTCCTCTCCTCTCTTTCTCCTCTCCTCTTGTTCTCCTCTCCTCTCTTTCTCCTCTTATCTCCTCTTCTTCTCCTCTCCTCTCTTTCTCCTCTTCTCTCCTCTTCTTCTCCTCTCCTCTCTTTCTCCTCTTCTCTCCTCTCCTCTTCTTCTCCTCTCCTCTATTTCTCCTCTTCTCTCCTCTTCTTCTCCTCTCCACCAAATTTGTTTATAGGAAATGTGAGAAGAGTGAAAACAGGGGAGAAATATTATGAGGAGGAATGTGTGAAAAACAGAACTGGGATATACAATAACATAAATGGAGGAAAACAGTGGAGAGGTGGGGGTGGGAACCGGCCTGAACCAGACTCTCTACCCCTCCTTTTCCCCTCTCTGCCTCCTTTCCTCTTTCCTCCACCTCTTCATATGTCCAGATCTTCTCCTAATGCACCGTCATGTGCTGGTTGTGGGCAGGAGAGGTTTTAAACATCAGATCCTCAGGATGATCCAGGAAGTGACAGGATGATCCAGGAAGTGACAGGGTGATCCAGGAAGTGACAGGATGATCCAGGAGGTGACAGGCAGGTGTCCCCTGCTCAGTGGAGGGCGGGCCCCTGGCTAACAGGCCTCAACTTAGTCATGACAGATTTCATGATGCTGTCAATAAAAACAGCACAACATCTATATAAAGATACTCTACATGTGATTTGGAAGGCCAGTGAATGTACTTGAGTGCGCTCTTTCGCTGCAGACAGCGGTGTCTGGTTTTTCCGAGTCGGGGTCAGTCTGATATTCTGACTCTATTCCTGGACTCAGCGAGCTGCCAAGCGCTTAACTTAGTTTCCTGGCTGGAGGCAGCTGCATTGGTGGACATGGCCAGTCCAGGTTAAAGGAAGTATTTACCTGTGTTTCCAGCATTGTTCAGCCATCCGCTCAAACATGCACGTGCACACCAAGCACGAGCACGCTCATCTCACCGTTCCCCTGTCTGTTGCAACATCAGTATTTGATGACATTCATCAGCGCGAGTTCATTTTCAGCTTCCTCACGTTGCTGAATCATAATATAAACAGTGCCCCCCCCCATCCTCAGAGCCTCCGAGAGATGGAGCGCTGGAGGTCAGACTCCTGACCTCTGACCTGAGGGCAGAACTGTGCAGCTACTTGCCGAGTCAGCATCAGCGCACGTGGAGATAAGAGCTGCTCAGTGCCGACCTACCAAGGTTTGAGGTGTGAGCGAAGGCAGCTGGAACCCGTCAGGGCTGCTGCGACTAATCACGTGATAGGGTGGTGGCAAAGGAATTCCTTCCTCTGTGTGTGTGTGTGTGTGTGTGTGTGTGTGTGTGTGTGTGTGTGTGTGTGTGTGTTTTGGAAACTCTGCCCACTGGGTGCACATCTACAACAGATTTACAATATCTGGAGCAAAACAGCTCAGCAGGAAACCTTTTTTTTTTTCGTATGAGAACTCCAACAAATGAACCCCACCTGGAGCAGGAAGAGGCCGCGCCGCGTCGGTTCCCCACAGCAGAGCTCTCCGGCTGTGTTTTATTGATGCCTGGAGACTTGAAAAATGTGGATGCAAACATTTTTTGTTTGAAAAAGGAAAGCATCATCTGATTTCTGTTGAGAATCCAGATGTTGTGGTCTTCCTTCTCATGCGTCCGCACCTGCTTCTGCCAGCCACGGCTCTGCTCTGCTGTGTTCACACTTCTGCTGTCAGGAAAACTGAAGCGCGTGGATGCGACGGCCGTCCCGTCCCGCTGCTGATCGCTCGGCGCTTCATCATCCTGCAGCAGAATCAGTTGGTGTTTATGGACCTTTCCAGAGCCGAGGAGGGTCCATAAACACCGGACATGACCTCAGTCTCACCTTGCACACACACACACACACACACACGTACACGCTGGAGAGCAGTTGAAAAAGCAGCGTTGTTTCAGCAGAAGTGGAGACGTTTAGCAGATAAAGCGGATCCATAACTAACCGGAGCGGCGCTTGGTCGGGCTCACGAGGCCGCCGCTGATGCGCCGCGTAAACAAGCATCCGTGAGACGCCTCCCGACCTTCATTTTGTGATGACTGCTGCGTGCATTCTCCGCATGGACATGTCTGCCAGGCATGTGAGCGGGCGCCCCCCTGCTCAGGCCCTCAGAGGGCAGTCAGCGTGCTGAGTTACCCCCACCTCACCCACCCCTGATCCATCTGCTTCTCTGCTAACCTCGCCACGGGCCCGAGCCAGCGAGAAGCAGCGCAAACCGGCATGAGCCAGTGCTGAAGCTGTATCCCCCCCCCACTTCCTCCCACATATATGAGCGCACTCGTACACACACATCATAATTACCGCGCTTATGAGAGCCTTCCATCGTTTGCATTCACTGACCCTCAGCAGTCATTTCGAAACTCAAACCTCTAACAGTTTTTGTTTTAAAGTATCCAACTTGTTCACCGGTTTGC